>JAYWMT010000087.1:0-403842 GCA_039090855.1 Macrothele yani
ATCTGGAACTCCTCATCTCGTCGGAACCGTAGGGAGGAAGTGGTGCTTGCGCGTCTCCGCATTGGGCATTGTCGTTTCACTCACCGCTTTTTGCTGTGTGGCGACACTGCGCCGATGTGTGAGACGTGCAACTGCCGACTCACCGTCACTCATCTTTTGTGTACCTGTGTTCGTTTTCGTGATGTACGTTTTCATTTCTTTCATTCTCATTTGTTGAACGAGGACGCCGCTACACTGCAGCGGCTCCTCAATGACCACTGCAATCCTGTTGTTGTTTTTTCATTTTTTAAGCAAATTGACTATTTTAAACGTATCTAGATTTTAGCCCTATCTTTATACTCATTTTTCAGTTTTACTGAATCAGCTAGATTTTAATATTTGTATCATGTTTTTAGTACTGTTTGTTTCATTATCTTTTTTAGCCCTTTCATCGTTCTCATTCTTCAGTTTTATTTGATCAGCCATATTTTAAGCTTCATCGCACGTTTTTAATACTGTTTGTTTGTCTGTCTGTCTTGTAGTTTTTACCGTATTCATTTCCATCTTTCACTTTTACCGCTTCATCCTGTTTTTAGCCTTGTGTACTTATTTTATTGATTTTGTTCTCTTTTGATGTCTTTTGTTTGGCGCTCTTTGGCCAACCATGGCCCTTGCGCCAATAAAATCAATGAACCAACCAACCAACCTCAGGAAGTCAGCTGTCAGAACCGGATGTTGTTTTATTACAACCAGAAGGCAACAACAGTAACGGATTTTCATTGATCAACATGCCTTCCCACCACTACCATTTAGGAGGAACAAAATTCATTCCCCGCACGGGGATAACTGGTTTTCCAGTTATTTGGGGAGCAGCGCCCCCACGGCCCGAGCTGACCTTGTGACGGATCATTTTGTCATTTCGTCTTGAACGATTACATCACCGAAGGGACAGCTGTTCATCCAGCTGATGGGGAGTGGCGACCCCACGGCCCGAGCCGACAGTAGTGTTTAAAATCTTTTTCCATTTGTGATTGTTGTTGTTGTTACCTCGCCACGCTCCCGCCTCAGTCCTGTGGGTTGCTGAGGTTGTGATTATGCGCCAGCCCTTTCCTCACTTTCCTGTCTTTGCTTTCTTCTCCACTCCCTGTTCTTCCTTTTTCTCTATTTTCTACTCCTCTTCCCTTACTTTTTCATTTTCTGTTCCTTCTTCGTTTCTTCGGGCTGGTTAGCTAGACCTACCTGCACGTTTGCCGTGTGCGGTGACCCGTACAGGTGGAAAAGGGGATGCTGGAGGCTGAGGTTACTGGGGGCCAGGCTATAGTTGTCACCAGTCGCCAACACTCCTCTTTGCCCCCTGCTTCACCCTAAACGGGAGGCTAGGAACTAACCTACTCCTAGTCAATCGGCTTGTCATTTCGTACGACGGGGTGAGTTTGGGGATAGTGTGGGCATGCCAAAGGGGTATTACCAAGACCCGGGAAAGTCGAGGTACTCGCTGAGCGCATGTCTGCACGATCAACATGCTATATCCGCCGCCTAACCCTAGGGCCGTGTCCTGCGCCCATGTTGGCCTGCGGACCTCCGGCTCTCCCCTGTTGGGCTCGGTAGTGGGCGGGGAAGCTGGCGGATGAATTTTTCGCCTTATATATGGATTCCTTAAATATTCCCCCTTCTGTCAAACTAAAGAAATCTTTGGACACGGATCCTAACCATACCAATAAGAAACTGCGTACTTTGCCGCCGGACACTGCCCGATTTTTTATCATCCATGCCCGGGAAGATTCTCACAAGCTTGGCTCCAAATCTCCCTTCTGGATTCAAAAAGCCCTGCAAGGAGCGGTTGCGTCACCAACCAGTGTGAAGAAGTTAAAATCGGGAGATATATTGGTGGAAATGTCAAGTCCACGCCATGGTTCATTACTCTTGGGCGTCTCCAACTTGGGTGGTGTCCCTGTGGACATCAAACCTCATCAGTCCCTGAATTCATCCAGAGGTGTCATCTCCGAGCGCGACCTCGTGGATGTTTCAGAGGAAGAATTTCTTGAGGAGCTTGCCAACCAAGGTGTCACAGCGGTTCGTCGGATCAAGTTCCGCCGAAACGGGGAGCTGGTCAACTCCAGAACAGTGATTCTGACCTTTGATCGCCCGACTCTTCCATCTTCCATCCATGCGGGCTATTTGAACTGCTCTGTGCGCCCGTACATTCCTAACCCCCTTCGTTGCTACCGATGCCAAGTGTACGGGCACTCCCAGCAGTCTTGCCGTGGTGCTGCTACTTGCAATCGTTGCGGTTCACACGACCATCTTCAATCTGACTGCTCTGCTGCAGCTGCCCATTGTGTGAACTGCAAAGGCGACCATGCTGCCAATGCCAAGAACTGTCCGAAGTGGATTGAGGAGCGGAAGATTCAGGAGGTTAAGACACTTGAACACCCTGTCCTACCCTGAAGCTCGACGGAAGGTCGTTCCCGCAGCTCCAAGCGCACGCACCTACTCTTCCGTTGTAGCTCCTAAAACATCCATTGCCACTCAGACAGACATCACTATACCAAAAGACTGCCCTTTCTCTCTCGAGGATATTTATGCTGCTGGGCTGAAGGCCCTTCGACTTTCCACCACTGACAGTCTATCTTTGCCACCACAGACCAATGCTCGGGGTCCTGCATCCTCGCCCAAGCGCGCTGTTGCAGAACAGGTTTCCCGTTCTACGAGCCCTGATCCCTCGCCTGCTAGACACAAAGGCAAGGCCAAACAATCCTCAGCCACTAAATCTCAAACAAAGGCTCAAGCCGGAACGAATCAGTCCCGGTCTTCATCCTCCAGACACCCCCAGTCCTTCCCCCGGTTACCACGCTGCCGAGGGGCACTGCAGACCAGACTGAGGAATTCATGGACTCCGAGGCCTTCTAGGCCTCTTCAGTTCATTTGACCCACGTTTCTTTCTTTCTATCTACCCCTCAAATCATGGTTTCAGTCGTTCAATGGAACTGTCGAGGTTTTCGGACAAAATATGACGACGTCAAACATCTGCTTTCGTCGTACTCTCCGGTGTGCCTTTGCCTCCAGGAGACAAAACTTAAACCATCAGACCTGCTCTCGGTTCGAGGCTACAGTGCATTTCGGAAAGATAATGTTTCAGGAGATATAGCTTGCGGGGGAGTTGCCATTCTTGTCCCCCACAGTGTTCCAGTTTCTCCCGTTGCGGTCTCAACATCTTTACAAGCCGTTGCGGTGCGTATCTCCATGCCTGTGCCTCTAACCGTTTGCAGCGTCTATCTGCCGCCGGATGAGGACGTGAGCGTGTCCGTTCTTGAGAGCTTAGTTGGGCAGCTGCCGTCACCTGCTCTTCTTCTGGGTGACTTCAATGCTCATAATCCATTGTGGGGTAGTGTCAGAACAGACGTACGAGGCCGTAGGATCGAATCTCTTCTGTCCTCGACCTCCCTGTGCCTTTTTAACACCGGAGCTGACACTTATTTCCACGAGCCTACACGAAGTTTCAGTGCGATCGATTTATCTTTGGGTTCACCATCGGTTATTGCTGACTGGTCGTGGACGGTGTGCAACGACCTCCATGGGAGCGACCACTTTCCAATTGTACTTGGCTATAATGAGAGCGTGCCATCTTCTGCTTCCCGCCCTCCTCGATGGAGGATGGATCGTGCCAAGTGGGAGGTCTTCACATCGTCCGCAGTGATACCTTCTGTCATGGTGACCCGAGGGTCAATCGATGCAACTGTTACTGATGTCACCACGTGTATCATTCAGGCAGCGGATCTCTCTATCCCAAAGACATCAACGACGCTCCCAAGACGTCCGAAACCTTGGTGGACCTCTGATTGCACAGCGGCTAGGAGAGCTCAACATAAAGCCTGGTGTACATTTCGGCGGTATCCAACCGATGCTAATCTCGTTGAATTTAAAAGAGCAAAATCTTACGCTCGGTTGGTGCGTCGACGAAGCAAGAGGGAGTCTTGGATAAAGTACGTTTCATCGATCAATTCACGTGCCAGTTCAAAAACTGTTTGGGAAAAAATTCGTAGGATTCGGGGAAACTGTGGTTCCCATCAGATCTCTATTCTCGAGAGTAACGGCTGCACGTATGCTGAAGTCGGGGAGATAGTGGATTGTTTGGGTAGGGCGTTTGCCTCTGTTTCCAGTTCTGAGGCGTACCCTCTCTCCTTTCAGAGGACTAGACCAGCTGCTGAGCGCCAGAGACTCTCCTTTGCGCCTTTTCATAACGCCGAGTATAACTCCCCCTTCAGCATGGTTGAACTCCGAGTGGCTCTGCATCGGTCCGGTGCAACATCTGTAGGTCCCGATGGCATCCACTATGACATGATCCGTCATCTATCGCAGTCGTCTCTCGAGAATCTGTTAGTGCTTTTCAACCGCATTTGGTTGGAGCACAGTTTCCCGGACTCCTGGCGAAAAGCTTTTGTTTTACCTTTTCCCAAGCCTGGCAAAGACCCCAAGTCTCCCTCTAGTTACCGGCCAATTGCCCTCACTAGCTGTCTGTGCAAAATCCTTGAACGCATGGTTAATTCTAGGCTAATTTACTTCCTAGAAGAACATCAAATTCTGTCGCCATCACAAAGCGGCTTCCGTCGTCATCGTTCAGCTCCTGACCATCTCCTGCTCCTTGAGACGTCTGTTCGAGAGGCATTCGTGCGTAGGCAGCACCTGGTGTCTGTCTTTTTTGACATCGAAAAAGCTTACGATAGAGCGTGGCGTCACGGTATCCTCCGTGACCTCCACGAGAGTGGGTTGCGGGGAAACCTGCCAACCTTCATTGCCAACTTTCTTCGTAACCGTGTGTTCCAGGTGCGCCTGGGTACAACACTCTCTGCCTTCTTCCATCAAGAACAAGGTGTTCCTCAAGGCAGCATTCTTTCGGTGACTCTATTCATCCTCCGCATTAATTGTTTGCTTAAAAATCTTCCTCCTACGGTTTCGACTACCATTTATGTTGACGACCTTCACATCTTCTGCTCGTCATCAAGCATGCATTTCATTGAAAGGCAGCTGCAGTCTGCAATTAACCAGATAGTTAAAGCGGCTAACAACAATGGTTTCGTTCTTTCTGCTGAAAAGACAGCGTGTGTCCATTTCTGCCGGAGGCGTGGCCTCCACCCCGATCCAGAGCTCTATTTGGACCATGCAGCCATTCCGGTTTTGCCGGAAACCAAGTTCCTTGGTTTGACCGTCGACCGTGCGCTCACCTTTCGCTCGCACGTTCGACGACTCCGCACTTCCTGTCTGAGAGCTTTGTCAATCCTCAAGATCCTCGCCTCAGTCTCCTGGGGTGCAGACAGGACTTCCTTGTTCCGTATTTACCATTCTCTCATTCGGTCTAAACTGGATTATGGCTGTATGGTGTATGGCTCTGCGCGTCCTTCCGTTCTCCGGCCGTTGGATACCATCCACCATCAAGCGCTGCGTCTATGTACAGGAGCATTTCGCACGTCACCCATTCCCAGCCTTTATGCCGACGCGAACGAACCGTCGCTACATTTACGCCGTCTGCAGCTGTCTCTTCAATTTTACCTGAAACTAAGATCTCTCTCAGAACATACTTTACACGATGCAGTTTTTCATCCCCAGCATGCTCGTTTGTTCGAGATCCGTCCCTCGTGCATTCGAACCTTCGGTCTTCGTTTGGCGGCCGTAGCTCGTGATGCAGGGCTCGACTTGTCACTCGTTGGAGAGACCAGGGGCTTTGAGGATCCCCCATGGCACCCTCTTGGTGTCATGGTTGATACCAGCTTTACATCTTTTGACAAGTCCTCAACCCCTGCGTCAGTGTACCAGCAGCTCTTCGCCGAACACCGTTACGTCAATGCAGACTTTATTCCTGTTTTCACCGATGGATCTAAGGCGGCTGGTGTCGTTGGATGCGCCGCCGTCTGCATTGACGAAGTTTCTGTTGCCCGCATTCCTGCCGAGGCCACGGTGTTTTCGGCGGAGATGCATGCTGTGTATCTTGCACTTGTTCACGTGCAGTCGAGCTCTCATCAGCGTGCTATTGTGTACACTGATTCGTTGAGTGTTGTGCAATCATTGTCATCTTTGGATTTCTCTGGCCACCCACTTCTTTTTACCGTACGGAGACTTCTTCGTTCTTTGCTCGAGGCTGATGTCCAGATTCGGTTCTGCTGGATTCCTGGGCATGTTGGGATCCCAGGGAACGAGTCTGCTGATGCTGCTGCTAGATCTGCCTCTTCTTTGGTCGTCACACCGTTGCCACTGTTCCACCGTGATTTTCGCTTTCTTGTTCACGATCATATCAGACGAACGTGGCGAAGTCTGTGGGACCAACAGGTGGAGAATAAACTGCACCGTGTTAAACCCATCCTTGGAGTCTGGAAATCATCGTGTCGCCGGAACCGTGGGGAAGAAGTTGTTCTTGCGCGTCTCCGCATTGGGCATTGTCGCTTCACGCATAGCTATTTGCTGTGTGGCGACGCTGCCCCAATGTGTGAGGCGTGCGACTGTTTACTCACCGTCTCTCATGTTTTGTGCAGTTGTGTTCGTTTTCGTCATCATCGGTTTCACTATTTTCAGTCTCATCTGCTGGACGAGGACGCAGCTACGCTTCAAAAGCTTTTGGGCGACCACTGCGACACTTTCGCAGTATTTTCCTTTTTAAAACAGATTAACGTTTTAAAACTTATTTAAAAAAAAAAAAAAAAAAAAAAGTTATATTATAATGGTAAATTAATAAAGTTATATATAAACCTAATAAACTAACTAGTCTTCACAACATCTTTCATCATCCTCTTTTCTAACTTTTACCAAGCCTGTCTGCTCTTAATCATTTCACCCCGCTTTTTAAAATCTTTAGCTGATAGTTCTGTGTCTGGCGCTCTTTGGCCAAGCCTGGCCCTTGCGCCACTAAAATCAATTAACTAACTAACTAACCAAAATTCATTACAGTCAGCGATTTCACGAAGGTCCTCAGAATCCATCTGAGAAGTTATTTGTGGGATAGGAATTCTTTCCATCCCACTAAATATGGAATAACCTTCTCGCCTCTAGCATTTCGAAGATTAATGGATTCTATGAATGAATTTTACAGTAAAACTAAAGCGTATGTGCCCCGCACGGGGATAACTGGTTTTCCAGTTATTTGGGGAGCAGCGCCCCCACGGCCCGAGCTCACCTTGTGACGGAGTACTTTTCGTTTGCTCTTGAACGATAACATCACCGAAGGGACAGCTGTTCATCCAGCTGATGGGGGATGGCGTCCCCACGGCCCGAGCCGATTTTCTCTTATTGTTTTGCTTTTTTGTCTTAAGTTCATATCTTGACATGTACCCGCCTCAGTTGTAGGCTGCTGAGGTTGTGATGAGGCGCCAGCTCCGGGTTTTTGTTCCTCGTTCTCTTCCCTGTCTTTTCTCTTTTATGTTACATTTTCTGTTTTTCCGGAGCTGGTTGGCTTAGACCTACCTGCATGTTTGCCGTGTGCGGTGACCCGTACGGGTGGAAATGAGGATGCTGGAGGCTGAGGTATTTGGGGGCCGGGTTGTAGTGTCTCCAGCTGCCAACACTCCTCTTTGCCCTCTGCTTCATCCTAAACGGGAGGCCGGGAGCTAACCCACTCCTGGTCAGGAAGTCTGTGGCCGAGTTGCGTCCGGTCTTCTAGCGGCTTGTCGTTCTGTTCGGCTGGGTGAGTTGGGGGGTAGGGTGGGCATGCCAAAGGGGTGTTCTCCGGGCACGGGAAAGTCTGGGTGCACGCTGAGCGTGTGTCTGCCCTACCAACTTGCTATATCCGCTGACTATCCCTAGAGCCGTGTCCTGCGTCCTCTTGGGCTTGCGGACCTCCGGTTCTCCCTCGTTGGGCTCGGTTGTGGGTGGGGAGGTTGGCGGACGAATCGTTTTTCTCCCTCATGGCAACACAAAGTGTTTCCCACGCTGTAAATTTGAAGCGCCGTGTGGAGGACGGGTCGCCCTCCTCCACTAAGAAACTACTAGCTACGAATTGCAATGCTCTGTTTCTTCTGATTCATTCAGTTGATCCGGCTCAGTCTCTCAGTTCGAAGAGTCCTTTCTGGATTAATAAGGCTCTTCAGGCCGTTGCGGGCTCTCCGAAGAGTGTTAAGAAGCTCCCGTCAGGGGATCTTCTTGTGGAGACATCTCATCCACGTCACAGTGCCACCCTGCTGGAGACGACCGTTCTGCTGGACATTCCTGTGCAGATCTCACCCCATGGCTACCTCAATTCCTCTCGCGGTGTGGTCAACTCCCGCGACCTGCTCGAATGCAGTGATGAGGAATTGTTGGTTGAACTCGGGGACCAACATGTCACTGGGGTTCGGCGTATCCTTTTCAGGCGGGATGGGAAGTCTATTCCCTCCCGGAACATCGTCCTGACCTTTGACTCACCTACCCTGCCAACTTCCATCAAGGCGGGGTACTTGCGTCTCGATGTTCGGCCCTACATCCCGAACCCCTGAGATGTTTCAAGTGCCAGCATTACGGTCACTCCCAGCAGTCTTGCCGTAATGTAGCAAAGTGTGGGCGCTGTGGTTCAGCTGAACACTCTTTGGCGGACTGCTCCGCTGAGGTGGATCACTGTGTGAATTGTGAGGGTTCCCACTCTGCGTCTTCTAAGCAGTGTTCCAAGTGGATCGAGGAGCAGGCTATCCAGCGCCTGAAGACCACTGAACATCTTTCCTACCCTGAGGCCAGGCGGCGGATAGCTCCTCTTCCATCCGGCCGACGCTCCTATGCCTCGGTTGTGGTGCAGAAGGCTACTGTTGCGGTTCAGACTGAGGCGGCCATCCCGGCGCGTTGTCCTTATGATTTTGAGGACATCGTCGCTGCTGGAATGGCAGCGCTGCAGTCTCGCCGCATTGCATCCAAGGCGACATCTACATCGTCGCCTAAACCTTCTACGCCGAAACCATCTACCAGCACAGGGACCCAGGGCACTGCAAAGAAGAAGCCAGAAAAAGTGAGACCCGGCTCATCATCCCCGAAACAGAGCAAGCAAAAACAGCCTCTCAACACAGGGGGTAAACACAGCCCTGTGTTACCTCCAGACACTGCCGATGGGTTGGAGGTGATGGACGACAGTGAGACGTTCTAGTCGTCTGTCTTTTTCCTTCTTTCGTTACATTTTTCATTCTGGCCACGCTCATTCAGTGGAATTGCCGAGGTCTGCGATCACGCATTGATGATTTGAAAGGTTTACTGTCTTCGCACACACCTGTGTGCGTGTGTCTCCAAGAGACAAAGCTTCGCACGACGGACACTCCTTCGTTGCGGAGATATTCTCTTTTCCGCCATGTTCACCTGGATGGCGTTATTGCCTGCGGTGGGGTGGCCGTCGTGGTTCCTCATGGTATTCCTGTCGCTGCAGTTGCCCTTCGGACGACTTTGCAGGCAGTGGCAGTGCGACTTTCTGTGCACACACTGTTCACGGTGTGTTCCCTCTACATACCGCCAGATGAAGCTGTAAGCCTTTCGGATCTGGAAGATTTAGTTGACCAACTGCCGCCTCCTTTCTTCATCTTAGGAGATTTTAATGCTCACAATCCGTTGTGGGGTTCTACAACTCGAGACTCCAGGGGCCGTGTTGTTGAGTCCCTTCTCTCCAACACGTCCCTCTGTCTCCACAACACCGGAGTTACTACTTACTTTCATGAACCCACCCGCTCGTACTCAGCCATTGATCTGTCTCTGAGTTCACCATCTTTATATCCTGACTGGTCCTGGAGCGTGTCTGGTGATCCCCTTGGCAGCGATCACTTTCCCATCTTTCTCCGTCTCGCGGGTGGCGGGTACCGTTACCCTACTCGCCCTGCTAGATGGAATATTGATCGTGCCAAGTGGGACGCATTCACGGCTTCAGCGACTATTACTCCAGCTGTGGTGACCTCGGGAACGGTCGATGACGCTGTTGCGGCGGTAACGGATTGTATTGTGCAAGCGGCAGAACTTACCATCCCCAGGACGTCGACTAAACTTCCACGTTGCCCGAGACCTTGGTGGAATTCCACTTGTATGGCAGCTCGTCGGGCCCAACATCGGGCTTGGGGTAGGTTTCGTCGGTACCCCACCGACGCGAACCTACTTGCTTTCAAGAAAGCCAAGTCCTACGCGCGATTGGTTCGTCGGCGTAGTCAACGGGAGTCCTGGATGCAATATGTATCCGGGATTAACACCAATACCAGCCCTAAGATCGTTTGGGACAGGATCCGTAAGATTCGGGGACAGTACCCATCTGGGGAAATCTCCATTCTTGAGAGTGGTGGAGGGACGGTTGCTGACGCTCAGGGTATTGCTGACTGTCTGGGCGCCGCTTTTTCTTCGGTGTCCAGCAGCAGCAATTACCCTGCTTCGTTCCGGCAGTTACAGCCGCGGCTTGAACGGTCCCGGATTTCTTTTGGACCGTTTTCTGCCACAGATTACAACAGTCCGCTGACTGCCGTGGAGCTGAAGACCGCTCTGAATCGGTCCGGCCGGACATCTGTCGGACCGGATAACATCCATTACGAAATGCTGAAGCACCTTTCTCCGTCCTCTCTTGAATGTCTGCTAATCCTGTTTAACAGGATTTGGCAAGAGCATGTCTTTCCCGAATCTTGGCACACTGCCATTGTCGTTCCTGTTCCCAAACCTGGTAAAGATCCCACTAACCCGTTGAACTACCGGCCAATTGCTATGACGAGCTGCCTTTGCAAAGTACTCGAGCGTATCATTAATTTTCGTCTCATTTTTTATCTGGAGTTTCATCACATTTTTTCACCTCATCAGAGTGGATTTCGCACATCTCGATCCACCACCGATAATCATCTTCGCCTTGAGACATCTGTCAGGGAGGCGTTTGTCCGACGTCAGCACATGGTCTCCGTATTCTTCGACATGGAGAAAGCCTATGACCGTACCTGGAGATACGGCATTCTCCGTGATCTGCACGAGTGCGGATTGCGGGGAAACTTACCATCTTTCATCGCCGGATTTCTCCAGGACCGGAGTTTCCGTGTGCGCGTCGGGTCGACCCTCTCTGCGGTGTACCCGCAAGAACAGGGTGTACCTCAAGGCTCCATTTTATCAGTCACTCTGTTCATCCTTCGTGTCAACCATATTTTCCACCTGCTTCCTCCGACGGTTCGTGGAACCATGTACGTGGATGATCTGCAGATCTCTTGCGCGTCAGTTAACATGCGCACCATCGAGAGACAGCTCCAGTCTGCCATTACCAAGATCTCTCACTGGGCTTCCCAAAATGGCTTTGGCTTCTCGACGCAGAAGACCGTTTGCGTGCATTTTTGCCGTAAACGGGGTCTTCACCCAGACCCCAGCCTCCGTCTGGGGTGTTCTACCATCCCTGTGGTGTCAGAAGCCAGGTTCCTTGGGCTAACTTTTGACCGAGCGCTCACCTTCCGGCCTCACATTCAGTCTTTGAAGGTGAAGTGCACGAAGTCATTGAGTATCCTGAAGGTCCTCTCCCGAACATCTTGGGGGGCCGACAGGTGCTCAATGCTTCGCATTTACCGTTCTCTGATTCGGTCAAAGTTAGACTTCGGATGCATTACGTACGGTTCAGCGCGTCCATCGGTTTTAAAGCCTTTGGACCCCGTCCATCACCAGGCATTGCGGCTATGTACTGGTGCTTTCCGTACCTCTCCCGTGCATAGCCTGTATGCGGAGGCTCATGAGCCGCCGTTGTGCATCCGTCGTAAGCAGCTGTCTCTTCAGTTTTACACAAAACTGAAATCTCTTCCTGATCATCCCCTGCATGGTTCCATCTTCCAACCGGACTGTGTCCGCTTGTTTTCCAACCGCCCCTCCTGTGTTCCGACGTTCGGGATTCGGATGTCTGCCATAGTGCGCGATGCTGGTCTAAACTTGTCAAGGCTTGGTTTGACCACCTTTTTCAACCGTCCTCCTTGGCAGTCCGTTCTAGCAACGGCTGACCTTTCTCTTTGTGTGTGGCCAAAGTCTTCCACTCCTGCTCTGGTGTACCAGCAGCTCTTTGCTGAAATACAGTCTGTCTACCCGGATTTCGTGCCTGTGTTCACCGATGGCTCGAGGTCCGGGGATGTCGTTGGATCCGCTTTTGTGTGTGGCGAAGCCTCACATGCTGAGAGGCTTCCGCCTGAATCCACTGTCTTTTCGGCAGAGATGCGTGCGGTACACCTCGCTTTGTGCCACATACAGTCTCGATCACTTCGTCGCGCTATGGTTTGCTCTGATTCCCAGTCCGTCATCCATGTTTTATCTTCTCCGGAGGACACGGACTCACCTGTCATCCTTGATGTCCGTCGTCTTCTTGGTACTTTGGAGGGTGATGGTTTCCTGGTCCGATTCTGTTGGGTTCCTGGCCATGTTGGGATCCGGGGTAACGAGCTGGCAGATCTCTCTGCCAGGTCTGTTTCCTCCATGTCGCCAGCTCGGCTGCCACTGTCTTTCCGTGATTTTAGACCTTTGATCCGGACATTTCTCCTGGACGAGTGGCAGTCCCTGTGGTCTCAGCAGGGCAGCAATAAACTTTATGCCATCAAACCACAAATCGGACTATGGAAGTCTAGTTTGCGGAAGAACCGTCGTGAGGAGGTTGTTCTTGCACGTCTCCGCATTGGGCACTGTCGTTTTACTCACCGCTTTTTGCTGTGTGGCGACAGTGCCCCGCTGTGTGAGGCGTGCCAATGTCGTCTCACCGTCCTTCATGTTTTGTGTACTTGTGTTCGTTTTTGTGCTCATCGTTTTCGTCATTTTCACTCTCATCTGTTGGACGAAGGAGCAGCTACGCTGCAAACTATTATCGGTGAAGCCTGCGATACAAGAGCAGTGTTTTCATTTTTACAGGATATTGACTTTTATAAACTCGTCTAGATTTTAACTTCTTCATTCTCATGTTTCATTTTTACCGCATCAGCCTGCTTTTAACCTTGTGTACGTTTTTTATTAATTTTGTTTCGTTTTAATGTCTTTTGCTTGGCGCTCTTTGGCCAACTATGGCCCTTGCGCCATTAAAAATCTACCAACCAACCAACCTAAAGCGTATGTGTTCGGGTCCGAACTGTTTGTGTCTTTATCACCTGATGGGAAAGTGTGGACATTTCAACGTTTGTTCACCGACAGAGATGATATTTATCACTTGGCATCTTCAGTGGTGAGACTAAATGCAAACCAGTTTAAGCGATTACATGATGAAATTGGAAATGTGTGGAACAGTGTTTGTATTTTACAATTCGGACCAGTGTTCCAAAACACTGTATTACAACTCTCCACAGAAGGCATTTCTCAGGAAGAATGTGCTAATGGTGAAGATTTGGACATCATACTTTCCTCAGCAATTCATAGCATGATTACAATTAACATTGGTCAATTGTTCTACTGTTGGGAATGCACTCTGCCATATGATGAACAGCCGAATAATCAATTAGGACATACATGTGTTGCTACCACAAACTCTGTAAAATCTGCACTGCATTTTTACGATGCAGTTTCTATGTTAGAGCCGAAGACTTTAGCAAAAACCTTTGTTCACATGTGTGGAAACCTGGCCAGTAACATAGATGAAAATTTCGTCAGAAACATCAAGGTACTGGATTTAATGAATTCCGTAAAAGCGCTGTATGAAAACGATTGGTGAGGACTGAGGGACAGTGGATTAGGCCTCCGTGGGAAAACCACTTAAAAAAAAAACGCATTGAGATTCCTACCTCCTGGGTGATGTGGAAACGGAATTAAAAAAAAAAAAGATATCACATTCATGCAATTCACATAAGAATTAGTAACTGTCACCAAACATCAAGATTAACGAAGCACTGAAAACAAAATGTCATGTTTCGTCACCTTTGGATATACATTGGGGTTTATACATCATTCGGATGTTGCGGAAAAACGGTATCAAAGTTTAAATTGTAAAAACTTTATGAGTAACGTTGATCCCAACCACAGACAGCGTTTATCCTATTAAATAACCTTTTAAAAATATGCTTGACGTTAATGAAAGAATGAGTGGGAGTTCACAATTACTGCGTTAAACATAGATTAGAGTTCTCGATGATTGTTTTTTTGGTTGGAATTCTTTTAAGTTAACAACGTCTGTGTACTAAATTGTAGTTGAGTTCACATGTCTCCGAATTCACTATCTCCGATCTTATCAATAGGTTCATAAACTAATGAAACAAGATAGAAATCTTCCGAATACATAAAATTGTTCCATATCAAATCACACACACACACATGTGCGATTTTATGGCATTCCTTTTTGAAAAAATTGGTGGCCCTGAAAAGGGCCTTTGGGTGTTTTCTTTTGTGTAGATGCTTTACATATGATTTCTTATTCAAAGTCACTTTCACGAATTTCATCCTTGATGGTGCTGAAAATGTTTTCTAAATTTACTGTTTGTAGAAAATCATCGGTTAAAGACGACATCAAGTTTCTTCTTTCTAGAAATTCCACATAATCTTCTACTATTTTACTAAATTCTATTCCCAAAAGGGCTGCGCAGAAATGTTCGTCGTCAGAAAAGACTTCAGAAAATTCTAAAGACTTTAATTTTGCTGTTTCTTTCAAATACGCAACTATTGCATTTTGGAGAATGGTTTTGAGTTCCTGAAATATCCTTTCACTTTTCAGAGGTGATGAAACATTGCCAGACAGTGTTATACCATTTGACTTAATCACTTCCTGGAAAATACTCTGAAAAGAATTATTTCGGTAAAATTCCACAACCAATTGATGTGATATACTAAAAGACATACGAATTAGTTCATTCCATTGTCCTTCAGAGAGAGAAATACGTGATTTATATACTCTCTCCGTCTTCACACTGTAAATTTCTTTTCTGATAGCAATTTCACGAGTTTGTACAATAACTTTCAGCTGCAGAAACCCTTCGAACGAAAAATTTGGGCCAGATACACCATAGGCTAGATGACGTGATATGGTGTCTTTCTCACCCATCATTTCATACCATTGATGTGGAGACATACAAATGCCAGATTTGGTAGGATAGCATCTCTCGTCATGTCATTTAAATTCTCTGATATGCACGCAGGCTTGGCCAGTATATGAAGATACGTACGCAAAGATATTTTCCCCAACATGGAAACAATTTTTTGGTAAATTACCCATATGCAACATCATTGAAGAACTTCCGTTAAAGTTTGAAGCTGACATGATTCCAAAATCTTGGGTAAAACAGAAATTCAGGCGTTGATCAAAAACCTCTCAATCACTCGAAGACGAATGTTGAAATGAAGTGTTTCACAGTACAAGTCATGTTCGAAAGAAGAAGCAACCAATCATATAAAAGAAATAAATCATGTGACTACCCTCGGGCTACTGTCCTTTATTCGTTAGCAACAAATAGGAACAAAAACTTGACATGTACAAACATGTACAACATCGTTTGTTACTTGTATGTGCCCCGAGGGAGAATGACATCAACATAGAAACCCACGTGTGTGACACAGACGATCATCATTGTCAAATCCCTAAACAAAATGTTTCCCTACGTACAATGTAGCATCAATTAAAATGTATTTCTTTTTTATGTAGGTAAAAGAATTACTCAGAATAAAAAAAATAGGTCTGACATACGAAATGTGTCTGACAAAGAAATTTTAATTCCCAAAGTAGAAAAATAAAGCATAAAAGAATAGCTTGAAAAAAAAACATGTCGAATAAAGGAATTAGATCTGATATAAGAAATAGGTCTGATATAAGAAACATGCTAGATAAAAAGGTTATCAAATAAAAGTATTAGTTCTGATATATAGAAATAAGTCTGATATAAGAAACGTGCTAGATAAAAAGGTTGCCAAATAAAAGATATATAAAATAAAGTCTGATATATAGAAATAGTCTGATTTGAGAAAAACAAAAGCCGTTCATTGTTGCTCACACAAAGTCCAAAAATGGCGGACACGTGGCTCCACACCCACCGTTGCCATCCGCCAACACATAACATTTATATACCGAGTATGGATAAGTGGGGATACGGGAACAATTAGAGAGCCGAAAGCCGGTGGGCGTGGCCAGTTCTGTTCACTGAGTAGGGATAAGTGGGGATACGGGAACATTAGAGAGCCGAGAGCTGGCCACGCCCACCGGCTCTCGGCTCTCTAATGTTCCCGTATCCCCACTTTATCCCTACTTGTGTATCTCGCTCTTCTCCATGTTCAGTCGAGTTCTCATCATCGTGCTATGCCCCGCACGGGGATAACTGGTTTTCCAGTTATTTGGGGAGCAGCGCCCCCACGGCCCGAGCCGACCTTGTGACGGATCATTTTGTCATTTCGTCTTGAACGATTACATCACCGAAGGGACAGCTGTTCATCCAGCTGATGGGGGATGGCGTCCCCACGGCCCGAGCCAACATGTACTATATGTGATGATTTTCACATTTTTTATGTTTTTTCACTTGACATGAACCCGCCTCAGTTGTAGGTTGCTGAGGTTGTGATTATGCGCCAGCTCCGGATTTTAGTTTCTCGTTTTCTTTCCTGTCTTCTCCATTTCATGTTCCTTTCTTTGTTTTTCCGAGCTGGTTAGCTAGACCTGCCTGCACGTTTGCCGTGTGCGGTGACCCGTAAGGTGGAAAAGGGGATGCTGGAGGCTGAGGTTTCTGGAGGCCTGGGTGTTGTTGTCGCCAGTTGCCAACACTCCTCTTTGCCCCCTGCTTCACCCTAAACGGGCGGCTGGGAACTAACCCACTCCTAGTCAATGAGGTCTGTGGCCGAGTGGAGCCCAGACCTCTAACGGCTTGTCGTCTCGTACGACAGGGTGAGTCTGGGGATAGGGTGGGCATGCCAAAGGGGTGTTCCCCAGGCATGGGAAAGTCTGGGTGCTCGCCGAGCGCATGTCTGCCCTATCAACTTGCTATATCCGCTTGCTATCCCTAGAGCCGTGTCCTGCGTCCACTTGGGCTTGCGGACCTCCGGTTCTCCCTTGTTGGGCTCGATTGTGGGTGGGGAAGTCGGCGGATGAATCCTTTCAATTTTTTCATGGCTCTCAATGAAATTTCCCATGAACCCAAAACTAAAAGAAGTATGGAGGAAGGTTCAGGTCCTTCCGCCAAAAAATTTGTCGCTGATGCTTCCAATGCTAGATTCTTTTTTGTGCACTCATTGGACCCTTCAAAGCCTTTGAGTGCCAAAAGTCCATTTTGGATCCATAAAGCACTGCAATCAATTGCAAGCTCTCCTAAAAGCGTCAAGAAGCTCCAGTCTGGAGATCTTCTTGTTGAGATGTCTACTGTGGCCTACAGTTCCACACTTATCAACACCAGCATGCTGCTTGAGACTCCGGTCAAAATAACACCACACGGTTACCTAAATTCATCTCGAGGTGTTGTCTCCTCTCGGGATCTTATTGATTGCACTGAGGAGGAACTTCTCGAAGAACTGAGGAGCCAACATGTTACGGGTGTGCGGCGTATTTCTTTCAGGAGGAATGGGCAGTTTGTCCCATCCTGGAACATTATCTTGACATTCAACTGCCCTTCCCTGCCTACATCCATCAAGGCAGGGTATCTCCACCTCGAGGTACGACCGTACATTCCTAACCCGTTGAGATGTTTTAGGTGCCAGTCGTACGGCCACTCTCAGCAGTCATGTAGGAGTACTCCTAGGTGTGGACGCTGTGGTGCCACGGAGCATCTACTCTCAGAATGTGTGGCCGAGGCCGAGTTTTGTGTGAACTGCAAGGGTTCACACCCAGCATCAGCCAAAGATTGTCCCAAGTGGAAGGAGGAGAAGGAAATCCAAAGGCTCAAAACGGTGGAAAATATTTCCTATCCTGAGGCCAGAAGAAGAGTGGTTCCCGTTATATCTGATCGGCGATCATACGCTTCAGTGGTGGTTGCCAAATCTACGGTTGCCATTCAGACCGACGCTCAGATCTCCCCTAACTGTCCATTCAATATGGAGGAAATCATCGCAGCCGGACTGGAGGCACTCCGGTCGCGAGCTAGGAGTCTGAAAGCGGCACCCGCCACTTCACCGAAGCAGACTCACTCCAACACCAGCAAAGGCACTCAGTCCACTTCTTCTGGCAAAAACGCCAACACTAACACCAACACCAAGGTCAAGGATAAGAAGAGCATTTCTTCTCCTTCAAAGTCTCAGCCAAACAATCAACGGCGAGCAAATCCCGCCAAGACACTTGGGACAAAGCATTCACCAATCTTGGCCCCTGGTCACACACCACCAAATCTGGGGGAACGCTCACCAGAGGAAATGGAGGCTGACCAAGTTTAATCATTTCCTTTTTCATTTCATTTTTACCCATGGGTTCAATAATTCAGTGGAACTGCCGAGGTTTTCGCACCAGTTTTGATGACGTGACACATCTGCTTTATTTGTACTCTCCGGTGTGCCTTTGTCTTCAGGAGACAAAGCTTAAACCATCTCACCTGCTTTCAGTTCGAGGCTACAGTGCATTTCGGACAGACCACTCGTCTGGAAATATAGCCTGTGGGGGTGTCGCTATTCTCGTTCCTCACAGGGTTCCGGTATCTTCCGTCGCGGTTTCCACAACTGTGCAGGCCGTGGCGGTTCGTATTTCTATGCCTGTGCCTCTTACTGTTTGCAGTGTTTATATACCACCGGATGAGGATGTTAGCGTCTCTGTTCTGGAGAGCTTCATTGATCAGCTGCCCTCTCCCTTCCTTCTTTTGGGTGACTTTAATGCTCATCATCCTTTGTGGGGTAGTGTCAGCGCCAGCGCTAGAGGTCGTCGCATAGAGTCTCTTCTGTGCTCGGCCTCTGTGTGCCTTTTAAACACCGGTGCTGACACTTACTTCCATGAGCCGACAAGATCTTTCAGTGCGATCGATTTGACCTTGGGTTCACCATCGATCATTGCTGACTGGTCGTGGACGGTGTGTAAGGATCTCCACGGGAGCGACCACTTCCCAATCGTCCTCTGGCACCATGCAAACGTGCCATATTCTGCCTCCCGCCCACCTCGATGGAGGATGGATTGTGCCAGATGGGAGGTCTTCACATCGTCCGCGGTGATATCTTCTGAAATGGTGACCCAAGAGTCAATCGACGCAGCTGTACTTAAAGTCACAACTTGTATTCTTCAGGCAGCTGATCTTTCAATTCGTAAGACATCTACGAAGCTCCCCAGAATTCCGAAACCTTGGTGGAACCCTAAATGCGCAGCGGCTAGGAGAGCTCAACACAAGGCCTGGTCTACTTTTCGGCGTTATCCAACCGAGGCTAATCTCGTTGCTTTTAAACGTGCTAAATCCTATGCTCGGTTGGTGCGTCGACGTAGCAAGAGGGAGTCTTGGATCCAGTATGTATCATCTCTTACCTCACGTGCCAATTCGAAAACTGTGTGGGAAAGGATTCGTAAGATCCGGGGAACCTACAGTTCACACCAGATTGCCATTCTCGAGAGTAACGGCTGCACATATGCTGACGTCGGGGAGATTGCAGACTGTCTGGGTGAGGCGTTTGCCTCCGTTTCGAGTGATCTGGCGTATCCGGCCTCCTTTCATAGGATTCAGTCCTCCGCGGAACGCCAGAGAATCTCTTTTGCGCCGTATACCGACACTGGTTATAACTCCCCCTTCAGCATGTGTGAACTTCGGGTGGCTCTGCATCGGTCCGGGGCTACTTCTGTCGGTCCCGATGACATCCACTACGACATGCTCCGTCATCTCTCCCAGTCGTCTCTCGAGAACCTTTTAATCTTATACAACCGCATCTGGTTAGAACACAGTTTCCCGGAGTCTTGGCGAAAGGCTTTTGTTCTACCTTTTCCGAAGCCTGGCAAGGATCCTAAGTCTCCCTCTAGTTATCGCCCAATTGCTCTCACTAGCTGTCTGTGTAAAGTTCTCGAACGCATGGTTAACTCACGATTAATTCATTTTTTTAGAACATCATCAATTACTTTCACCATCACAAAGCGGTTTTCGGCGTCATCGTTCACCTCACGATCATCTCCTGCACCTTGAGACATCTGTGCGCGAGGCGTTCGTGCGTAGGCAGCACCTGGTTTCTGTATTCTTTGACATCGAGAAAGCCTATGATCGTGCGTGGCGGCACGGGATTATCCGTGACCTCCACGCATGCGGATTGCGAGGGAATCTTCCGACCTTTATTGTAAATTTTCTTCGCAATCGGGTGTTCCAGGTGCGCCTGGGTACGACGCTATCTGCAACATTCCATCAAGAACAAGGTGTTCCTCAAGGTTGCATTTTATCTGTCACATTGTTCATCCTTCGCATTAATTGTCTCCTCACAAATCTTCCTCCTGCGGTTTCGGCTACTGTGTATGTCGATGACTTGCACATCTTCTGCTCGTCATCGAGCATGCGTTTCATTGAAAGGCAGTTGCAGTCTAGTATTAATCAGATTTTTAAAGCGGCAAATAGCAATGGTTTCGTTCTTTCTCCCGACAAGACAGCGTGTGTTCATTTCTGCCGGAGGCGTGGCCTCCATCCTGACCCCGAGCTGTATTTGGACCGTGCAGCCATTCCAGTTTTGCCGGAGACCAAGTTCCTTGGACTGACCGTCGACCGTGCGCTTACGTTCCGTGTGCACGTTCGGCGGCTCAAGATTTCCTGTCTGCGTGCTCTTTCTATTCTAAAAATCCTTTCGAGAGTTTCGTGGGGCGCAGACAGGATCTCTTTGTTTCGCATTTACCACTCCTTAATTCGGTCGAAACTGGATTACGGCTGTATCGTGTATGGCTCGGCTCGTCATTCCGTTCTCCGGCCTTTGGACGCTGTTCATCATCAGGCACTGCGTCTTTGTACGGGAGCATTTCGAACATCTCCGATTCCCAGCCTTTACGCTGATGCGAACGAACCATCGCTTGAATTACGCCGTCTGCAGCTGTCTGTCCACTTTTACTTAAAACTTCGGTCTCTTCCAGACCATCCTTTGTACGGTGCAGTTTTCCATCCTCAGCATGCTCGTTTATTTGCGAACCGGCCCTCGTGCGTTCCAACCTTCGGTCTTCGTATGGCGGCCGTAGCTCGTGATGCAGGGCTCGACTTGTCGCTTGTTGCAGCGATCAGGGGCTTTGGGGATCCTCCATGGCACCCACTTGGTGTCATGGTTGATACCACCTTTACGTCTTTCGACAAATCCTCAACCCCTGCGTCAGTGTACCAGCAGCTCTTCGCTGAGCATCGTGCCCTCAAATCTGAATACACTCCCATTTTCACTGATGGCTCCAAGATGCATGGAGTCGTTGGATCCGCAGCTGTCTGTGTTGATGACGTGTCAGTAGCGCGGATCCCAGCTGGGGCCACGGTGTTTTCGGCGGAGATGCATGCTGTGTATCTTGCACTTCTTCATGTTCAGTCGAGTTCTCATCATAGTGCTATGGTCTATACGGATTCATTAAGTGTCCTGCAGTCTTTGTCATCGCTGGACTATTGTAATCATCCTTTTCTTTTGAACGTACGAGGGCTTCTTCGTTCCTTGCTCGAGGCCGGTGTCCAGATTCAATTCGTCTGGATTCCTGGGCATGTTGGAATCTCGGGTAACGAGTGTGCTGATGCGGCCGCTAGATCTGCTTCCTCTTTGGTCGTCACACCCTTGCCACTCTTTCATCGCGATTTTCGATTTCTTGTTCGTGATCATATCAAACGAACGTGGCAGGGTCTGTGGGACCAACAGGTTGAAAATAAACTGCATCGTATAAAACCTATTCTCGAAATCTGGAACTCCTCATCTCGTCGGAACCGTAGGGAGGAAGTGGTACTTGCGCGTCTCCGCATTGGGCATTGTCGTTTCACTCACCGCTTTTTGCTGTGTGGCGACACTGCGCCGATGTGTGAGACGTGCAACTGCCGACTCACCGTCACTCATCTTTTGTGTACCTGTGTTCGTTTTCGTGATGTACGTTTTCATTTCTTTCATTCTCATTTGTTGAACGAGGACGCCGCTACACTGCAGCGGCTCCTCAATGACCACTGCAATCCTGTTGTTGTTTTTTCATTTTTTAAGCAAATTGACTATTTTAAACGTATCTAGATTTTAGCCCTATCATTATACTCATTTTTCAGTTTTACTGAATCAGCTAGATTTTAATATTTGTATCATGTTTTTAGTACTGTTTGTTTCATTATCTTTTTTAGCCCTTTCATCGTTCTCATTCTTCAGTTTTATTTGATCAGCCATATTTTAAGCTTCATCGCACGTTTTTAATACTGTTTGTTTGTCTGTCTGTCTTGTAGTTTTTACCGTATTCATTTCCATCTTTCACTTTTACCGCTTCATCCTGTTTTTAGCCTTGTGTACTTATTTTATTGATTTTGTTCTCTTTTGATGTCTTTTGTTTGGCGCTCTTTGGCCAACCATGGCCCTTGCGCCAATAAAATCAATGAACCAACCAACCATCGTGCTATGGTCTATACGGATTCCTTGAGTGTCTTGCAGTCTTTGTCATCTGCAGATTGCCGTGACCATCCTTTTCTCGTGAATGTGAGACAGTTACTTCGTCGTTTGCTCGGGGCCGGTTTTCAGGTTCAGTTTTGCTGGATTCCTGGGCATGTTGGAATCTCGGGTAACGAGTGTGCTGATGCGGCTGCTAGATCTGCTTCCTCTTTGGTCGTCACACCCTTGCCACTGTTTCACCGGGATTTCCGCTTTCTGGTACGCGACCATATTAAGCGAACGTGGCAAGGTCTGTGGGACCAACAGGTTGAAAATAAACTGCATCGTATTAAACCTAATCTTGAAGTCGGGAAATCCTCATATCGTCGGAACCGTAGGGAGGAAGTGGTGCTTGCGCGTCTCCGCATTGGGCATTGTCGTTTCACTCACCGCTTTTTGCTGTGTGGCGACACTGCGCCGATGTGTGAGACGTGCAACTGCCGACTCACTGTCACTCATCTTCTGTGTACCTGTGTTCGTTTTCGTGATGTACGTTTTCATTTCTTTCATTCTCATTTGTTGACCGAGGACGCCGCTACGCTGCAGCGGCTCCTCAATGACCACTGTGACTCTGTTGCCGTGTTTTCATTTTTAAAGAAATTGACTATTTTAAACGTATCTAGATTTTAGCCTATCATCATCCTCATTTCTCAGTTTTACTGCATCAGCTAGATTTTAATTAATTGTATCATGTTTTTAATACTGTTTGTTCCATTATCTTTTTTAGCCCTTCCATCGTTCTCATTTTTCAGTTTTACATGATCAGTCAGATTTTAAGCTTTATACCACACTTTTAATACTATTTGTTTGTCTTGTTTCTGGCGCTCTTTGGCCAAACATGGCCCTTGCGCCATAAAAATCGAACAACCAACCAACCAACTAGTTTCTCTTCTCTTTCTTTCATTAATCTCTCCTCTTCCATCTTCCGCAAGTTTTCCTCATACCAACTCCATTCCTGGTCCTCTTGTTTCCTGCCTCTTAGTAGAGACCTTTCCAATTCCTTGTGTGCTTCAATTCTGTCCCTCTCGAGTTTCTCTTCTCTTTCTTTCATTAATCTCTCCTCTTCCATTTTATGCAGGATTTCCTCGAACCAACTCCTTCCCTGCTCCTCTTGTTTCCTGCCTCTTTTCCCCCGCACGGGGATAACTGGTTTTCCAGTTATTTGGGGAGCAACGCCCCCACGGCCCGAGCTGACCTTGTGACTGGTCAACATCTGATGTCATGCCACAGCTTGTTTTTTTCTTATTTTGGTGCTGTTGGTGTTTGCAGGGACGGCTGTTCATCCAGCTGTTGGGGAGTCGCGGCCCCACGATCCCGAGCTGGTCTTGCGTCTCGCTTTTTCGTTTTTCTTTATTTTCTCCACTGGCTAGTTGCCCGTGTTGTGTTCTTCACCTAATCTCTACCACGTTATGTCCTAACACCCCGGTCTTGTGGTTTTGTTACCCTCCACCACTAACTGATTTATATTAACCGCTCAGTTCGTAGGTTGCTGAGATTCTGTTTAGGTTCCCTGCCAGGATTTGTCTTCTTTGGATTTCTTTTTTTTTCCTTTTAACTGGTTTGGGTGCTAGACCTACCTGCATGTTTGCCGCGTGCGGAGACCCGTGAGGCGGAAATGGGATGTCTGGCGGCTGAGGTCGCAGGAGACCGGTTCAGTGCTTCCTGTGTACCAACACTCCTCTTCGACCCCGGCTTCGCTGTAAACGGGAGGCTAGAGACTAACCCACCTCTGGTCAGAAGTCTTGTCCCAAGTTGTGTACAGGGCTTTAGCGGCTTTTTTGTCGTATAGCACGGCAGGGTGAGCCCGGGGGCTGTGGGATCATGCCAAAGGCGTTGGCATGACGGTACCAGGAGGCCGAAGTGTCCGCCGAGTGCGTGTGATCACAGCCAACGGACTATATCTGCAACGTATAAGCTCCAGAACTGTGTCTAGCGTCATTTTCTTGGCTTGCGGACCTCCAGTTCTCCCTTGTAGGGCTCGGTGGTGGGTGGAGTAGTCTGCAGACGAATCTTCCTCCTTTTTTCCATGGGTAAAAACAAGAACAAAAACTCCAAATTTAAGTCACCTGCGAAAATGATTGTTGACAACGACTCTATTTTGTCTTCTCAACCTACCAAGTCTCGTACCCTTAAACGGTCTTTAGACCTTGACCTGGACCAAGAATGTGGAACCTCTTCTTCGGCAGCTGTACCAGTCGCTCCGAAGCGTCGTCTCCCTCAATTGCTGTGACTACGCATGCTACTCACTTACTTGTAGAATCCATCGATCCGAATGAGAGACTGTCCACCAGATCTCCATTCTTCATTTCTAAAGCTTTGGACGCTGCGGTTGGCCCCTTGAAGTCTGTGAGGAAGCTTCGCTCTGGGGACCTGCTTGTCCAAACTTGCAGTGTTTCTCAGAGTAACACTTTTCTGAACCTCACTAGTCTTCAAGGCATTCCTGTAAAAGTGACACCTCACCCGTTTCTTAACACCTCTCGGGGTGTTATTTCGGAGTTTGATCTCTTGCCATGCAGTGAAGACGAATTCGTGACTGAACTTGCTGATCAAGGTGTTCTTGCTGCACGTCGTATGATGTTCCGGCGTGATGGTTCCATGATTAAGTCAAAAAATG
Organism: Macrothele yani; assembly: GCA_039090855.1. Lineage (NCBI taxonomy): Eukaryota > Metazoa > Arthropoda > Arachnida > Araneae > Macrothelidae > Macrothele > Macrothele yani. The sequence continues at coordinate 24,965 of JAYWMT010000087.1, forward strand.
TCATCTTGACTTTTGACTCCCCGAAAGTTCCGACAGAAATCAAAGCAGGCTACTTGGTCTGTGCAGTTCGCCCGTACATTCCCAGTCCTCTGCGCTGTTTCAGGTGCCAGAGGTACGGGCATTCACAACGATTCTGTAAGAGTTCCGCTCGTTGCGCTAATTGTGGCTCCGGTGAACATGACGGGGAAGGTTGCACTTCTGCGGCCTGCTGTGTTAACTGCGGTGAGGCCCATGCAGCTTACTCCCGCAACTGTATGAAATGGAAGGACGAGATGGCGATCCAGCGCCTCAAGACCCTGGAAGGCCTCTCGTACCCTGCTGCCAAAGCCAAGTTGGGTATTCCCAACACCCGACAGCGTAGTTTTGCCGCAGTTGTTAAGTCTCTGCCACAACCCGTGCAGCCCTTTGTTCCGCGCCCTGTAGCTCTCGCCGCACTTGCCAAGCGATCTACAGTTGAACAAGCGACACAGGTGGATTTCACCGAGCTCCAGCTTATTCGACCAGCTGAGTCTGCGCCTTCTCTTTTGAAGACGCCCGCCTCTTCCGGTTCCCAGCAGACAGCCTGCACGTGCGGAAGACCCGGCCCTCAATCCGCAAAGGTGTGCAGTGTCCATCAAACTGTCTCGGCCTCTGCGAGGTCCCCAACCTCAACCGACATTCTACAGGACCATGGGGGGAGGAGAGTGACAGTTCGTCCCCAGCCTCAACCAGCATTGCAGAGGAACATGGGGGGAGGAAAGTGACAGTTCGTGCCCGCCCTCTGCCAGCATTGCAGAGGAGTGTGGGGGGAGGAGAGTGACTGTTCGTCCTTCTCCGTTAGTAATTTTTTTTATAAATCTGATTAACTACCTTGTCTTCCCTGCTTTCATCATACTCTTTTTCAACTTTTCCCAAGCCTGTCTGCTCTTACTCATTTTCCACGCTTTTCAAAATCTGTGACTGATCGTTCTTTGTCTGGCGCTCTTTGGCCAAACCTGGCCCTTGCGCCAATAAAATCCAACAACCAACCAACCAACCTGCCTCTTTTCACATTCAGTTTTGTTCTCGGCTGCTCAGTTAAGATACTTTCAGCATCTTCCCCATAAGAACTAGTTCCGGTTCCATAAAACCTAGAATTTCTCACTTCTCGTCCCTGTGAAGTCTTCCTACTCGAGAAATTCCCAAAAGAATCGCAAGAAGAATGCTCTGTTCTAGAACTCTGATAACATAATGCCTGATCATTTTCTCTACTCTGATACCTGGGAGACAAGGAATTATGCGTATGATAATCCTGCTGCTTTCTACGTTGCGGTATCTCATCTATACACTCGTTAACTTCACTTAACAACCTCTGTGCTTCCCAGCACGCAGCAATAAATTCCCTTGAAGGCATCTTGAAACCAAGAGAAGTAACTCTTTAGAATCCACCATAAATTCCAAAATTCAAATTACGAGAAAAGAAAACACTTCACTAATCCCCCGCACGGGGATAACTGGTTTTCCAGTTATTTGGGGAGCAGCGCCCCCACGGCCCGAGCTGACCTTGTGACGGATCATTTTGTCATTTCGTCTTGAACGATTACATCACCGAAGGGACAGCTGTTCATCCAGCTGATGGGGGATGGCGTCCCCACGGCCCGAGCCAACATGTACTATATGTGATGATTTTCACATTTTTTATGTTTTTTCACTTTACATGAACCCGCCTCAGTTGTAGGTTGCTGAGGTTGTGATTATGCGCCAGCTCAGGATTTTAGTTTCTCGTTTTCTTTCCTGTCTTCTCCATTTCATGTTTCTTTCTTTGTTTTTCCGAGCTGGTTAGCTAGACCTGCCTGCACGTTTGCCGTGTGCGGTGACCCGTAAGGTGGAAAAGGGGATGCTGGAGGCTGAGGTTTCTGGAGGCCTGGGTGTTGTTGTCGCCAGTTGCCAACACTCCTCTTTGCCCCCTGCTTCACCCTAAACGGGCGGCTGGGAACTAACCCACTCCTAGTCAATGAGGTCTGTGGCCGAGTGGAGCCCAGACCTCTAACGGCTTGTCGTCTCGTACGACAGGGTGAGTCTGGGGATAGGGTGGGCATGCCAAAGGGGTGTTCCCCAGGCATGGGAAAGTCTGGGTGCATGCCGAGCGCATGTCTGCCCTATCAACTTGCTATATCCGCTTGCTATCCCTAGAGCCGTGTCCTGCGTCCACTTGGGCTTGCGGACCTCCGGCTCTCCCTCGTTGGGCTCGATTGTGGGTGGGGAAGTCGGCGGACGAATTCTTAAAACTTCTATGGATGAAAACAAAATTTCCCAAGAACCAAAAAGCAAAAGAGGTATAGAGGAAGGCTCATCCCCTTCTGCCAAAAAACATGTCCCTGATTGTTCAAATGCTCGTTTCTTTTTTGTGCACTCATTGGACCCTTCAAAGCCTTTGAGTGCCAAAAGTCCATTTTGGATAAATAAAGCTCTTCAATCCATCGCAAGCTCTCCTAAGAGCGTAAAGAAGCTCCAATCTGGAGATCTTCTTGTAGAAATGTCCACTGTGGCCTACAGCTCTACACTTCTTAACACCACCACGCTGCTTGAGACTCCGGTAAAAATAACACCTCATGGATACCTAAATTCATCTCGAGGTGTTGTCTCCTCTCAGGACCTCGTTGAGTGTGCTGAGGAAGAATTACTTGAAGAACTGAGGAGTCAACACGTTACGGGTGTGCGGCGTATTCTATTCAGGCGGAATGGGCAGTCCGTCCCATCCCGGAACATCATTTTAACTTTTGATAGCCCTTCCCTGCCTACATCCATCAAGGCAGGGTATCTCCACCTCGAGGTACGCCCGTACATCCCTAACCCTTTGAGATGTTTTAGGTGCCAGTCTTATGGCCATTCTCAGCAGTCGTGCAGGAGTAATCCTAGGTGTGCACGCTGTGGTGCCACAGAACATCTTCTGCAGGAATGTGTGGCCGAGGCTGAGTTTTGTGTGAACTGCAAGGGTTCACATGCAGCATCAGCCAAAGATTGTCCCAAGTGGAAGGAGGAGAAGGAAATCCAAAGGATCAAAACGGTGGAAAATATTTCCTATCCTGAGGCCAGAAGAAAAGTGGTTCCTGTTACATCTGATCGGCGATCATACGCTTCAGTGGTGGTTGCCAAATCTACGGTTGCCACTCAGACCGACATTGAGATCCCCCTTAAATGTCCATTCAATGTTAATGACATCATCGCAGTCGGACTGGAGGCACTCCAGTCTCGAGCTAGGGGTCTGAAAGCGCCACCCACCACTTCGCCGAAGCAGACTCATCCCACCACCAACAAGGGAAGTCAGGCCACTTCTTCTAACAAAAAGACCAAAGCCCAGGATAAGAAAAGCATTTCTTCTCCTCCAAAATCTCAGGAAACGACTCAACGTCGTGCGCCTCCCGGTAAGACACTTGGGACAAAACATTCTCCCATCTTAGCCCCTGGTCACACGCCTCCAGATCTGGGGGAACCCCCAGCAGAGGCGATGGAGCCGGACTTTGTTTGATCATTTTCATTTTCATTTCACTTATAACCATGGCTTCAATCATTCAGTGGAACTGTCGAGGTTTTCGGACGAACTTTGATGAAGTGAAACATCTGCTTTCATTTTACTCTCCGGTGTGCCTTTGTCTACAGGAGACGAAGCTTAAACCATCGGACCTGCTTTCAGTTCGAGGCTACAGTGCATTTCGGACAGATAACTCGTCTGGAAATATAGCCTGTGGGGGAGTTGCCATTCTCGTCCCTCACAGGGTTCCGGTATCTTCCGTCGCGGTTTCCACAACTGTGCAGGCCGTGGCGGTTCGTATTTCTATGCCTGTACCTCTTACTGTCTGCAGTGTCTATCTGCCGCCGGACGAGAACGTGAGCGTCCCGGTACTGGAGAGATTGGTTGATCAGCTGCCTTCACCCTTTCTAATACTAGGTGACTTCAATGCCCATCATCATTTGTGGGGTAGTGTCAGCATCAGCACGAGAGGTCGTCGCATAGAGTCTCTTCTGTCCTCGGCCTCTTTGTGCCTTTTTAACACCGGTGCTGACACGTACTTCCATGAACCGACACGATCCTTCAGTGCGATCGATTTGACCTTGGGATCACCATCAATTATTGCTGACTGGTCGTGGACGGTGTGTAACGACCTCCACGGGAGCGACCATTATCCGATTTTGCTCTCGCATCATGCCAACTTGCCAACTTCTGCCTCCCGCCCCCCTCGTTGGAGGATGGAGCGTGCGAGATGGGAGGTCTTCACGCCGTCAGCTTTGATCTCTTCTGCGATGGTGACCCAAGAGTCAATCGACGCAGCGGTTCTTGAAGTCACAAATTGTATTCTTCAGGCAGCTGATCTTTCTATCCCAAAAACATCGACGACACTCTCCAGAAGTCCGAAGCCTTGGTGGACCCCTGAATGCGCAGCGGCTAGGAGAGCTCAACATAAGGCCTGGTCTATGTTTCGGCGTTATCCGACCGATGCTAATCTCGTTAAATTCAAACGAGCAAAATCCTATGCTCGGTTGGTGCGTCGACGTAGCAAGAGGGAGTCTTGGATCCAGTATGTGTCATCTCTCACTTCACGTGCCAGTTCGAAAAGTGTGTGGGAAAAGATCCGAAAGATCCGGGGTAACTACAGCTCTCACCAGATCTCCATTCTCGAGAGCAACGGCTGCACATATGCTGGAGTCGGGGAGATTGCTGATTGTTTAGGGGAGGCGTTTGCCTCCGTGTCGAGTGACCTGGCGTATCCTACTTCTTTTCAAAGAATGAAATCCACTGCGGAACGCCAGAGAATCTCCTTTGCGCCTTTTCTCGACACGGGATATAACTCCCCCTTCAGCATGGTTGAACTCAGGGTGGCTCTGCATCGGTCCGGCGCTACATCGGTCGGTCCCGATGGCATCCATTATGACATGCTCCGTCATCTCTCGCAGTCGTCTCTCGAGAATCTCTTAATCCTTTACAATCGTATTTGGTCGGAGCACAGTTTCCCGGAGTCTTGGCGAAAAGCAGTTGTTCTGCCTTTTCCCAAACCTGGCAAGGATCCCAAGTCTCCCTCTAGTTATCGTCCAATTGCTCTCACTAGCTGTCTGTGTAAAGTTCTTGAACGCATGGTTAATTCCCGGTTAATTCATTTTTTAGAATATCATCAAGTACTTTCACCATCACAAAGCGGCTTTCGCCGTCATCGTTCACCTCACGATCATCTCCTGCACCTTGAGACATCTGTGCGCGAGGCGTTCGTGCGTAGGCAGCACCTGGTTTCTGTATTTTTTGATATTGAAAAAGCTTATGATCGAGCGTGGCGGCACGGTATTATCCGTGACCTCCACGCATGCGGATTGCGAGGAAATCTTCCGACATTTATTTTAAATTTTCTTCGCAATCGGGTGTTCCAGGTGCGCCTGGGTACGACGCTATCTGCAACATTCCATCAAGAACAAGGTGTTCCTCAAGGTTGCATTTTATCTGTCACATTGTTCATCCTTCGCATTAATTGTCTCCTCACAAATCTTCCTCCTGCGGTTTCGGCTACTGTGTATGTTGATGATTTACACATTTTCTGCTCGTCATCCAGCATGAATTTTATTGAAAGGCAGTTGCAGTCTGCAATTAATCAGATCTTTAAAACGGCGAATAGCAATGGTTTCGTTCTTTCTCCCGACAAGACAGCGTGTGTCCATTTCTGCCGGAGGCGTGGCCTCCATCCTGACCCAGAGCTGTTTTTAGACCGTGCAGCCATACCAGTTTTGCCGGAGACCAAGTTCCTTGGTCTGACCGTCGACCGTGCGCTTTCGTTCCGTGCGCACGTTCGGCGGCTCAAGATTTCCTGTCTGCGGGCTCTATCTATTCTTAAGATCCTTTCGAGAGTCTCGTGGGGCGCAGACAGGATGTCTTTGATTCGTATTTACCATTCCTTAATCCGGTCGAAACTGGATTATGGTTGTATCGTGTATGGCTCTGCTCGTCGTTCCGTTCTCCGGCCTTTGGACACTATTCACCATCAAGCACTGCGTCTTTGTTCGGGAGCATTTCGAACATCTCCGATTCCCAGCCTATACGCTGACGCGAACGAACCATCGCTTGAATTACGCCGTCTGCAGCTGTCTATTCATTTCTACCTGAAACTTAGATCTCTTCCAGGCCATCCTTTATACGATGCAGTTTTTCATCCCCAGCATGCTCGTTTATTCGGGAACCGGCCCTCGTGCATTTCAACCTTCGGTCTTCGTATGGCGGCCGTAGCCCGTGATGTAGGGCTCGACTTGTCACTTGTTGGAGAGACCAGGGGCTTTGGGGATCCGCCATGGCACCCACTTGGTGTCATGGTTGATACCACCTTTACATCTTTCGATAAATCCTCAACCCCTGCGTCAGTGTACCAGCAGCTCTTCGCTGAGCACCGTGACCTAAATTTTAATTACACTCCTATTTTTACTGATGGCTCCAAAATGCACGGAGTCGTTGGATCCGCGGCTGTCTGTGTAGATGACGTTTCAGTAGCGCGGATCCCAGCTGAGGCCACGGTGTTTTCGGCGGAGATGCATGCTGTGTATCTCGCTCTTCTTCATGTTCAGTCGAGTTCTCATCATCGTGCTATGGTCTATACGGATTCCTTGAGTGTCTTGCAGTCTTTGTCATCTGCAGATTGCCGTGACCATCCTTTTCTCGTGAATGTGAGACAGTTACTTCGTCGTTTGCTCGAGGCCGGTTTTCAGGTTCAGTTTTGCTGGATTCCTGGGCATGTTGGAATCTCGGGTAACGAGTGTGCTGATGCGGCTGCTAGATCTGCTTCCTCTTTGGTCGTCACACCCTTGCCACTGTTTCACCTGGATTTCCGCTTTCTGGTACGCGACCATATTAAGCGAACGTGGCAAGGTCTGTGGGACCAACAGGTGGAAAATAAACTGCATCGTATTAAACCTAATCTTGAAGTCTGGAAATCCTCATATCGTCGGAACCGTAGGGAGGAAGTGGTGCTTGCGCGTCTCCGCATTGGGCATTGTCGTTTCACTCACCGCTTTTTGCTGTGTGGCGACACTGCGCCGATGTGTGAGGCGTGCAACTGCCGACTCACTGTCACTCATCTTCTGTGTACCTGTGTTCGTTTTCGTGATGTACGTTTTCATTTCTTTCATTCTCATTTGTTGACCGAGGACGCCGCTACACTGCAGCGGCTCCTCAATGACCACTGTGACTCTGTTGCCGTGTTTTCATTTTTTAAAGAAATTGACTATTTTAAACGTATCTAGATTTTAGCCTATCATCATCCTCATTTCTCAGTTTTACTGCATCAGCTAGATTTTAATCATTGTATCATGTTTTTAATACTGTTTGTTCCATTATCTTTTTTAGCCCTTCCATCGTTCTCATTTTTCAGTTTTACATGATCACTCAGATTTTAAGCTTTTTACCACACTTTTAATACTATTTGTTTGTCTTGTTTCTGGCGCTCTTTGGCCAACCATGGCCCTTGCGCCATAAAAATCGAACAACCAACCAACCAACTTCACTAATCCTACCTAATTCCCTGCATAATTTTGTCTCATCAACACATTCTCACTATCACCCATTTTAAATTATTGCACTTAAAGACATCAGCAAATAACCAAACAAAAAATCTAGCATTAGTTTTAAAGGCTATCATCACTAACTGAAAGTTACAAACCCATTTGCTTAAAATAGTCATTATAGACTCAATTAAACTATGCAGTACACTACACAATTTAAATAAGGTTATTATACTATGCTTGCTGTTACTGTAATGATTTACTATCAATGATTACTTGTACCCAAGATTAGTGAGCTATAATTATTTTCTATCTGAGCCTAAAGTTATATCTTACTCTTTTTCTTAATTGAAAATAATTACCTCAATTATTACCTCACCAATGTAAACAAAAGCACAATACATAAATGCAATACACTAAAATTCAAATGCCAATTCACACTTCAAAAAAAAAAAAAAAAATTATGATTGCAAGCACTTGATACTGACTAAAATTTCGAAAATGAATGCCTAACATGAAGAAAATTCTCCCAATTAACTATGTTCTATGTCAAAACCTTATCCTTTAACTGTTGCTAGAGGAATTTGATCTTTTTACAATTTTCACACAGCATTACCTAATATCAGAAATAGCAAATCGTAAATGTGAATCTCTCTGGTACAGTGGGTGGAATCCTGGTCACGGGAACCAGTTTGATACGACGTGGTTTGGTGTTTAAAAAAAAAAAGAAGAAAAAGGCCGGTGATCTTATCTAGGGACCCCAATTAAGAATTTTTCATCAACGACTAACACCCCAGGTACGATCCTTAAAAACTCCCAGTAAATGGAAGGTGATTCCACCACCACCGACAAGAGAAATTCACATACGACACAAAATAATTTGATTAAACATATGTTCCAGGTTAACTATAAATTTATTTTGTGCCCCCAGGCACATGTTGGAAAAACACTCAATACAAGAAAATTTTAGGTGGCTAGGCCGAATAAAAAAAGAATTTAGCTATGAATTTTAGAGTCCAGAGTATGTTGACAGTCCTAAATAATCCTCTCAGAAACCCTGGTCTGCAAACCAAGTAGTTTTCACCTGTGTGGTTTAGAGGATGAAGGAGGTAAGTGGCACAATTTGGTTACCAGCCTGCCTTACAAAAAATCTTTAAAGAATGTGATCATTCACTCAAAGAGTGCTAAGAGCTTAATGCTCGATGTGCATATCTGATAACTGTTGAACATTGAGCGAAATGCTCTTTACAATTTAGATTTAGATGGTTAAGAGTGACATTTTATTCTTTTTTTTTCACAACACACTGATTTTGATCAGTTACCTGGAAAAATCTTTTTCTTACTTTACAGTACAGAAAACCAAACAAACAAAAATGTCAAGTCACTTTCCTCTCATTTGAGCTAACAAAAAAAACCCCTGTTCTAACAGAAAGCCAAAATTAATATACTTCAATCCATTTCTTTGGTCACTGGCATTAACTAGACATTTTTACAAAAAAAAATTAACACAATGACATATTACATTTGTTGGTTCTGGCCAGACCATTAATTCCAAACATACATTTGCATTTCTCTATTTTCCTCCCATTTTAATTTCACCTTCCCCCATTTTTTTTCTCTCACCCCTGAATTTTAACCTTTTACATCATTCCATTTCTGATCAAGACACATTTTTTTTTTCAATTTTAGGTGGTACTCATTTTTTTCTCTTTGTTTCTCCTCCTCCTTAAATTTTCCTTTTGATGCCGAATTGGAATTGGTGTTTGTGCTGTCCCTACGAGAGCCGGCACGCCGTGGAAACGGGGCCTGATGCACTTATGATGACATGGTAGGATTTTCCCTCTTCTCCTTCCTTTCTTTTATTCTTTTTTCTTACTTACTCCCGATGCCGGCCTTTGAGGAGACTTTCTCTCTCTCACACGGCGACAGGCGGCAGCGATGTTACCGAGCGGGTTACGAGGCGTAATGCCCGCTATTGCCTCGGGACGATGTCAAGCACTTTTTCGCGCCATCTCGGCAGCAGAGTAAATTTTGAGCCATGGAAAAATTTGAAAAGAAAAGGATCGTTCCTACCGTTCTTGGGCCATCGCGGCCGCACGTTCCCGGTGCTGGAAGGTTATGACAGGTTCGGCATCCGGACGTCCGTCGTACGGACTCCCCTCCTTTACTCGATTTTTTTATTTTTTTTATTGTGGGACTCTCCCTTACGAAGTCTGGTATCGAAGTGTCGACTGTCGAGCAGCACGCAAAAATTCTCCGCTCCTCGCCGAATCCCTTGCGCACGCGCCCGAAATGGCGGAAGGCAATTGGCCCGAAGTTAAGTCAGAAGGCCCCGCACGGGGATAACTGGTTTTCCAGTTATTTGGGGAGCGGCGCCCCCACGGCCCGAGCTGACCTTGTGACGGATCATTTTGTCATTACGACTAGAACGATTACATCACCGAAGGGACAGCTGTTCATCCAGCTGATGGGGGATGGCGTCCCCACGGCCCGAGCCGACATGTACTAGATGTGAATTTTCACTTTTTTATGTTTTTTTGTTTTTTCACTTGACACGCTCCCGCCTCAGTTGTAGGTTGCTGAGGTTGTGCTTATGCGCCAGCTCCGGATTTTAGTTTCTCGTTTTCTTTCCTGTCTTCTCCATTTCATGTTCCTTTCTTTGTTTTTCCGAGCTGGTTAGCTAGACCTGCCTGCACGTTTGCCGTGTGCGGTGACCCGTAAGGTGGAAAAGGGGATGCTGGAGGCTGAGGTTTCTGGAGGCCTGGGTGTTGTTGTCGCCAGTTGCCAACACTCCTCTTTGCCCCCTGCTTCACCCTAAACGGGCGGCTGGGAACTAACCCACTCCTAGTCAATGAGGTCTGTGGCCGAGTGGAGCCCAGACCTCTAACGGCTTGTCGTCTCGTACGACAGGGTGAGTCTGGGGATAGGGTGGGCATGCCAAAGGGGTGTTCCCCAGGCATGGGAAAGTCTGGGTGCACGCCGAGCGTATGTCTGCCCTATCAACTTGCTATATCCGCTTGCTATCCCTAGAGCCGTGTCCTGCGTCCACTTGGGCTTGCGGACCTCCGGCTCTCCCCGCACGGGGATAACTGGTTTTCCAGTTATTTGGGGAGCGGCGCCCCCACGGCCCGAGCTGACCTTGTGACGGTTTTTTGCTTTTTTGTTTTTGTGCTTTCACGTTACCGCAGGGACAGCTGTTCATCCAGCTGATGGGGAGTAGCGACCCCACGGCCCTAGCCGACTTGTTATGTTTGATTCATCCCATTAGAACTTCGTGTTGCCACCACCTTGACAGCACCCGCCTCAGTTGTTGGTTGCTGAGGTTGTGATTATGCGCCAGCCCTTTCCTTTCCTCTGGCTTTCTCTCCCTTTCCTGTTTTTACTTTCTTCTCCACTACCTGTTCTTCTTTTCTACTCCATTTTCTACTCGACTTGCTTCTCCATTTTCTGTTCCTCTCTTGTTTTTCCGGGCTGGTTTGCTAGACCTACCTGCACGTTTGCCGTGTGCGGTGACCCGTAAGGTGGAAAAGGGGATGCTGGAGGCTGAGGTTTCTGGTGGCCAGGTTGTTGTTGTCGCCAGTCGCCAACACTCCTCTTTGCCCCCTGCTTCACCCTAAACGGGCGGCTAGGAACTAACCCACTCCTAGTCAATCGGCTTGTTGTTTCGTACAACAGGGTGAGTTTGGGGATAGTGCGGGCATGCCAAAGGGGTGTTACCGAGACCTGGGAAAGTCTCAGTACTCGCTGAGCGCATGTCTGACCTATCAACATGCTATATCCGTTGCTTAACCCTAGAGTCGTGTCCTGCGTCCAATTGGGCTTGCGGACCTCCGGCTCTCCCCTGTTGGGCTCGGTTGTGGGCGGGGAAATCGGCGGACGAACTTTTCAATTCTATTTATGGATAACAAAAAAATTTCCCAAGAACTTCAAACAAAGCGGCCCATTGAGGAAGGGTCACCCCCTCCCAACAAGAAACCTACACCTGATTCTGCCAATGTTCGGTTCTTTTGCATCCACTCCTTGGACGCTTCAAACCCATTAAACACCAGAAGCCCCTTCTGGATAAATAAAGCATTGCAATCAATTGCCAGCTCTCCTAAGAGCGTTAAGAAGCTCCAATCTGGAGATCTTCTTGTCGAGATGTCGAGTCCCAGATATGCTACAGTGCTTTTAAACACCACCTCTTTTTAGATTGTCCAGTAAAAGTTACCCCTCACGGCTACCTCAATTCCTCACGAGGTGTTATCTCTTCTCAAGACCTTCTGGAGTGCAGTGACCAAGAACTTCTGGAGGAACTGAAAGACCAGCAAGTGAGTGGAGTCCGGCGCATCCTATTTCGGCGAAATGGCCAATCTGTCCCATCTCGAAACGTCATACTGACCTTTAACACCCCATCCCTGCCAACATCAATCAAGGCAGGGTATCTACACCTTGAAGTGCGCCCCTTCATACCAAGTCCTCTACGATGCTTCAAATGCCAAGCATATGGTCACTCCCAGCAGTCTTGCAGGAGCACTGCCCGGTGTGGGCGTTGTACTGCAACAGACCATACTTTGCAAGATTGCCATGCCGAAGCCGAGCTGTGCTTCAACTGCAAGGGATCTCATGCAGCATCATCGAGAGACTGTCCAAAGTGGAAAGAGGAAAAAGAGATCCAACGCATTAAGACCGTTGAGGGAATCTCCTACCCAGAGGCCAGAAGAAAGGTCGCCCCAAACCAATCAAATCGGCGATCCTATGCATCAGCGGTTGTTGCAAGGACTACAGTCGGTACCCAGACTGATAGCCAAATCCCAGTGAATTGTCCCTACAAGCTAGACGACATCATAGCTGCTGGTCTGGCAGCACTACAATCCCGAGCTAGGGACGCGAAAGCTCCAACAACCACTGTGCCTAAACCTGCTGCAACTAACACCAGCACCACCGGGACTTCAACAACCCCGGGAGGAAAGAGAAAGGAAAAAGAAAAGGAGAAGAAATCTCCAAACTCCCATCATAAGAACCAGGATCGGGCCAGATCATCTGCGACACAGGAACCAAAATACCGCCCCATTTTACCACCAGAGACTACAGGGCGTCGGACAAAACAGTCCCAAGCGCAAATGGACATTGCAGACGAAATGATGGAATCGGACAACTTTTAGTTGTCACAGTTTTTCTCGGGTTTTGTTTTTCGTTTTTTCTTTTTCTCATTCACCACAATTCAAACCATGGATCAAATCGTTCAGTGGAACTGTCGAGGCTTTCGGACAAGACATGACGACGTGAAACATCTGCTTTCGTCATACTCTCCGGTGTGCCTTTGCCTCCAGGAGACAAAACTTAAACCATCAGACCTCCTTTCAGTTCGAGGCTACAGTGCATTTCGGAAAGATAATGTTTCAGGAGATATAGCTTGCGGGGGAGTTGCCATCCTTGTCCCCCACAGTGTTCCAGTTTCTCCCGTTGCGGTCTCAACATCTTTACAAGCCGTTGCGGTGCGTATCTCCATGCCTGTGCCTTTAACTGTTTGCAGCGTCTATCTGCCGCCGGATGAGGACGTGAGCGTGTCCGTTCTTGAGAGCTTAGTTGGGCAGCTGCCGTCACCTGCTCTTCTTCTGGGTGACTTCAATGCTCATAATCCATTGTGGGGTAGTGTCAGAACAGACACACGAGGCCGTAGGATCGAATCTCTTCTTTCCTCGACCTCTTTGTGCCTGTTTAACACCGGTGCTAACACTTACTTTCACGAGCCTACACGAAGTTTCAGTGCAATCGATTTATCTTTGGGTCAACCATCGGTTATGGCCGACTGGTCGTGGACGGTGTGTGACGACCTCCATGGAAGCGACCACTTCCCAATTGTACTTAGGTATAATGTGAGCGTACCATCTTCTGCCTCCCGCCCTCCTCGTTGGATGATGGATCGTGCCAAGTGGGAGGTCTTCACACCGTCTGCAGTAATATCTTTTGCCATGGTGACCCGGGGGTCAATTGACGCAACTGTTACTGATGTCACAACGTGTATCATTCAGGCAGCAGATCTCTCTATCCCCCAAACATCAACGACGCTCCCAAGACGTCCGAAGCCTTGGTGGAACCCTGATTGCGCAGCGGCTAGGAGAGTTCAACATAAGGCCTGGTGTACTTTTCGGCGTTATCCGACCGATGCTAATCTTGTTAAATTTAAAAGAGCAAAATCTTACGCTCGGTTGGTGCGTCGACGAAGCAAGAGGGAGTCTTGGATGAAGTACGTTTCATCTATCAATTCACGTGCCAGTTCAAAAACTGTTTGAGAAAAAATTCGTAAGATCCGGGGAAACTATAGTTCACGCCAAATTTCAATTCTTGAGAATAACGGCTGCACGTATGCTGAAGTTGGGGAGATTGTGGATTGCTTGGGCGAAGCGTTTGCCTCAGTTTCTAGTTCTCAGGCGTATCTCCCGTCCTTTCAGAGGATTAAAACAACAGCGGAACGCCAGAAAATCTTATTTGCACCTTTTTATAACACTGAGTATAACTCCCCCTTCAGCATGGTTGAACTACGGGTGGCTCTGCATCGGTCCGGCGCAACATCTGTCGGTCCCGACGGCATCCACTATGACATGATTCGTCATCTCTCGCAGTCGTCTCTCGAGAATCTGTTAGTGCTTTTCAACCGCATTTGGTTGGAGCACAGTTTCCCGGACTCTTGGCGAAGAGCTTTTGTTTTACCTTTTCCCAAGCCTGGCAAAGACCCCAAGTCTCCCTCTAGTTATCGGCCAATTGCCCTCACTAGCTGTCTGTGCAAAATCCTTGAACGAATGGTTAATTCCCGGCTAATTTATTTTCTTGAAGAACATCGAATACTGTCTCCATCACAAAGCGGCTTCCGTCGTCATCGTTCAGCTCCTGACCATCTCCTGCTCCTTGAGACGTCTGTTCGTGAGGCGTTCGTACGTAGGCAGCACCTGGTGTCTGTATTTTTTGACATCGAAAAAGCTTACGATAGAGCGTGGCGTCACGGTATCCTCCGTGACCTCCACGAGAGTGGGTTGCGGGGAAACCTGCCAACCTTCATTGCCAACTTTCTTCGTAACCGTGTGTTCCAGGTGCGCCTGGGTACAACGCTGTCCGCCTTTTTCCATCAAGAACAAGGCGTTCCTCAAGGCAGCATTCTTTCGGTGACTCTGTTCATCCTCCGCATTAATTGTTTACTCAAAAATCTTCCTCCTACGGTTTCGGCTACCATTTATGTTGACGACCTTCACATCTTCTGTTCGTCATCCAGCATGCATTTCGTTGAAAGGCAGCTGCAGTCTGCAATTACCCAGATTGTTAAAGCGGCTAACAATAATGGGTTTGTTCTTTCTCCCGACAAGACAGCCTGTGCCCATTTCTGCCGGAGGCGTGGCCTCCACCCTGATCCAGAGCTCTATTTGGACCGTGCAGCCATTCCAGTTTTGCCGGAAACCAAGTTTCTTGGTTTGACCGTTGACCGTGCTCTCACCTTTCGCTCGCACGTTCGACGGCTAAGGACTTCCTGTCTGAGAGCCTTGTCAATCCTTAAGATCCTTGCCTCAGTCTCCTGGGGTGCAGACAGGACTTCTTTGTTCCGTATTTACCATTCTCTCATTCGGTCTAAGCTGGATTATGGCTGTATGGTGTATGGCTCTGCGCGTCCTACCGTTCTCCGGCCGTTGGATACCATCCACCATCAAGCGCTGCGTCTTTGTACGGGAGCCTTTCGTACGTCACCCATTCCCAGCCTTTATGCCGACGCGAACGAACCGTCGCTTCATTTACGCCGTCTGCAGCTGTCTCTTCAATTTTACCTGAAACTTAAATCTCTCTCAGAACATACTTTACACGATGCAGTTTTTCATCCCCAGCATGCTCGTTTGTTCGAGACCCGTCCCTCGTGCATTCGAACCTTCGGTCTTCGTATGGCGGCCGTAGCTCGTGATGCAGGGCTCGACTTGTCACTCGTTGGAGAGACCAGGGGCTTTGAGGATCCCCCATGGCACCCTCTTGGTGTCATGGTTGATACCAGCTTTACATCTTTTGACAAGTCCTCAACCCCTGCGTCAGTGTACCAGCAGCTCTTCGCTGAACACCGTTACGTCAATGCAGACTTTATTCCTGTTTTCACCGATGGATCTAAGGCGGCTGGTGTTGTTGGATGCGCCGCCGTCTGCATTGACGAAGTTTCTGTTGCCCGCATTCCTGCCGAGGCCACGGTGTTTTCGGCGGAGATGCATGCTGTGTATCTTGCACTTGTTCACGTGCAGTCGAGCTCTCATCAGCGTGCTATTGTGTACACTGATTCGTTGAGTGTTGTGCAATCATTGTCATCTTTGGATTTCTCTGGCCACCCACTTCTTTTACCGTACGGAGACTTCTTCGTTCTTTGCTCGAGGCTGATGTCCAGATTCGGTTCTGCTGGATTCCTGGGCATGTTGGGATCCCAGGGAACGAGTCTGCTGATGCTGCTGCTAGATCTGCCTCTTCTTTGGTCGTCACACCCTTGCCACTGTTTCACCGTGATTTTCGCTTTCTTGTTCACGATCATATCAGACGAACGTGGCGAAGTCTGTGGGACCAACAGGTGGAGAATAAACTGCACCGTGTTAAACCCATCCTTGGAGTCTGGAAATCATCGTGTCGCCGGAACCGTAGGGAAGAAGTTGTTCTTGCGCGTCTCCGCATTGGGCATTGTCGCTTCACGCATAGCTATTTGCTGTGTGGCGACGCTGCCCCAATGTGTGAGGCGTGCGACTGTTTACTCACCGTCTCTCATGTTTTGTGCAGTTGTGTTCGTTTTCGTCAGCATCGGTTTCACTATTTTCAGTCTCATCTGCTGGACGAGGACGCAGCTACGCTTCAAAAGCTTTTGGGCGACCACTGCGACACTTTCGCAGTATTTTCCTTTCTAAAACAGATTAACGTTTTAAAACTCATTTAAAAAAAAAAAAAAAAAAAAAAAAAAAAAAAAAAAAAAAAGTTATATTATAATGGTAAATTAATAAAGTTATATATAAACCTAATAAACTAACTAGTCTTCACAACATCTTTCATCATCCTCTTTTCTAACTTTTACCAAGCCTGTCTGCTCTTAATCATTTCACCCCGCTTTTTAAAATCTTTAGCTGATAGTTCTGTGTCTGGCGCTCTTTGGCCAAGCCTGGCCCTTGCGCCACTAAAATCAATTAACTAACTAACTAACCAGCTTTACATCTTTTGACAAGTCCTCAACCCCTGCGTCAGTGTACCAGCAGCTCTTCGCTGAACACCGTTACGTCTATGCAGACTTTATTCCTGTTTTCACCGATGGATCTGAGGCGGCTGGTGTTGTTGGATCCGCCGCCGTCTGCGTTGACGAAGTTTGTGTTGCCCGCATTCCTCCTGAGGCCACGGTGTTTTCGGCGGAGATGCATGCTGTGTATCTTGCACTTGTTCACGTGCAGTCGAGCTCTCATCAGCGTGCTATTGTGTACACTGATTCGTTGAGTGTTGTGCAATCATTGTCATCTTTGGATTTCACTGGCCACCCCTTCTTTTTACCGTACGGAGACTTCTTCGTTCTTTGTTCGAGGCTGATGTCCAGATTCGGTTCTGCTGGATTCCTGGGCATGTTGGGATCCCAGGGAACGAGTCTGCTGATGCTGCTGCTAGATCTGCCTCCTCTTTGGTTGTCACACCGTTGCCACTGTTCCACCGTGATTTTCGCTTTCTTGTTCACGATCATATCAGACGAACGTGGCGGGGTCTGTGGGACCAACAGGTGGAGAATAAACTGCACCGTGTTAAACCCATCCTTGGAGTCTGGAAATCATCGTGTCGCCGGAACCGTAGGGAAGAAGTTGTTCTTGCGCGTCTCCGCATTGGGCATTGTCGCTTCACGCATAGCTATTTGCTGTGTGGCGACGCTGCCCCAATGTGTGAGGCGTGCGACTGTTTACTCACCATCTCTCATGTTTTATGTAGTTGTGTTCGGTTTTGTAATAATCGGTTTCACTATTTTCAGTCTCATCTGCTGGACGAGGACGCAGCTACGCTTCAAAAACTTTTGGGCGACCACTGCGACACTTTCGCAGTATTTTCCTTTTTAAAACAGATTAACTTTTTAAAACTTATTTAAAAAAAAAAAAAAAAAAAAAAAAAAAAAAAAAAAGTTATATAATAAATATAATAGTAAACTAATAAAGTTATATATAAACCTAATTAACTAACTAGTCTTCACATCTTTCATCATCCTCTTTTCTAACTTTTACTAAGCCCGTCTGCTCTTAATCATTCTCCACGCTTTTAAAAATCTTTAACTGATAGTTCTGTGTCTGGCGCTCTTTGGCCAAACCTGGCCCTTGCGCCACTAAAATCAATTAACTAACTAACTAACTAACTAACCTCCGGCTCTCCCTCGTTGGGCTCGATTGTGGGTGGGGAAGTCGGCGGACGAATTATTAAATGTTTTCATGGATGAAAATAAAATTTCCCCAGAACCAAAAAGCAAAAGAGGTATGGAGGAAGGGTCATCCCCTTCTGCAAAAAAACATGTCCCTGATTGTTCAAATGCTCGATTCTTTTTTGTGCACTCATTGGACCCTTCAAAGCCTTTGAGTGCCAAAAGTCCGTTTTGGATAAATAAAGCTCTTCAATCCATTGCAAGCTCTCCTAAGAGCGTAAAGAAGCTCCAATCTGGAGATCTTCTGGTAGAAATGTCCACTGTGGCCTACAGCTCTACACTTCTTAACACCACCACGCTGCTTGAGACTCCGGTAAAAATAACACCTCATGGATACCTAAATTCATCTCGAGGTGTTGTCTCCTCTCAGGACCTCGTTGAGTGTGCTGAGGAAGAATTACTTGAAGAACTGAGGAGTCAACACGTTACGGGTGTGCGGCGTATTCTATTCAGGCGGAATGGGCAGTCCGTCCCATCCCGGAACATCATTTTAACTTTTGATAGCCCTTCCCTGCCTACATCCATCAAGGCAGGGTATCTCCACCTCGCGGTACGCCCGTACATCCCTAACCCTCTGAGATGTTTTAGGTGCCAGTCTTATGGCCATTCTCAGCAGTCGTGTAGGAGCAATCCCCGGTGTGCACGCTGTGGTGCCACAGAACATCTTCTGCAGGAATGTGTGGCCGAGGCTGAGTTTTGTGTGAACTGCAAGGGTTCACACGCGGCATCAGCCAAAGATTGTCCCAAGTGGAAGGAGGAGAAGGAAATCCAAAGGATCAAAACGGTGGAAAATATTTCCTATCCTGAGGCCAGAAGAAAAGTGGTCCCTGTTACATCTGATCGGCGATCATACGCTTCAGTGGTGGTTGCCAAATCTACGGTTGCCACTCAGACCGACATTGAGATCCCCCTTAAATGTCCATTCAATGTTAACGACATCATCGCAGCCGGACTGGAGGCACTCCAGTCTCGAGCTAGGGGTCTGAAAGCGCCACCCACCACTTCGCCGAAGCAGACTCATCCCACCACCAACAAGGGAAGTCAGGCCACTTCTTCTAACAAAAAGACCAAAGCCCAGGATAAGAAAAGCATTTCTTCTCCTCCAAAATCTCAGGAAACGACTCAACGTCGTGCGCCTCCCGGTAAGACACTTGGGACAAAACATGCTCCCATCTTAGCCCCTGGTCACACGCCTCCAGATCTGGGGGAACCCCCAGCAGAGGCGATGGAGCCGGACTTTGTTTGATCATTTTCATTTTCATTTCACTTATAACCTTGGCTTCAATCATTCACTGGAACTGTCGAGGTTTGCGGACGAACTTTGATGAAGTGAAACATCTGCTTTCATTTTACTCTCCGGTGTGCCTTTGTTTACAGGAGACGAAGCTTAAACCATCGGACCTGCTTTCAGTTCGAGGCTACAGTGCATTTCGGACAGATAACTCGTCTGGAAATATAGCCTGTGGGGGAGTTGCCATTCTCGTCCCTCACAGGGTTCCGGTATCTTCCGTCGCGGTTTCCACAACTGTGCAGGCCGTGGCGGTTCGTATTTCTATGCCTGTACCTCTTACTGTCTGCAGTGTCTATCTGCCGCCGGACGAGAACGTGAGCGTCTCGGTACTGGAGAGATTGGTTGATCAGCTGCCTTCACCCTTTCTTCTACTGGGTGACTTCAATGCCCATCATCATTTGTGGGGTAGTGTCAGCATCAGCACGAGAGGTCGTCGCATAGAGTCACTTCTGTCCTCGGCCTCTTTGTGCCTTTTTAACACCGGTGCTGACACGTACTTCCATGAACCGACACGATCCTTCAGTGCGATCGATTTGACCTTGGGATCACCATCAATTATTGCTGACTGGTCGTGGGCGGTGTGTAACGACCTCCACGGGAGCGACCACTTTCCCATTGTCCTCTCGCATCATGCGAACATGCCATCTTCTGCCTCCCGCCCTCCTCGTTGGAGGATGGAGCGTGCGAGACGGGAGGTCTTCACACCGTCAGCTTTGATATTTTCTGCAATGGTGACCCAAGAGTCAATCGACGCAGCGGTTCTTGAAGTCACAAATTGTATTCTTCAGGCAGCTGATCTTTCTATACCAAAAACATCTGCGACACTCTCCAGAAGTCCGAAACCTTGGTGGACCCCTGAATGCGCAGCGGCTAGGAAAGCTCAACATAAGGCCTGGTCTACGTTTCGGCGTTATCCAACCGATGCTAATCTCATTACATTCAAACGAGCAAAATCCTATGCTCGGTTGGTGCGTCGACGTAGCAAGAGGGAGTCTTGGATCCAGTATGTTTCATCTCTCACTTCACGTGCCAGTTCGAAAAGTGTGTGGGACAAGATTCGTAAGATCCGGGGTAACTACAGCTCTCACCAGATCTCCATTCTCGAGAGTAACGGCTGCACATATGCTGGAGTCGGGGAGATTGCTGATTGTTTGGGGGAGGCGTTTGCCTCCGTGTCGAGTGACCTGGCGTATCCTTCCTCCTTTCTGAGGATTAAATCCACTGCGGAACGCCAGAGAATCTCTTTTGCGCCTTTTCTCGACACCGGATATAACTCCCCCTTCAGCATGGTTGAACTCAGGGTGGCTCTGCATCGGTCCGGCGCTACATCGGTCGGTCCCGATGGCATCCATTATGACATGCTCCGTCATCTCTCACAGTCGTCTCTCGAGAATCTCTTAAACTTGTATAATCGTATTTGGTCGGAGCACAGTTTCCCGGAATCTTGGCGAAAAGCTTTTGTTCTGCCTTTTCCCAAACCTGGCAAGGATCCTAGATCTCCCTCTAGTTATCGTCCAATTGCTCTCACTAGCTGTCTGTGTAAAGTTCTTGAACGCATGGTTAATTCCCGGTTAATTCATTTTTTAGAATATCATCAAGTACTTTCACCATCACAAAGCGGCTTTCGCCGTCATCGTTCACCTCACGATCATCTCCTGCACCTTGAGACATCTGTGCGCGAGGCGTTCGTGCGTAGGCAGCACCTGGTTTCTGTATTTTTTGATATTGAAAAAGCTTATGATCGAGCGTGGCGGCATGGTATTATCCGTGACCTCCACGCATGCGGATTGCGAGGAAATCTTCCGACATTTATTTTAAATTTTCTTCGCAATCGGGTGTTCCAGGTGCGCCTGGGTACGACGCTATCGGCAACATTCCATCAAGAACAAGGTGTTCCTCAAGGTTGCATTTTATCTGTCACATTGTTCATCCTTCGCATTAATTGTCTCCTCACAAATCTTCCTCCTGCGGTTTCGGCTACTGTCTATGTTGATGACTTGCACATTTTCTGCTCGTCATCAAGCATGCATTTTATTGAAAGGCAGTTGCAGTCAGCAATTAATCAGATCTTTAAAACGGCGAATAGCAATGGTTTCGTTCTTTCTCCCGACAAGACAGCGTGTGTCCATTTCTGCCGGAGGCGCGGCCGCCATCCTGACCCAGAGCTGTTTTTAGACCGTGCAGCCATACCAGTTTTGCCGGAGACCAAGTTCCTTGGACTGACCGTCGACCGTGCGCTTACATTCCGTGCGCACGTTCGGCGGCTCAAGATTTCCTGTCTGCGGGCTCTATCTATTCTTAAGATCCTTTCGAGAGTCTCATGGGGCGCAGACAGGATGTCTTTGATTCGCATTTACCATTCCTTAATACGGTCGAAACTGGATTATGGTTGTATCGTGTATGGCTCTGCGCGTCCTTCCGTTCTCCGGCCTTTGGACACTATTCACCATCAAGCACTGCGTCTTTGTTCGGGAGCATTTCGAACATCTCCGATTCCCAGCCTTTACGCTGATGCGAACGAACCATCGCTTGAATTACGCCGTCTGCAGCTGTCTATTCAATTCTACCTGAAACTTAGATCTCTTCCAGACCATCCTTTATACGATGCAGTTTTTCATCCCCAGCATGCTCGTTTATTCGGGAACCGGCCCTCGTGCGTTTCAACCTTCGGTCTTCGTATGGCGGCCGTAGCCCGTGATGTAGGGCTCGACTTGTCACTTGTTGGAGAGACAAGGGGCTTTGGGGACCCGCCATGGCACCCACTTGGTGTCATGGTGGATACCACCTTTACATCTTTTAATAAATCCTCAACCCCTGCGTCAGTGTACCAGCAGCTCTTCGCTGAGCACCGTGACCTACATTCTGATTACACTCCCATTTTTACTGATGGCTCCAAGATGCATGGAGTCGTTGGATCTGCGGCTGTCTGTGTAGATGACGTTTCAGTAGCGCGGATTCCAGCTGAGGCCACTGTGTTTTCAGCGGAGATGCATGCTGTGTATCTCGCCCTTCTCCATGTTCAGTCGAGTTCTCATCACCGGGCTGCGGTGTACACTGATTCCTTGAGTGTTTTGCAGGCTTTGTCATCGTTGGACTGCTGTGACCACCCTTTTCTTTTTACCGTACGAAGGCTTCTTTGTTCTTTGCTCGAGGCCGGTGTCCAGATACAATTTTGTTGGATTCCCGGGCATGTTGGAATCTCGGGTAACGAGTGTGCTGATGCGGCTGCTAGATCTGCTTCCTCTTTGGTCGTCACACCCTTGCCACTGTTTCACCGGGATTTCCGCTTTCTGGTTCGCGACCATATCAAGCGAACGTGGCAAGGTCTGTGGGACCAACAGGTGGAAAATAAACTGCATCGTATTAAACCTAATCTTGAAGTCTGGAAATCCTCATATCGTCGGAACCGTAGGGAGGAAGTGGTGCTTGCTCGTCTCCGCATTGGGCATTGTCGATTCACTCACCGCTTTTTGCTGTGTGGCGACACTGCGCCGATGTGTGAGGCGTGCAACTGCCGACTCACCGTCACTCATCTTCTTTGTACCTGTGTTCGTTTTCGTGATGTACGTTTTCATTTCTTTCATTCTCATTTGTTGACAGAGGACGCCGCTACACTGCAGCGGCTCCTCATTGACCACTGTGACTCTGTTGCCGTGTTTTCATTTTTTAAAGAAATTGACTATTTTAAACGTATCTAGATTTTAGCCTTATCATCATCCTCATTTCTCAGTTTTACTGTATCAGCTAGGTTTTAATTAATTGTATCATGTTTTTTAATACTGTTTGTTCCATTATCCTTTTTAGCCCTTCTATCGTTCTCATTTTTCAGTTTTACATGATCAGTCAGATTTTAAGCTTTATACCACACTTTTAATACTATTTGTTTGTCTTGTTTCTGGCGCTCTTTGGCCAACCATGGCCCTTGCGCCATAAAAATCGAACAACCAACCAACCATCTTTGGTTGTCACACCCTTGCCACTGTTTCACCGGGATTTCCGCTTTCTGGTTCGCGACCATATCAAGCGAACGTGGCAAGGTCTGTGGGACCAACAGGTGGAAAATAAACTGCATCGTATTAAACCTAATATTGAAGTCTGGAAATCCTCATATCGTCGGAACCGTAGGGAGGAAGTGGTGCTTGCTCGTCTCCGCATTGGGCATTGTCGATTCACTCACCGCTTTTTGCTGTGTGGCGACACTGCGCCGATGTGTGAGACGTGCAACTGCCGACTCACCGTCGCTCATCTTTTGTGTACCTGTGTTCGTTTTCGTGATGTGCGTTTTCATTTCTTTCATTCCCCCATGGCACCCTCTTGGTGTCATGGTTGATACCAGCTTTACATCTTTTGACAAGTCCTCAACCCCTGCGTCAGTGTACCAGCAGCTCTTCGCCGAACACCGTTACGTCAATGCAGACTTTATTCCTGTTTTCACCGATGGATCTAAGGCGGCTGGTGTCGTTGGATGCGCCGCCGTCTGCATTGACGAAGTTTCTGTTGCCCGCATTCCTGCCGAGGCCACGGTGTTTTCGGCGGAGATGCATGCTGTGTATCTTGCACTTGTTCACGTGCAGTCGAGCTCTCATCAGCGTGCTATTGTGTACACTGATTCGTTGAGTGTTGTGCAATCATTGTCATCTTTGGATTTCTCTGGCCACCCACTTCTTTTTACCGTACGGAGACTTCTTCGTTCTTTGCTCGAGGCTGATGTCCAGATTCGGTTCTGCTGGATTCCTGGGCATGTTGGGATCCCAGGGAACGAGTCTGCTGACGCTGCTGCTAGATCTGCCTCTTCTTTGGTCGTCACACCCTTGCCACTGTTCCACCGTGATTTTCGCTTTCTTGTTCACGATCATATCAGACGAACGTGGCGAAGTCTGTGGGACCAACAGGTGGAGAATAAACTGCACCGTGTTAAACCCATCCTTGGAGTCTGGAAATCATCGTGTCGCCGGAACCGTAGGGAAGAAGTTGTTCTTGCGCGTCTCCGCATTGGGCATTGTCGCTTCACGCATAGCTATTTGCTGTGTGGCGACGCTGCCCCAATGTGTGAGGCGTGCGACTGTTTACTCACCGTCTCTCATGTTTTGTGCAGTTGTGTTCGTTTTCGTCATCATCGGTTTCACTATTTTCAGTCTCATCTGCTGGACGAGGACGCAGCTACGCTTCAAAAGCTTTTGGGCGACCACTGCGACACTTCCGCAGTAGTTTCCTTTTTAAAACAGATTAACGTTTTAAAACTTATTTAAAAAAAAAAAAAAAAAAAAAGAAAGTTATATAATAATTATAATAGTAAATTCATAAAGTTATATATAAACCTAATTAACTAACTAGCCTGCACAACATCTTTCATCATCCTCTTTAATCTTTAGCTGATAGTTCTGTGTCTGGCGCTCTTTGGCCAAGCCTGGCCCTTGCGCCACTAAAATCAATTAACTAACTAACTAACTGATCATCCACTGTATGGTTCCATCTTCCAACCGGACTGTGTCCGCTTGTTTTCCAACCGCCCCTCCTGTGTTCCGACGTTTGGGATTCGGACGTCTGCCATAGTGCGCGATGCTGGTCTAGACTTGTCGAGGATTGGTTTGTCCCGGTTCTACAATGAACCGCCTTGGCAGCCGGTTCAAGCAACGGCTGACCTTTCCCTTTGTGTGTGGCCAAAGTCTTCCACTCCTGCTCTGGTGTACCAGCAGCTCTTTGCTGAAAAACTGTCTGTCTACCCGGATTTCCCCGCACGGGGATAACTGGTTTTCCAGTTATTTGGGGAGCGGCGCCCCCACGGCCCGAGCTGACCTTGTGACTGGTCAACATCTGATGTCATGCCACCGCTTGATTTTTATTTTGGTGCTGTTGGCGTTTGCAGGGACGGCTGTTCATCCAGCTGTTGGGGAGTCGCGGCCCCACGATCCCGAGCTGGTCTTGTGTCTCGCTTTTTCGTTGTTATTTATTTTCTCCACTGGCTAGTTGCCCGTGTTGTATTCTCTACCTAATCGCTACCACGTTATGTACTAACACCCCGGTCTTGTGGTTTTGTTACCCTCCACCACTAACTGTATTATATTAACCGCTCAGTTCGTAGGTTGCTGAGATTCCGTTTAGGTTCCCTTCCAGGACTTGTCTTCTTTGGATTTCTTTTTTTCCTTTTAGCTGGTTTGGGTGCTAGACCTACCTGCATGTTTGCCGCGTGCGGAGACCCGTGAGGCGGAAATGGGATGTCTGGCGGCTGAGGTCGCAGGAGACCGGATAAGTGCCCCCGCACGGGGATAACTGGTTTTCCAGTTATTTGGGGAGCGGCGCCCCCACGGCCCGAGCTGACCTTGTGACTGGTCAACATCTGATGTCATGCCACAGCTTGTTTTTTTCTTATTTTGGTGCTGTTGGTGTTTGCAGGGACGGCTGTTCATCCAGCTGTTGGGGAGTCGCGGCCCCACGTTCCCGAGCTGGTCTTGTGTCTCGCTTTTTCGTTTTTATTTATTTTCTCCACTGGCTAGTTGCCCGTGTTGTATTCTCTACCTAATCGCTACCACGTTATGTACTAACACCCCGGTCTTGTGGTTTTGTTACCCTCCACCACTAACTGATTTATATTAACCGCTCAGTTCGTAGGTTGCTGAGATTCCGTTTAGGTTCCCTGCCAGGATTTGTCTTCTTTGGATTTCTTTTTTTCCCTTTTAGCTGGTTTGGGTGCTAGACCTACCTGCATGTTTGCCGCGTGCGGAGACCCGTGAGGCGGAAATGGGATGTCTGGCGGCTGAGGTCGCAGGAGACCGGTTAAGTGCCTCCTGTGTACCAACACTCCTCTTCGACCCCGGCTTCGCTGTAAACGGGAGGCTAGAGCCTAACCCACCTCTGGTCAGAAGTCTTGTACCAAGTTGTGTGCAGGGCTTTAGCGGCTTTTTGTCGTATTGCACGGCAGGGTGAGCCCGGGGGCTGTGGGATCATGCCAAAGGCGTTGGCATGACGGTACCCGGAGGCCGAAGTGTCCGCCGAGTGCGTGTGATCACAGCCAACGGACTATATTTGCAACTAAGCTCTAGAACTGTGTCTTGCGTCATGTGTTTGGCTTGCGGACCTCCAGTTCTCCCCTGTTGGGCTCGATTGTGGGCGGAGTACGTTGCTGATGAATTTTTTCTTACTCCCATGGGGAAACATAAACCCTCCTCAAAATTTAAAAAACAACAGGATATGGTGATTGATCAGGGGCCAAATTTGCCTCAACCACCTCCCACACATAACACACTGAAGAGAACTTTCGTTGAAAAACGACATCACCGCGACGTATCTTTAGATCCAGGTGTTGAGCCGTCAGCTCAGAAACGTCGCATTACACTTGCAGATTCGATACCTCAAGCTACTTTTCTCGTCATTTCTTCTACTGACCAGATGTTGAAACTTTCCTCAAAGTCTCCTTTTTTCATCTCGAAGGCACTTGCGGGTGTTGCTGGCTCTTTGAAGTCAGTGAAGAAGCTACGCTCTGGTGACCTGCTTGTGGAAACTTGCACTCTCTCTCAGAGCAAATCTCTTCTGCAGTTGACCAGACTTCAGGATATTCCAGTTCAAGTGACGGCACATCCGTATCTCAACACCTCCAAGGGAGTCATTTCTGAGCCCGACTTGTTGGTCTGCGATGAAGATGAACTTGTGTGTGAACTTGCTGATCAGGGTGTCATAGCTGCCCGACGCATGACTTTCAGGCGCGATGGCGCGCTGATCAAATCACGAAATGTTATTTTGACTTTTAACAGCCCGAAGGTACCTACTGAAATAAAGGCTGGTTACTTGTTATGTGCGGTTCGTCCTTATATACCAAATCCTCTACGCTGTTTTAAGTGCCAGAGGTATGGACATTCCCAGCGGTCCTGTAACAGTGTTGCGAGGTGCGCCAATTGTGGTTCCCGCGACCACGAAGGGACTGGATGCACTTCAGAGCCCTGCTGTGTAAACTGTGGTGACTCCCACGCTGCTTATGCCAGGTCCTGTTCGAAGTGGAACGACGAGAAGGCGATCCAGCGCCTCAAGACCCTGGAGGGCCTCTCGTACCCTGCTGCCAAGGCCAAGTTGGGTATTCCCAACAACCGACAGCGTACTTTTGCCGCAGTTGTTCAGTCTCAGCCACAACCCGTGCAGCCTTTTGTTCCGCGCCCTGTAGCTCTCGCCGCACTTGCCAAGCGATCTACAGCTGAACAAGCGACACAGGTGGATTTCACCGAGCTCCAGCTTATTCGACCAGCTGCGTCTTCGCCTTCTCTTTTGAATACGCCCGCCTCTTCCGGTTCCCAGCAGACAGCCTGCACGTGCGGAAGACCCGGCCCTCAATCCGCAAAGGTGTGCGGTGTCCATCAAACTGTCTCGGCCTCAGCGAGGTCCCCACCCTCACCCAACATTATAGAAGAACACGGGGGGGGGAGGAGAGTGACAGTTCGTCCCCAGCCTCTACCAGCATTGCAGAGGAACATGGGGGGAGGAGAGTGACAGTTCGTCCCCGCCCTCTGCCAGCATTGCAGAGGAGTGTGGGGGGAGGAGAGTGACGGTTCGTCCTTTTCCATTAGTAAATATATTACTTTTAATAAACTTCATTAACTACCTTTTCTTCACTGCTTTCTTCATACTCTTTTTCAACTTTTACCAAGCCTGTCTGATCTTAATCATTTTCCACGTTTTTAAAAATCTGTGGCTGATCGTTCTTTGTCTGGCGCTCTTTGGCCAAACCTGGCCCTTGCGCCAATAAAATCCAACAACCAACCAACCAACTGTTACTAATACTGCCATGTTTTATCAATTGTGCAAGTTATCATCATACTATTCAGATTTAAGCTCACTCAAAGAAAGATCTTCAATGCAAAAATTCACACTATGCTAATATACCCAAAATTCTACACTATTCATTTAAACACTGTTATGTATGCAAATTGCTCCAAAAACTTGTATATGCAAAACACTAGAAATAACAGATGCACTAAACACTAGATTATATTGTTGCTACCTTTGAAATTTGAAGAAATATATATATATATATACACCCTGAAGCTTTGACTTAATATCCTTACTCTCTGATTATTAATAGCAGTTAAGATGTACAAAACAAAAATTATTGTTTACTGGAACCTTGTGTTATTCTATTTTTCACAATTATAACCCCAACTCAAACTTTAATTTCCACTGGCGTATGCTCTTACAAAATTTTCAGAAACTACTCAGATATTTTCATTTAACAACAACTTATCAGTATAATTACAACACTTTGGAATTATTTGGCATTCAGTGTCTTAAAAAATTTGAGCCATGGCACGCATCCTAGGACACGGCACCATTTATGTTGTGGCGGTTATCTCAGCCACGTTGTATAAAGTTTATTATCATTGATAGCCAAAAGTAAACCTGAAGGGAAATTTTGAATTTAGACTAAAACTTAAATCACTCACAGACCATCCTTTATACGATGCAGTTTTTCATCCCCAGCATGCTCGTTTGTTCGAGATCCGTCCCTCGTGCATTCGAACCTTCGGTCTTCGTATGGCGGCCGTAGCTCGTGATGCAGGGCTCGACTTGTCACTCGTTGGAGAGACCAGGGGCTTTGAGGATTCTCCATGGCATCCTCTTGGTGTCCCCGCACGGGGATAACTGGTTTTCCAGTTATTTGGGGAGCGGCGCCCCCACGGTCCGAGCTGACCTTGTGACTGGTCAACATCTGATGTCATGCCACCGCTTTGCCCCCGCACGGGGATACCTGGTTTTCCAGTTATTTGGGGAGCGGCGCCCCCACGGCCCGAGCTGACCTTGTGACTGGTCAACATCTGATGTCATGCCACCGCTTGTTTGTTTTTTGTTTCGGTGCTGTTGGTGTTTGCAGGGACGGCTGTTCATCCAGCTGTTGGGGAGTCGCGGCCCCACGATCCCGAGCTGGTCTTGTGTCTCGCTTTTTCGTTTTTATTTATTTTCTCCACTGGCTAGTTGCCCGTGTTGTGTTCTCTACCTAATCTCTACCACGTTATGTACTAACACCCCGGTCTTGTGGTTTTGTTACCCTCCACCACTAACTGATTTATATTAACCGCTCAGTTCGTAGGTTGCTGAGATTCCGTTTAGGTTCCCTGCCAGGATTTGTCTTCTTTGGATTTCTTTTTTTCCTTTTAGCTGGTTTGGGTGCTAGACCTACCTGCATGTTTGCCGCGTGCGGAGACCCGTGAGGCGGAAATGGGATGTCTGGCGGCTGAGGTCGCAGGAGACCGGTTAAGTGTCTGCTGTGTACCAACACTCCTCTTCGACCCCGGCTTCGCTGTAAACGGGAGGCTAGGGACTAACCCACCTCTAGTCAGAAGTCTTGTACCAAGTTGTGTACAGGGCTTTAGCGGCTTTTTTGTCGTATGGCACGGCAGGGTGAGCCCGGGGGCTGTGGGATCATGCCAAAGGCGTTGGCATGACGGTACCAGGAGGCCGAAGTGTCCGCCGAGTGCGTGTGATCACAGCCAACGGACTATATCTGCAACGTATAAGCTCCAGAACTGTGTCTAGCGTCATTTTCTTGGCTTGCGGACCTCCAGTTCTCCCTTGTAGGACTCGGTGGTGGGTGGAGTAGTTTGCAGACGAATCTTCCTCCTTTTTTCCATGGGCAAAAACAAAAAGAAAAACTCCAAATTTAAGTCACCTGAGGAAATGTTTGTTGACAACGACTCTCCTTCGTCTTCTCAACCTACCAAGTCTCATACCCTTAAACGGCCTTTAGACCTTGACCTGGACCAAGAATGTGGAACCTCTTCTTCGGCAGCTGTACCAGTCGCTCCGAAGCGTCGTCTCCCCTCGATTGCTGTGACTACGCATGCTACACACTTACTTGTAGAATCCATCGATCCGAATGAGAGACTGTCCACCAGATCTCCATTTTTTATTTCTAAAGCTTTGGACGCTGCGGTTGGCCCCTTGAAGTCTGTGAGGAAGCTTCGCTCTGGGGACCTGCTTGTTCAAACTTGCAGTGTTTCTCAGAGTAACGCTTTTCTGCACCTCTCTAGTCTTCAAGGCATTCCTGTCAAGGTGACACCTCACCCGTTTCTTAACACCTCTCGGGGTGTTATTTCGGAGTTTGATCTCTTGCCATGCAGTGAAGAAGAATTAGTGACTGAACTTGCAGACCAAGGTGTTATTGCTGCACGTCGTATGATGTTCCGGCGTGATGGTTCTTTAATTAAGTCTAAAAATGTTATCTTGACTTTTAACTCCCCGAAAGTTCCGACCGAACTCAAGGCTGGCTACTTGGTCTGTGGAGTTCGCCCGTACATTCCCAGTCCTCTGCGATGTTTCAAGTGCCAGAGGTACGGGCATTCACAACGATTCTGTAAGAGTTCCGCTCGTTGCGCTAATTGTGGCTCCGGTGAACATGACGGGGAAGGTTGCACTTCTGCGGCCTCCTGTGTTAACTGTGGTGAGGCCCATGCTGCTTACTCCCGCAACTGTATGAAATGGAAGGACGAGATGGCGATCCAGCGCCTCAAGACCCTGGAAGGCCTCTCGTACCCTGCTGCCAAGGCCAAGTTGGGTATACCAACCACCCGACAGCGTACTTTTGCCGCAGTAGTTCAGTCTCTGCCGCATCCCGTGCAGCCCTTTGTTCCGCGCCCTGTAGCTCTCGCCGCACTTGCCAAGCGATCTACAGTTGAACAGGCGACACAGGTGGATTTCACCGAGCTCCAGCTTATTCGACCAGCTGAGTCTGCGCCTTCTCTTTTGAAGACGCCCGCCTCTTCCGGTTTCCAGCAGACAGCCTGCACGTGCGGAAGACCCGGCCCTCAATCCGCAAAGGTGTGCAGTGTCCATCAAACTGTCTCGGCCTCAGCGAGGTCCCCACCCTCACCCGACATTATAGAAGAACACGGGGGGAGGAGAGTGACAGTTCGTCCCCAGCCTCAACCAGCATTGCAGAGGAACATGGGGGGAGGAGAGTGACAGTTCGTCCCCGCCCTCTGCCAGCATTGCAGAGGAGTGTGGGGGGAGGAGAGTGACGGTTCCTCCTTTTCCATTAGTAAATTTATGACTTGTAATAAACTTCATTAACTACCTTTTCTTCACTGCTTTCTTCATACTCTTTTTCAACTTTTACCAAGCCTGTCTGCTTTTACTCATTTTCCACGCTTTTAAAATTCTGTGGCTGATAGTTCTTTGTCTGGCGCTCTTTGGCCAAACCTGGCCCTTGCGCCACTAAAATCCACTAACCAACCAACCAACCAACCTCTTGGTGTCATGGTCGATACCAGCTTTACATCTTTTGACAAGTCCTCAACCCCTGCGTCAGTGTACCAGCAGCTCTTCGCTGAACACCGTTACGTCAATGCAGACTTTATTCCTGTTTTCACCGATGGATCTAAGGCGGCTGGTGTTGTTGGATCCGCCGCCGTCTGCGTTGAGGAAGTTTCTGTTGCCCGCATTCCTCCTGAGGCCACGGTGTTTTCGGCGGAGATGCATGCTGTGTATCTTGCACTTGTTCACGTGCAGTCGAGCTCTCATCAGCGTGCTATTGTGTACACTGATTCGTTGAGTGTTGTGCAATCATTGTCATCTTTGGATTTCACTGGCCACCCACTTCTTTTTGCCGTTCGGAGACTTCTTCGTTCTTTGCTCGAGGCTGATGTCCAGATTAGGTTCTGCTGGATTCCTGGGCATGTTGGGATCCCAGGGAACGAGTCTGCCGATGCTGCTGCTAGATCTGCCTCTTCTTTGGTCGTCACACCCTTGCCACTGTTTCACCGCGATTTTCGCTTTCTTGTTCACGATCATATCAGACGAACGTGGCGAAGTCTGTGGGACCAACAGGTGGAGAATAAACTGCACCGTATAAAACCTAACCTTGGAATCTGGAAATCATCGTGTCGCCGGAACCGTAGGGAAGAAGTTGTTCTTGCGCGTCTCCGCATTGGGCATTGTCGCTTCACGCATAGCTATTTGCTGTGTGGCGACGCTGCCCCAATGTGTGAGGCGTGCGACTGTTTACTCACCATCTCTCATGTTTTATGTAGTTGTGTTCGTTTTTGTAATCATCGGTTTCACTATTTTCAGTCTCATCTACTGGATGACGGCGCAGCTACACTGCAGAAGCTTTTGGGCGACCACTGCGACACTTTCGCAGTGTTTTCGTTCTTAAAGCAGATAGACTTTTTAAAACTTATTTAATTAAAAAAAATAATAATAATAATGGTAATTTATAATGATTATAACAGTGAATTGGTGAATTTATTTATTTATTTATAAACCTAATTGACTGGCTGGTCTTCGCGGCTTTTGTCATTCTCTATTCTAGCTTTTGCCGGGCCTGTCTGCTCTTGGTCATTTCACCCCGCTTTTAGGTATCTTTAACTGATTGTTCTGTGTCTGGCGCTCTTTGGCCGGGCCTGGCCCTTGCGCCACTGAGGTCAATTAACTAACTAACTGAGTTTTCACCTGTGTTAGTGTTTCTCTGAAATTTGTTTCAACCGAGGAATAACTACAGCACTGTGTTTTTGGTACATGTGTAACATGTGTCAACTCAAAGAGACCGTGTTTATTAATTCGTGTTTGTAAGCATGAAAAAAAAGAAAATATCAGACCGGAATTATTTTACTTATTAGGACATTATCATTATTTAAACAACAACCAAGGGACTTCCTAGCCAACATCAGAGCGTTGGGTGATGAGTGCCATTGCTCAGAAATTTAAGAGACAGCAAGAAAACTGAATTGCCAATTCTTATTAAAAGTAGGTTTTTGAAAGGCTAATGCCTTTATTTATTTGTAAAACAATAATAATATGGTATCAAAAAAGAATATTAGAAGAACAAACTGTACTGATAGTGTTGCGAGATCACAACCTTTTTCTTATGTCATAACAATTCCTGTTGATACATTTTTGCCTGTTTTTGTAGATTTGGCTTCACATGCCACTCCCATTTTCATGGATTTTTGAGGCCATTACAAAACATCATGAGTGATTTTTAATGATAATTTTTTTCTTTTTGAACAAAACACTAGTAACGTCAGCTACAGCTTTCCCCTTCAGTAGTGCTTTGCTTAGTAAATTTTCCAGCTAATTTATACCTCCCCTTATCCAAAAAAAAAATAACAAACAAAAAAACACCTTTAACCATATTATGAGAAAGAACAGCAATAAAAGACAACTTACATAATTAAGCTCGAGGACCTGTTGTTAGTGGGGTTCACCGTTTCACCTGATTCTTTTTTCTCTCTTTTTTTTTTTTTTTTTTTTTTTACTGTCCCGCCGTGCTTAGTTGAATTACTGGACTCCTCTTGATGAGCATATCTTCGGCCGGCCTGTCTGAACCATTTTGTGGGTTATTCGAGCTAATTCCACTCGAAGAGCGTAGTTGAAGTGGCTCCTTCACACCTTCCGTATTCTCGGAATGGTACCTTAGGTTGTCGACAATTTCTTCTTACTCCTCAATCTTGTGTTTTTTTGTTTTGTTTTTCTTTTTGATGATGGCGCAGAGTACGGAGGGGGAGACTGTTATGAGGCTATTTGATTACTCCTCGTAGAGACGTGGATAACCTGGTCTCCATTCATTTTTCACCTCGGCCATATAGGTGGGGTCGGCTGCCACTAGTCGCCCAGGGCTCTCCTCACAGCTAGGGATAGTTGTTTTAAAAAAAAAACGGACTTCGCGCTGTTGTTCTCGGGGAGGCATCATAATGAGTGGGGTTTTTTCTACCTCGGGCTGCAGGTCCAAGTCGGTAGCCTATGTTGAAAATTTGAGCTTCCCAGGAGGAGGATAACCCCCTAACCTCACTCTGGGCTTCTCGAAGACAATCTGTCTCATTTTCTTTACACCGAACAGCCAGCAACCACTTTTTTTAGTCCTCCCTCTAGCAGTTCATTTTTGCGACTTCTCTCTAAAATCAAAATGGACGCGCAGAGCTCTTCTCCCCTTCCATAGGTCAAGCGACCAATTGCATCAGCCCGAGAGGACGCCTGCCATCCCATTGGCTGCTTCCAGCCAAGAACACGTGAAATGCACGTGTTCGACACCTGACAGCTGAATGCTTTGCAAGGGTCCACATTTCGAAAACAACCTCATAAATTTTGGCGCGAGGGACTGCTGCTTCCCACATTCAACCGGCCAACCACTTCCCCTTTCATAGTGCTTTACACGGGTATCTATGAAGTTCACTAAGCCCCTTCTCAGCTAGTGAGATTTGCCAGACCATGGGGAAAATAATGTTGGTTACTCCTGGTGGTCTTATCCCAGGAAAGAAAATCTCTGAAAATGATCGAAAGAATTTTCTGCCTTCCATCCCTTTTCTGGGAAACTTGGCAAAATGTTTCAACATGTTACCTTATACACTGAACAAAGCAAGAAATACAAAATATATTTTTTTCTCTTAATTATTTTTAATGAGCATACCCCAGGTTTATTCTCATGAATATTGCGACATCGCACCTTTTGGTACTGCGTCGTATGAATGCTACATTATGTTCATACACATAGAGAAAAAAAAATTATTAACGCTGCTCTTACTTTAATTCTGCTTTTCCTTTGCTCCCGCTGGACTGAGTAAAACAAAAGGACAGCATTGTGACTGCCAGTCTACACTATATACATTTTTTTTTTCGTGAAAAAAAACGAACACCTTTCTTTCAGGCCCCACAGAACAAAGAAGGAAAAAAACAAAAACAAATGAGAAATAGAATTTCTGTAACTTTTTCGTGACTTTCTCTCTCTGGATCCAAAGATCGAACCCAGGGGATGTGAAATCTAAGTTTACGAAAAGTTTAACAGCAAATCACTCCAGGGAAGAATCGTCACCCTTTCCTGAACTGATCACTATTACCCCTTCGATAAATTTTTTCTTTCAAGAAAAACGTGGATAATGTTGATGAAAATCTGAAAACATTGATCAGGTGTCCACAGGTTTTCAGCAACATATCGAAACCAAACGGTCCTATAATGTGTCGTAAATTGGCATGTGCTAACGTGCTAGCCTGCTGGTCTTGCAAAGCTACCAATACTGCATATCTTGAAAAGCTGTCGATCATAACTAAAATGTATTTGTTACCCTTAGCTGAAGTGGGAAAGGGTCCACAAATATCAAGTGAAATTTTCTGAAATGGGTACGAACCATTGCATTGACTTCTCATTGCAAATTCTACATCACTCGAGGTAGTGGCCCACGTCGGCATACATATTTACCCAAAAATAACGTTGCCTGACGCATGACAGAGTTTTCTGAAGTCCGTAATGTGCCGCACTAGGGATATTATGACATAAATGTAAAACTTCTGCTTTCATAACGTCTGGAATAACCAGCTGCTCCCAGAACCTTTCTTGAGCTACTGCTTCCCGGTGCTTGGAAATGATACAGCAATCCTCTTTTATCCAAATAGAAACTGTCCTTCATCCTGCTTGTTCCTGACGTAAGACGCATGCTTTCCAATGTTTCTATGAGGGTTGCAAGACGCCTGCTTTCCAATGTTTCTATGTAGGTTGCAAGATTTAGATCCGCCCTCTGCAGAGCTTTAATTCTGTCGCTTTCTGCTTGATCCTGTGCATCGTTTACTGCCATCACTCCGTACATCACTCCTGCCCTAGCTTCCTCCTCTGCGTGCCAATCTTGTCTGCTCAGATGGTCTGCAACGACGTTATTTTCTCCCCGTTCGTACTGTATCTTATAAGCGAACTCGCTCAACGCTATCCTTTAAGGATTAAGTCTGCTGTGACAATCGCGCAAATTACTGAGATAGGTGAGAGGACGATGATCGCTAATTACCACAAATTCCTTTCCTAATAAATAGTGCCTCCAAAATTTCGCCGCTACTACTACAGCTCCTTCTCGATCGTTAAATACGCCTTTTCTGCCTGATTCAGTTTTCTTGACATGAATGCTACCGGGTGAAGTGCACCAAACTTATTTTTCTGAGATAACACACTTCCTATGCCTATCCCACTTGCATCACAATGTAAACTAAACTCCTTCCCATAATCTGGGTGTACTAACATTGGGCTACTTAACAAACATGCCTTGATCTGTTTAAATGCTTGCTCCGCGCTGGGAGTCCATTTAAAATTTCCCTTTTTGGTCAACTGTTAATAGGGCAACAATATCGGAAAAATTTGGCACGAATTTTCTGTAATAGTTGCACATGCCTAAAAATCCTCTTAAATTTTTGAGTGTCTTGGGAGTACTAAACTCATTGACTTTACATAAATTTGCTGGATCCGGTCTAATTCCATCACCGTCCACAATGTGGCCCAAATATTTAACCTCTCTTTGCATGAATGAACACTTCTTTGGTGAAAGTTTTAAATCGTGTTCCCTTAACCTTCTAAATACTGCCTCTAACTTAATCATGCGACTCTGCTCATCTGGGGATGCTATAAAAATATCATCGATGAAGCACACGATGTTGTGGTCGGCTAGTCCAAATAACAAGGCGTCACTTAAACTTTGGAAGCTATTTGGCGATGTTTTATACCCAAAACTCAACCTCTCGTACTGGAATGTACCCCATGGTGTAGAAAAAGCTGTCTTATGCTTGTCCTTATCAGCTATGCTCATCTGGTGAAATCCCTGACGCATATCCAATGTCGCAAACACTCTATTTCCCTGAGCCTTCTCCAAAAGATCTTCTATACTGGGTAAGGGATAGTGATCTGGAATTGCTGCCTGGTTCAAATCCCTGTAATCTATAACGAGGCGATAAGCGCCGTCTCCCCGCACGGGGATAACTGGTTTTCCAGTTATTTGGGGAGCGGCGCCCCCACGGCCCGAGCTGACCTTGTGACTGGTCAACATCTTATGTCATGCCACCGCTTGTTTTTTATTTTGGTGTTTGCAGGGACGGCTGTTCATCCAGCTGTTGGGGAGTCGCGGCCCCACGATCCCGAGCTGGTCTTGTGTCTCGCTTTTTCGTTTTTCCTTATTTTCTCCACTGGCTAGTTGCCCGTGTTGTATTCTCTACCTAATCGCTACCACGTTATGTACTAACACCCCGGTCTTGTGGTTTTGTTACCCTCCACCACTAACTGATTTATATTAACCGCTCAGTTCGTAGGTTGCTGAGATTCCGATTAGGTTCCCTGCCAGGATTTGTCTTCTTTGGATTTCTTTTTTTTCCTTTTCGCTGGTTTGGGTGCTAGACCTACCTGCATGTTTGCCGCGTGCGGAGACCCGTGAGGCGGAAATGGGATGTCTGGCGGCTGAGGTCGCAGGAGACCGGATAAGTGCCTCCTGTGTACCAACACTCCTCTTCGACCCCGGCTTCGCTGTAAACGGGAGGCTAGAGACTAACCCACCTCTAGTCAGAAGTCTTGTACCAAGTTGTGTACACGGCTTTAGCGGCTTTTTTGTCGTATAGCACGGCAGGGTGAGCCCGGGGGCTGTGGGATCATGCCAAAGGCGTTGGCATGACGGTACCCGGAGGCCGAAGTGTCCGCCGAGTGCGTGTGATCACAGCCAACGGACTATATCTGCAACGTATAAGCTCCAGAACTGTGTCCAGCGTCATTTTCTTGGCTTGCAGACCTCCAGTTCTCCCTTGTAGGGCTCGGTGGTGGGTGGAGTAGTCTGCAGACGAATCTTCCTCCTTTTTTCCATGGGTAAAAAGAACAAAAACTCCAAATTTAAGTCACCTGACAAAATGATAGTTGCCAACGACACTCCTTCGTCTTCTCAACCTACCAAGTCTCATACCCTTAAACGGTCTTTAGACCTTGACCTGGACCAAGAATGTGGAACCTCTTCTTCGGCAGCTGTACCAGTCGCTCCGAAGCGTCGTCTCCCCTCAATTGCTGTGACTACGCATGCTACTCACTTGCTTGTAGAATCCATCGATCCGAATGAGAGACTGTCCACCAGATCTCCCTTTTTCATTTCTAAAGCTTTGGACGCTGCGGTTGGCCCCTTGAAGTCTGTGAGGAAGCTTCGCTCTGGGGACCTGCTTGTCCAAACTTGCAGTGTTTCTCAGAGTAACACTTTTCTGAACCTCACTAGTCTTCAAGGCATTCCTGTGAAAGTGACACCTCACCCGTTTCTTAACACCTCTCGGGGTGTTATTTCGGAGTTTGATCTCTTGCCATGCAGTGAAGACGAATTCGTGACTGAACTTGCTGATCAAGGTGTTATTGCTGCACGTCGTATGATGTTCCGGCGTGATGGTTCCATGATTAAGTCAAAAAATGTCATCTTGACTTTTGACTCCCCGAAAGTTCCGACAGAAATCAAAGCAGGCTACTTGGTCTGTGCAGTTCGCCCGTACATTCCCAGTCCTCTGCGCTGTTTCAGGTGCCAGAGGTACGGGCATTCACAACGATTCTGTAAGAGTTCCGCTCGTTGCGCTAATTGTGGCTCCGGTGAACATGACGGGGAAGGTTGCACTTCTGCGGCCTGCTGTGTTAACTGCGGTGAGGCCCATGCAGCTTACTCCCGCAACTGTATGAAATGGAAGGACGAGATGGCGATCCAGCGCCTCAAGACCCTGGAAGGCCTCTCGTACCCTGCTGCCAAAGCCAAGTTGGGTATTCCCAACACCCGACAGCGTAGTTTTGCCGCAGTTGTTAAGTCTCTGCCACAACCCGTGCAGCCCTTTGTTCCGCGCCCTGTAGCTCTCGCAGCGCTTGCCAAGCGATCTACAGCTGACCAAGCGACACAGGTGTTTTTCCCCGAGCTCGCGATTTTTCGACTACCTGATTCTGGGCCTTCTCTTTTGCAGCCGACCCTCTCTTCCAGTTTAAAGCAGAAATCCTGCACGTGCGGACGACCCGGCCCTCAATCCGCAAAGGTGTGCAGTGTCCATCCAACTGTCTCGGCCTCAGCGGGGTTCCCGCCCTCAACCAACATTATAGAGGAACATGGGGGGGAGGAGAGTGACAGTTCGTCCCCAGCCTCAAACAGCATTGCAGGGGAACATGGGGGAGAAGAGAGTGACAGTTCGTCCCCGCCCTCTGCCAGCATTGCAGGGGAGTGTGGGGGGAGGAGAGTGACTCATCCTTTGTGTAGTTCTGTTTAAAAAAAAAAAATTATAATTATAATAGTCAATTAATAAATTTTTATATAAACCTAATTAACTACCTTGTCTTCACAGCTTTCATCATACTCTTTTTCAACTTTTACCAAGCCTGTCTGCTCTTAATCATTTTCCACGTTTTTTAAAAATCTGTGGCTGATAGTTCTTGGTCTGGCGCTCTTTGGCCAAACCTGGCCCTTGCGCCAATAAAATCCAACAACCAACCAACCTAAGCGCCGTCTCTACGTTTGACCAGAAGCATAGGTGCTCTATAGGGTGAAGCACTTTCTTTGATGGTACCCGTTTTCAGCAAATCTTTAAGTTGCTCTTCGGCCTCCTTTCTCAAATGGTGGGGAACCCTTACCGACGATGGGTGCATCTGATTATCAAATTACAGTTACCCAATTCACTCGCTGTTCGTGCAAAAACAGCCTTATATTCCATAATCAGCGTCTCAACCTGTCTCCTCCAAGCTGGATTAACTCCCTAAAGGTTGAAATCCTTCACTGAGATTGGGGGTAACTTCTCCTCTCTTTCCACTCTTACTTCATTCACATCTATTACTGGTTCTACATAAGCAATTTTAGTTCTCTTATTTAAGTGGAAAGGTTGGTCCGTGAAATTCGCCACCAAAACTGGCATCCTGCCTGACTTTCCTAGGACGTTCACTGACCTTCCCACCCCCGCACGGGGATAACTGGTTTTCCAGTTATTTGGGGAGCGGCGCCCCCACGGCCCGAGCTGACCTTGTGTCCGGTCAACATCTTGTGGTGAAGAAGTGGTTTTTTTTGTTTTCTAACTTTGGCTTCTAGTTCGACACCGTTTACTTCGCCGGGACGGCTGTTCATTCGGCTGTTGGGGAGCAGCGCCCCCACGTTTCCCGAGCTGCTGCTGTGACTAACATCGTGGTTTCTGTTTATATTGTTTCTTCGTCCCAGGACTCTTCCTGTGTTGCACACCCTGTCCTGTACTACTCTATTTTGTCCTAACTCCGTTTCTTTGCTGCTTTTTTCTGATCTACTACTCCGTAACCCTAACCTCTCAGTCGTAGGTTGCTGAGACCTTTGTTGGTGCCCCATTCTCAGGGTTTCTTTTTTGTTTTGTGTTTTCGTTTCTTCTTTTCCTGCGTTTGGGATACTAGGCTTACCTGCATGTTTGCCGTGTGTGGTAACCCGTAAGGCGGAAATGGGCTGTCTGGTGGCTGAGGTCACAGGTGGTGAACAAGTGCCACCTCTGTACCAACACTCCTCTTTGACCCCGGCTTCGCTGTAAACGGGCGGCTGGAGACTAGCCCACCTCTAGTCAGTAAATTCTGTGCCGAGTTGTGTGCAGGATTTTAACGGCTTTTGTCGTATAGCACGATAGGGCGAGCCCGGGGGTTGTGGGATCATGCCAAAGGCGTTGGCATGACGGTACTCTGGAGGCCGAAGTGTCCGCCGAGTGCATGTGAACACAACCATTGGACTATATTTGCAGCTAAGCTCTAGAACTGTGTCTTGCGTCATGTTTTTGGCTTGCGGACCTCCAGTTCTCCCCTGTTGGGCTCGATTGTGGGCGGAGTACGTTGCAGATGAATTCTTTCTTACTCCCATGGGGAAACATAAACCCTCCTCAAAATTAAAAAAACAACCAGAGGATATGGTGATTGATCAGGCACCAAATTTGCCTCAACCACCTCCCAAACATAACACACTGAAGAGAACTTTCGTTGAAGAACGACATCACCGCGACGTCCCTTTAGATCCAGGTGTTGAGCCGTCAGCTCAGAAACGTCGCATTACACTTGCAGATTCGATAACTCATGCTACTTTTTTCGTCATTTCTTCTACTGACCAGACGTTGAGACTTTCCTCCAAGTCTCCTTTTTTCATCTCGAAGGCACTTGCGGGTGTTGCTGGCTCTTTGAAGTCAGTAAAGAAGCTACGCTCTGGAGACCTGCTTGTGGAAACTTGCACTCTCTCTCAGAGCAAATCTCTTATGCAGTTGACCAGACTTCAGGATATTCCAGTTCAAGTGACGCCACATCCGTATCTCAACTCCTCCAAGGGAGTCATTTCTGAGCCAGACTTGTTGGACTGCGATGAGGACGAACTTGTGTGTGAACTTGCTGATCAGGGTGTCATAGCTGCCAGACGCATGACTTTCAGGCGCGATGGCGCTCTGATCAAATCTCGTAATGTTATTTTGACTTTTAACAGTCCGAAGGTACCTACTGACATAAAGGCTGGTTACTTGTTATGTGCAGTTCGTCCATATATACCAAATCCTCTACGCTGTTTTAAGTGCCAGAGGTATGGACATTCCCAGCGGTCCTGTAACAGTGCTGCGAGGTGCGCAAATTGTGGATCCCGAGACCACGAAGGGACTGGATGCACTTCGGAGCCCTGCTGTGTTAACTGTGGTGACACCCACGCTGCTTATGCCCGGTCCTGTTCGAAGTGGAAAGACGAGAAGGCGATCCAGCGCGTTAAGACGTTGGAAGGCCTCTCGTACCTAGCTGCTAAAACCAAGTTATGCATTCCCAATGATCGGCAGCGCACCTTTGCTGCCGTGGTGAAATCTCCAACTACCAGTGCACAATCATTAGTACCACGTCCTTTGCTTCTCCATCGACCTAGTCAACCTGCCAAACGTACAACGGCAGAGCAAGGCACGCAGGTCGATTTTTCGGACATTCACATGGTAATCACAGCTGAAAATGCAACATGCTCTCCACAGAGGAGCAGCGCCTCCAGTTCTGGGAGGAACGCCTGTACCTGTGGGAAAGTTGGGCCAAAATCTGTAAAGACCTGTAGACTTCACCCTACACTTGAGGTCCCAGTCACAAGTCCTGAAAACTTGCTCGACGTGTCAAGGTCCCCACCCTCAGCCACTGAAGTGGGGAAAAACTTGGACGAGGGACGAGATACCTCTCGGTCCTTGTCACAATCTCCTGACCGCGACCAGACGTCGGATGTGAAGAGCGACGAAGAGTTTTAACTTGTTCTTTGTTGCTCACTTTTATTCTTTGTTGATCTCTTTTAATGGCTGCGTGTATCATCCAATGGAACTGTCGGGGTTCCCGTTCCAATTTCGATGACATTAAGCATCTGCTCTCTTCTACTTCGCCTGTGTGTCTGTGCCTACAAGAAACGAAGCTTCGACCCAGCGATTCGCTGTCGGTCAGGAACTACAGCTGCTTCCGGAAAGATAATTCCAGTGGTGACATTGCGTGTGGAGGAGTGGCGATTCTTGTCCCACACACTGTTCCAGCCTCACATTTTCACATCGATACGCCCCTGCAAGCTGTAGCAGTTCGTCTTTCTGTTAACACTGTACTCACTGTTTGCTGCCTTTACTTACCACCGCACGATTCGTTTAGCGTTGCAGATCTCGAGAGCCTTGTTGCCCAACTACCTTCTCCCGTTCTCCTTGTGGGGGATTTTAATGCCCACAGTCCATTGTGGGGCAGTGACAGGACTGATGGTAGAGGTCGTAGAGTGGAGAGTTTGTTGTCCTCCAGTTCTCTCTGTGTGCTTAATACGGGTGACCATACGTACTTTCACGAGCCTAGCAGAACTTTCTCTGCCATTGATCTTGCCCTGGGTTCTCCATCGGTGTCTGCCGATTGGAACTGGAGAGTGTCGCAGGACCCCTTGGCAGTGATCATTTCCCCATTTATCTTTCCCTGTGCCGAGACGAGTACCATCACCTTTCTCGTCCGCCCCGATGGCGGATTGATCGTGCCAAGTGGGAGGTTTTCACTGCTTCAGCGAATATAACTGAGGACATGGTGAACCAGGAATCGATCGAAACTGCAGTAACAGCGGTCACGGAAAGTATTGTACATGCAGCTGAACTTGCCATCCCTAAGACCTCGGGTAAACTTCCAAAGGTACCAAAACCTTGGTGGAACGATGCATGTCGAGACTCTCGAAAAGCGCAACATCAGGCGTGGGGTAAATTTCGCCGTTACCCAACCCAAACGAACCTTCTAGCCTTTAAACGTGCAAAGTCTTATGCCCGTTTGGTTCGGCGACGCAGTAAGAGGGATTCTTGGCGGGATTATATTTCCTCCATTCGTGCGGGTCTTAGTCCCAAGGTTCTCTGGGACCGTATACGTAAGGTTAGGGGAAGTTTTAGCTCTAGCCAGATTTCATTTCTTGAGCGCGACGGCGAAGTCGTTGCCGACGTTCCCGGTGTCGTGAACTGTTTGGGGGAAACTTTTGCTTCGGTTGCCAGCAATCTTGCGTACCCAGCATCGTTCCGTGGTGTGAAAGAGCGTGCTGAAAGGCAAAGACTAAATTTTGCGAGTCATCAGCAGTCTGATTATAATAGACCTTTCAGTATCACCGAACTGCGGAGTGCCCTCACTCAATCTGGGAACTCTTCCGTTGGCCATGATGAGATCCACTACGAAATGCTAAGGCGGCTATCACCGTCGTCGCTCGAAAATCTGTTAACACTCTTTAATCGAATCTGGTGTGAGCAATGTTTTCCCGACTCTTGGCGTTTTGCGCTTGTCATTCCTTTCCCAAAGCCGGGTAAAGACCCCAAACTCCCGTCTAGCTACAGGCCTATTGCGCTCACAAGCTGTATGTGCAAAGTCCTGGAACGAATGGTCAATGCACGCTTCCTTTTCTTTTTAGAGAGCAACAAGATTTTATCATCATCTCAAAGCGGTTTTCGTCGTCATCGCTGTACCGGTGATCATTTGCTTCGCCTTGAAACGTCAATTCGTGAGGCGTTCGTTAAGAGACAGCACTTTGTTTCGGTCTTTTTCGATCTCGAAAAGGCGTATGATCGTGCATGGCGTTATGGAATTCTCCGTGAACTACATCAGTGTGGGTTACGGGGAAATCTCCCTATTTTCATTGTTGGTTTCCTCCACGATCGTGTGTTTCGTGTGCGTCTCGGCACGACTCTCTCTGCTCCTTTTCGACAAGAGCAAGGCGTACCTCAGGGTTCCATATTGTCTACATCCCTTTTCATTTTATGCATTAACCAGGCTTTTAGAGAACTTCCTCCGACAATTTCTAGAACAATGTATGTCGATGACTTGCAGATCTCTTGTGCTTCTTCCAGTATGCGTATGATAGAACGGCAGTTGCAGTGCGGCATTACCAGCATCTGTTCTTGGGCAAACAATAATGGCTTTCTCATCTCCCAGAATAAGACCGTTTGTGTGCACTTTTGCCGGAAGCGTGGCCTCCACCCGGACCCTGTTCTGCGGTTGGATTCTGTGGAGATTCCTGTTCTCCCAGAGACCACATTCTTAGGCATTACATTCGACCGTGCTCTGACTTTCCGCTCACATGTGCACCTGTTAAAAGTTAAATGCACTAAAGCATTGCGTATCTTGAAGATGCTCTCTGGCACAACGTGGGGCGCCGATAGAAGCACAATGCTCCGAATCTATCATGCGGTCATTCGATCAAAACTGGACTATGGCTGTGTAGTGTATGGTTCAGCCAGAAAGTCTGTCTTACAGCTACTCGACCCTGTGCATCACCAGGCTTTACGTCTCTGCATGGGAGCGTTCCGAACCTCCCCTGTAGAGAGTTTGTATGTCGAGTCTAATGAGCCGCCTT
Source organism: Macrothele yani (assembly GCA_039090855.1). Taxonomy (NCBI): domain Eukaryota; kingdom Metazoa; phylum Arthropoda; class Arachnida; order Araneae; family Macrothelidae; genus Macrothele; species Macrothele yani. The sequence goes on from JAYWMT010000087.1 coordinate 69,717, forward strand.
TGTGTTTCCGTCGTCTTCAGCTGTCCCTCCAGTTTTATGCGAAGCTGCGTGCCCTCCGGGATCATCCTTTACAAGAATCGGTCTTTCAACCACAATTTGTCCGTCTCTTTGAACACCGGCCTTCATGTGTACCTACTTTCGGAATCCGTATGCAGACTACAGTGCGGGATGCGGGGCTTGATGTTTCCTTGATTGGCGAGACCAGGACGATTGGCCAGCCGCCCTGGGATCCTGTGGTGGCTGATGTCGATTTGTCCATTAACACGTGTCCAAAATCGTCTTGCTCTGCTACTGAATATGCTCAACGTTTCGCTGAACACCGGTCTCGTCATCCGGACTTTGTTCCGGTTTACACAGACGGTTCAAAATCCGATGGCGTAGTGGGTTCTGCCTTCGTGTGCATTGACGAGGTTTACGCTGAGCGTATTCCGTCGGAGGCGACCGTGTTTTCCGCAGAGTTGCATGCCATTTTCCTGTGTCTTCGTCACGTTCAAGCAAAACCCCATCACCGAGTTGTTGTCTACACGGATTCCCTGAGCGCTCTACAGACACTTTCATCTGTGTCTGTTTGCGACCACCCGAGCGTCTATCATGTGAGACGGCTTTTGCGGACTTTAACAGCGAGTGGTTTTCATGTTCGATTTTGCTGGATTCCCGGTCACGTTGGCATAAGGGGAAATGAATTGGCGGACATTTCTGCTAAGTCGGTGTCTTCTTTGCCCATTACTACTCTACCCCTGTTTCACAAGGATTTGAAGTCAGCCATTGTACACTACGTTCGCCTTCAGTGGCAGAATCGGTGGAACGAACAGACAGAGAACAAACTCTTTAAATTGAAGCCAGAGATCGGTTTATGGAAATCAAGTCTTCGTGTTCATCGTCGTGAGGAAGTTATCTTGGCACGTCTCCGCATTGGGCATTGTCGCTTCACTCACCGCTATTTGCTGTGTGGTGACACTGCCCCTATGTGTGAGACGTGCAACTGCCGACTTACTCTCATTCATGTTTTGTGTGTTTGTGTTCGTTTTCGTTTGCATCGTTTTCAGCATTTCCGTACTCATCTGTTGGATGATAGCGCAGCTACGCTGCGGAAGATTTTGGGGGACCGGTGCGATACGTTCGCTGTCTTTTCGTTTTTTAACCACATTGGCTTTTTAAAACTCATCTAGCTTTTAATATTGTTTCCTGCATCGGCCTGATTTTAACTATTGTGCCACGCTTTTAACGTCTTTGTTTTGTTGGTCTCGTGTCTGGCGCTCTTTGGCCATACTTGGCCCTTGCGCCAATAAAACCCATCAACCAACCAACCAACCGACCTTCCCACTCTAATGTACCATTGAGAAAATTTTTCTATAGGCTGCACTAAGACCTGACTGTTCAAATTTCGTGAAAAAGGAGTACACTGGATTATAACAACCTTTTCTGAATTTGGGGGGGATGATCTCCTTCCTCAGCATCCTCCCGATCTTAGTTTCATCCGGTGGTAATGCCCTATTGATCATGCCTTCTCTCCCTCTAAGACTGCTCCTTGATTCCACTTTGTTGACACTAACTGAATTCTTCTACTTTCTCCGCTCCCGCCGTAACCTCCTTTTCGCCTTCGATACTTGCTTCTTCTTCAAAATACCTGCCTCAGCATCAAACGTGAAGCCCTGAGACTTGAGCAAATCTCATCCCAGAATTAAGCAATAATCCTGGCCCCGCACGGGGATAACTGGTTTTCCAGTTATTTGGGGAGCGGCGCCCCCACGGCCCGAGCTAACCTTGTGACGGTTTCTATTGCCTCTGCGGCTTTGACGATTACATCACCGAAGGGACGGCTGTTCATCCAGCTGATGGGGGATGGCGTCCCCACGGCCCGAGCCGATTTTCTCTTATTGTTTTGCTTTTTTCGTCTTATGTTCATATTTTGACATGTACCCGCCTCAGTTGTAGGCTGCTGAGGTTGTGATGAGGCGCCAGCTCCGGGTTTTGTTCCTCGTTCTTTTCCCTGTCTTTTCTCTTTTATGTTACATTTTCTGTTTTTCCGGTGCTGGTTAGCTTAGACCTACCTGCATGTTTGCCGTGTGCGGTGACCCGTACAGGTGGAAATGAGGATGCTGGAGGCTGAGGTCTTTGGGGGCCGGGTTGTAGTGTCTCCAGCTGCCAACACTCCTCTTTGCCCTCTGCTTCACCCTAAACGGGTGGCTGGGAGCTAACCCACTCCTGGTCAGGTAGTCTGTGGCCGAGTGGCGTCCAGACTTCTAGCGGCTTGTCGTTCTGTTCGGCTGGGTGAGTATGGGGGTAGGGTGGGCATGCCAAAGGGGTGTTCTCCGGGCACGGGAAAGTCTGGGTGCACGCTGAGCGTGTGTCTGCCCTACCACCTTGCTATATCCGCTGACTATCCCTAGAGCCGTGTCCTGCGTCCTCTTGGGCTTGCGGACCTCCGGCTCTCCCTCGTTGGGCTCGGTAGTGGGTGGGGAGGTCAGCGGACGAATTTTTTCCTTCATTCATGGAAACCCCAAGTGTTTCCCATGCTAATAATAATTTAAAGCGCCCTGTGGAGGACAGTGCTCCTTCCTCCACAAAGAAACTTGTCACATCTAATTGCAATGCTCTGTTTCTGTTGATTAAATCTGGTGACTCTTCACAGTCACTCAGTACCAAGAGTCCTTTCTGGATCAACAAGGCTCTGCAAGCCGTTGCTGGCTCTCCAAAGAGTGTGAAGAAGCTCCCTTCCGGGGATCTTCTCGTGGAAACTTCTACTCCACGCCACAGTGCCACCTTGCTGGAAACGACCGTTTTGCTTGGCGTTCCTGTTCAGGTTTCTCCACACGGTTATCTCAATTCCTCTCGCGGTGTAGTCAACTCCCGCGACCTGCTTGAATGCAGCGATGAGGAATTGCTGGAGGAACTTGGTGAACAGCATGTCATTGGGGTTCGGCGGATTCTTTTTAGGCGGGATGGGAAATCTATTCCCTCCCGTAACATCATCCTAACGTTTGACTCCCCAAACCTGCCTACTTCCATCAAGGCAGGTTATTTACGGCTTGATGTTCGACCATACATCCCGAACCCCTTGCGATGTTTCAGGTGCCAGCATTACGGTCACTCCCAGCAGTCTTGCCGTAATGTTGCAAAGTGTGGCCGCTGTGGTTCCACAGAACACTCTTTGGCGGATTGCTCTGCAGAGTCTGATCATTGTGTCAACTGCGAAGGGACTCATCCTGCTTCTTCTAAGCAGTGTCCAAAGTGGATAGAGGAACAGGCAATCCAACGCCTGAAGACAACTGAGCATCTCTCATATCCCGAGGCTAGACGGCGGATCGCCCCTTTACAACCAGGCCGGCGGTCCTATGCTTCAGTTGTGGTGCAGAAGGCTTCAGTGGCGGTCCAGACTGAGGTGTCCATCCCAGCGGGGTGTCCTTATGATTTTGGGGACATCGTCACTGCTGGTATGGAAGCACTGAAGTCTCGCCGTATTGCATCCAAGGCGACATCAACATCGTCGCCTAAACCTACCTCTATGCCGAAACCATCTACGGCCATCACAGGGACCCAGGTCCAGGGCACTGGAAAGAAGAAGCCGGAAAAGGTAAAACCGGGTTCATCCTCCCCGAAACAGAGCAGGCAAAAACCATCTCTCCACACAGGGGGTAAACACAGCCCTGTGTTACCTCCCGACACTGCGGATGGATTGGAGGTGATGGACGACAGTGAGACGTTCTAGTCGTCTGTCTTTTTCATTCTTTCATTACATTTTTCATTATGTCCACGCTCATTCAGTGGAATTGCCGAGGTCTGCGTTCACGCATTGACGATTTGAAAGGCTTACTGTCTTCGCACACACCTGTGTGCGTGTGTCTCCAGGAGACAAAGCTTCGCATGACGGACACTCCTTCGCTGCGGAGACTTTCTTTTTCCGCAAAGATCACCAGGATGGCGTAATTGCCTGCGGAGGAGTGGCCGTCGTTGTTCCTCATGGTGTCCCTGTCACTGCGGTTGCCCTTCGGACGCCTTTGCAGGCAGTGGCAGTGAGACTGTCTGTGAACACTCTGCTCACGGTGTGTTCCATCTACATACCACCAACTGAAGCTGTAAGCCTTTCGGTTCTGGAAGATTTAGTTGACCAGCTGCCGCCTCCTTTCTTCATCTTTGGGGATTTTAATGCTCACAATCCGTTGTGGGGTTCTACAACTCGAGACTCCAGGGGCCGTGTTGTTGAGTCCCTTCTCTCCAACGCGTCCCTATGTCTCCACAACACCGGAGTTGCTACTTATTTTCATGAACCCACCCGTTCGTACTCAGCCATTGATCTGTCTTTGAGTTCACCATCCTTATATCCTGACTGGTCCTGGAGCGTGTCTGGTGATCCCCTTGGCAGCGATCACTTTCCCATCTTTCTCCGTCTAGCGGGTGGCGGGTACCGTTACCCTACTCGCCCTGCTAGATGGAATATTGATCGTGCCAAGTGGGACGCATTCACGGCTTCAGCGCTTATTACTCCAGCTATGGTGACCTCGGGAACGGTCAATGACGCCGTTGCGGCGGTAACGGATTGTGTTGTGCATGCGGCAGAACTTACCATCCCCAGGACGTCGACTAAACTTCCACGTTGCCCAAGACCTTGGTGGAATTCCACTTGCATGGCAGCTCGTCAGGCCCAACATCGGGCTTGGGGTAGGTTTCGTCGGTACCCCACCGACGCGAACCTACTTGATTTCAAGAAGGCCAAGTCCTACGCGCGATTGGTTCGTAGGCGTAGTCAACGGGAGTCCTGGATACGTTACGTATCCGGGATTAACTCCGCTACCAGCCCTAAGATCGTTTGGGACAGGATCCGTAAGATTCGAGGACAGTACCCATCTGGGGCAATCTCCATTCTTGAGAGTGATGGAGGAACGGTTGCTGACGCTCAGGGTATTGCTGACTGTCTGGGCGCCGCTTTTTCTTCGGTGTCCAGCAGCAGCAATTACCCTGCTTCGTTCCGGCAGTTACAGCCGCGGCTTGAACGGTCCAAGATTTCTTTTGGACCGTTCTCTTCCGCAGATTATAACAGCCCGCTGACTGCCGTGGAGCTGAAGACCGCTCTGAATCGGTCCGGCCGGACATCTGTCGGACCAGATAACATCCATTACGAAATGCTGAAGCACCTTTCTCCGTCCTCTCTTGAATGTCTGCTAATCCTGTTTAACAGGATTTGGCTAGAGAATGCCTTTCCCGAGTCTTGGCGTACGGCCATTGTCGTTCCTGTTCCCAAACCTGGTAAAGATCCCGCCAACCCGTTGAACTACCGGCCAATTGCTATGACGAGCTGCCTTTGCAAAGTACTCGAGCGCATCATTCACCTTCGTCTCATTTTTTATTTAGAATTTCATCACATTTTTTCGCCTCATCAGAGTGGATTTCGTAGATCTCGATCCACCACCGATCATCATCTTCGCCTTGAAGCTTCTGTCAGGGAGGCGTTTGTCCGGCGTCAGCACATGGTCTCCGTCTTCTTCGACATGGAGAAAGCCTATGATCGTACCTGGAGATACGGCATTCTCCGTGATCTGCACGAGTGCGGATTGCGGGGAAACTTACCATCTTTCATCGCCGGATTTCTCCAGGACCGGAGTTTCCGTGTGCGCGTCGGGTCGACCCTCTCTGCGGTGTACCCGCAAGAACAGGGTGTACCTCAGGGCTCCATTCTTTCCGTTACGTTGTTCATCCTTCGTGTTAACCATATTTTCCAACTGCTTCCTCCCACGGTTCGTGGAACCATGTACGTGGATGATCTGCAGATCTCTTGCGCCTCTGTAAACATGCGTACCATCGAGAGACAGCTCCAGTCTGCCATTACCAAGATCTCTCACTGGGCTTCCCAAAATGGATTTGGCTTCTCGCCGCAGAAGACCGTTTGCGTGCATTTTTGCCGCAAACGGGGTCTTCACCCAGACCCCAGCCTCCGTCTGGGGTGCTCTACCATCCCCGTGGTGTCTGAAGTCAAGTTCCTTGGGTTAACTTTTGACCGAGCGCTCACCTTCCGGCCTCACATCCAGTCTTTGAAGGTGAAGTGCACGAAGTCATTGAGTATCCTGAAGGTCCTCTCTCGAACATCTTGGGGGGCCGACAGGTGCTCAATGCTTCGCATTTACCATTCTCTGATTCGGTCAAAGTTAGACTTCGGATGCATTACTTACGATTCAGCGCGTCCATCGGTTTTAAAGCCTTTGGACCCCGTCCATCACCAGGCTCTGCGGCTATGCACTGGTGCTTTCCGCACCTCTCCCGTGCATAGCCTGTATGCGGAGGCTCATGAGCCGCCGTTATGCATCCGTCGTAAGCAGCTGTCTCTTCAGTTTTATACAAAACTGAAGTCTTTTCCTGATCATCCACTGTATGGTTCCATCTTCCAACCGGACTGTGTCCGTTTGTTTTCCAACCGCCCCTCCTGTGTTCCGACGTTCGGGATTCGGATGTCTGCCATAGTGCGCGATGCTGGTCTAGACTTGTCAAGGATTGGTTTGACCCGGTTCTACAATGAACCGCCTTGGCAGCCGGTTCAAGCAACGGCTGACCTTTCTCTTTGTGTGTGGCCAAAGTCTTCCACTCCTGCTCTGGTGTACCAGCGGCTCTTTGCTGAAAAACTGTCAGTCTACCCGGATTTCGTGCCTGTTTTCACCGATGGCTCGAAGTCCGGGGATGTCGTTGGATCCGCTTTTGTGTGTGGCGAAGCCTCACATGCTGAGCGGCTTCCGCCTGAATCCACCGTCTTTTCGGCGGAGATGCGTGCGGTGCACCTCGCTTTGTGCCACATACAGTCTCGATCACTTCGTCGCGCTATGGTTTGCTCTGATTCCCAGTCCGTCATCCATGTTTTATCTTCTCCAGAGGACACGGACTCACCTGTCATCCGTGATGTCCGTCGTCTTCTTGGAACTTTGGAGGGTGATGGCTTCCTGGTCCGATTCTGTTGGGTTCCTGGCCATGTTGGGATCCGGGGTAACGAGCTGGCAGATCTCTCTGCCAGGTCTGTTTCCTCCATGTCGCCAGCTCGGCTGCCACTGTCTTTCCGAGATTATCGGCCGTTGATCCGGAAATTTGTTCTGGATGAGTGGCAGTCCCTGTGGTCTCAGCAGGGCAGCAATAAACTCTATGCCATCAAACCACAGATCGGACTTTGGATGTCTAGTTTGCGGAAGAACCGTCGTGAGGAAGTTGTTCTTGCATCGTCTCCGCATTGGGCACTGTCGTTTTACTCACCGCTTTTTGCTGTGTGGCGAGAGTGTCCCGGTGTGTGAGGCGTGCGACTGTCGTCTCACTGTCCTTCATGTTTTGTGTACTTGTGTTCGGTTTTGTGATCATCGTTTTCGTCATTTTCACTCCCATCTGTTGGACGCAGGAGCAGCTACGCTGCAGACAATTATTGGCGAAGCCTGCGACATGAAAGCAGTGTTTTCGTTTTTACAGGATATTGACTTTTTTAAACTTATCTAGATTTTAACTTGTTCACTATCATATTTCATTTTTACTACATCAGCCTGTTTTTAACCTTGTGTACGTTTTTATTGCTTTAGTTTTGTTTTGATGTCTTTTGTTTTGGCGCTCTTTGGCCAACCATGGCCCTTGCGCCATTAAAATATATTAACCAACCAACCAACCAACCAATAATCCTGGTGAAGACTTCGCTGAGTTACGTAAAAATGATGCACTATCTTGTCCTTACCGATCCTAATTGGAAACTCAAAACAACCGTTCTTAACCTCCACCTAGTTTAAATCCCCGGAATTCTTAGCTCCATACGAGTTGCTTTCCGTGAATCTAACACGCTGCTTTTCTCTACGGAAGCCCTGCCTTTTAGCGTCATCTCGAAATCCGCCTCCTCGCTGGTTACCTCGCGTTCCCGAAAATTCGTCCGCTCCGTTGTTCCTATACGAGCCGCCAGGGGAGAAAATTTCTCCGCGCGTCTGGCGCTCCCGACCTCTGACGTCACGTTCACCTCTCCTGTGGCTCCCGGCGTATACGCTAGGGGACTGCTCTCTCGCTCCTCGGTCTAAATGATGATTTCTACTGACCGTATCATCTCCGAAAATTTGTTGTGGTTGGAAATTTCCCCGATTCTGATTTCTAAATGATTCCCTTCGTGGACAATTAACCTTGAAGTGATTCGGGCTCTTACAAATAAAACACTTGGCCCTAACTGACGCATAAGATTCTCTATTCGCCATATGCTGCTCTCTATCCGCTTCTAATTATTTTATTCTGGAGACATGTGTTCTATGAGCTGCTTCCGCATCCCTGAGATCCTTTTTTAATTTTTCCTGTTCCTCTTTTAGGCTGTTAACTTGTACTTCATGATCTGCCATTTGGCGAGCCATTAAAGTACATAACTCCGCTACTGAATCACCGGAGTTATCTGTCTGAGCCTGAAATCTGGAAGGTTCGTAACGTGGCTCACTATCTGTTCCTGCCAAATTAATAGAAGAAAAACCTGCTACGGCGTCGTTAACTTCCTCGGATAATGCTTTCTGGACTGCGGCCTCAAAAGTTTGGGGCGCAAAAGATAATACCGTCCTCTTAAGCCTAGAGTTCAGCCCGTTTAAAAATTGAGACAATTTCGTTTTATCAACCAACTCCCTAACCTGTACATTACCCGTGTCCATGTTCTCTAAGTACGAGTGCGCTAAGCCTCTCAACCTCGCTGCATACTCGGCTACCTTCTCCGCCGGTCGCTGTTTGCAAGTACTGAATCTCTGTAATTTAACCATAACTGGCTCCCGAGAATCTAAACGTTGGATGACCGCCTGCCTGAACTTTCGATTACTCATCTCCCTGCGCACTTCCGCTGCGTCCATTAAAAATTGGCTTGCAGTACCCTTTCATTTTGCTTTTGCTGCTAGGATGCGTACTGCGTCTGACCCTCCTGGCCCCGCACGGGGATAACTTGTTTTCCAGTTATTCGGGGAGCGGCGCCCCCACGGCCCGAGCTGACCTTGTGACGGATCAATTTATCTTTTCGTCTTGAACGATTATGTAACCGAAGGGACAGCTGTTCATCCAGCTGCTGGGGGATGGCGTCCCCACGGCCCGAGCCAACATGTACTATATGTGATGATTTTCACATGTTTTATGTTTTTTTCACTTTACATGAACCCGCCTCAGTTGTAGGTTGCTGAGGTTGTGATTATGCGCCAGCTCAGGATTTTAGTTTCTCGTTTTCTTTCCTGTCTTCTCCATTTCATGTTTCTTTCTTTATTTTTCGGAGCTGGTTAGCTAGACCTGCCTGCACGTTTGCCGTGTGCGGTGACCCGTAAGGTGGAAAAGGGGATGCTGGAGGCTGAGGTTTCTGGAGGCCTGGGTGTTGTTGTCGCCAGTTGCCAACACTCCTCTTTGCCCCCTGCTTCACCCTAAACGGGCGGCTGGGAACTAACCCACTCCTAGTCAATGAGGTCTGTGGCCGAGTGGAGCCCAGACCTCTAACGGCTTGTCGTCTCGTACGACAGGGTGAGTCTGGGGATAGGGTGGGCATGCCAAAGGGGTGTTCCCCAGGCATGGGAAAGTTTGGGTGCTCGCCGAGCGCATGTCTGCCCTATCAACTTGCTATATCCGCTTGCTATCCCTAGAGCCGTGTCCTGCGTCCACTTGGGCTTGCGGACCTCCGGCTCTCCCTCGTTGGGCTCGATTGTGGGTGGGGAAGTCGGCGGACGAACTCATAAATATTTTCATGGCTCTAAATGATATTTCCCACGAACCTAAAACCAAAAGAGGTATTGAGGAAGGCTCATCCCCTTCCGCAAAAAAACATGTTCCGGATTCTTCTCATGCTCGTTTCTTTTTTGTGCACTCATTGGACCCTTCAAAGCCTTTGAGTGCCAAAAGTCCATTTTGGATCAATAAAGCTCTTCAATCCATCGCAAGCTCTCCTAAAAGCGTAAAGAAGCTCCAATCTGGAGATCTTCTTGTAGAGATGTCCACTGTGGCCTACAGTACCACACTTATTAACACCACCACGCTGCTTGAGACTCCTGTAAAAATAACACCTCATGGGTACCTAAATTCATCTCGAGGTGTTGTCTCCTCTCGGGATCTTATTGATTGCACTGAGGATGAACTTCTCGAAGAACTGAGGAGCCAACATGTTACGGGTGTGCGACGCATTTCTTTCAGGAGGAATGGGCAGTTTGTCCCATCATGGAATATTATCTTGACTTTTAACTGCCCTTCCCTGCCTACATCCATCAAGGCAGGGTATCTCCACCTCGAGGTACGCCCGTACATCCCTAACCCTCTGAGATGTTTTAGGTGCCAGTCTTATGGCCATTCTCAGCAGTCGTGTAGGAGCAATCCCCGGTGTGCACGCTGTGGTGCCACGGAACATCTTTTGCAGAAATGTGTGGCCGAGGCTGAGTTTTGTGTGAACTGCAAGGGTTCACACGCGGCATCAGCCAAAGATTGTCCCAAGTGGAAGGAGGAGAAGGAAATCCAAAGGATCAAAACGGTGGAAAATATTTCCTATCCTGAGGCCAGAAGAAAAGTGGTCCCTGTTACATCTGATCGGCGATCATACGCTTCAGTGGTGGTTGCCAAATCTACGGTTGCCACTCAGACCGACATTGAGATCCCCCTTAAATGTCCATTCAATGTTAACGACATCATCGCAGCCAGACTGGAGGCACTCCAGTCTCGAGCTAGGGGTCTGAAAGCGCCACCCACCACTTCGCCGAAGAAGACTCATCCCACCACCAACAAGGGAAGTCAGGCCACTTCTTCTAACAAAAAAAAAAAAAAAAAAAAAAAAAGACCAAAGCCCAGGATAAGATAAGAAAAGCATTTCTTCTCCTCCAAAATCTCAGCCCGCACGGGGATAACTGGTTTTCCAGTTATTTGGGGAGCGGCGCCCCCACGGCCCGAGCTGACCTTGTGACTGGTCAACATCTGTTGTCATGCCACTTCCTGTTTTTTGTTTTGGTGCTGTTGGTGTTTGCAGGGACGGCTGTTCATCCAGCTGTTGGGGAGTCGCGGCCCCACGTTCCCGAGCTGGTCTTGTGTCTCGCTTTTTCGTTTTTATTTATTTTCTCCACTGGCTAGTTGCCCGTGTTGTATACTTTACCTAATCGCTACCACGTTATGCACTAACACCCCGGTCTTGTGGTTTTGTTACCCTCCACCACTAACTGATTTATATTAACCGCTCAGTTCGTAGGTTGCTGAGATTCCGTTTAGGTTCCCTGACAGGATTTGTCTTCTTTGGATTTCTTTTTTTCCTTTTCGCTGGTTTGGGCGCTAGACCTACCTGCATGTTTGCCGCGTGCGGAGACCCGTGAGGCGGAAATGGGATGTCTGGCGGCTGAGGTCGCAGGAGACCGGATAAGTGCCTCCTGTGTACCAACACTCCTCTTCGACCCCGGCTTCGCTGTAAACGGGAGGCTAGAGACTAACCCACCTCTAGTCAGAAGTCTTGTACCAAGTTGTGTGCAGGGCTTTAGCGGCTTTTTTGTCGTATAGCACGGCAGGGTGAGCCCGGGGGCTGTGGGATCATGCCAAAGGCGTTGGCATGACGGTACCCGGAGGCCGAAGTGTCCGCCGAGTGCGTGTGATCACAGCCAACGGACTATATCTGCAACGTATAAGCTCCAGAACTGTGTCCAGCGTCATTTTCTTGGCTTGCAGACCTCCAGTTCTCCCTTGTAGGGCTCGGTGGTGGGTGGAGTAGTCTGCAGACGAATCTTCCTCCTTTTTTTCCATGGGTAAAAAGAACAAAAACTCCAAATTTAAGTCACCTGACAAAATGATAGTTGCCAACGACACTCCTTCGTCTTCTCAACCTACCAAGTCTCATACCCTTAAACGGTCTTTAGACCTTGACCTGGACCAAGAATGTGGAACCTCTTCTTCGGCAGCTGTACCAGTCGCTCCGAAGCGTCGTCTCCCCTCAATTGCTGTGACTACGCATGCTACTCACTTGCTTGTAGAATCCATCGATCCGAATGAGAGACTGTCCACCAGATCTCCCTTTTTCATTTCTAAAGCTTTGGACGCTGCGGTTGGCCCCTTGAAGTCTGTGAGGAAGCTTCGCTCTGGGGACCTGCTTGTCCAAACTTGCAGTGTTTCTCAGAGTAACACTTTTCTGAACCTCACTAGTCTTCAAGGCATTCCTGTGAAAGTGACACCTCACCCGTTTCTTAACACCTCTCGGGGTGTTATTTCGGAGTTTGATCTCTTGCCATGCAGTGAAGACGAATTCGTGACTGAACTTGCTGATCAAGGTGTTATTGCTGCACGTCGTATGATGTTCCGGCGTGATGGTTCCATGATTAAGTCAAAAAATGTCATCTTGACTTTTGACTCCCCGAAAGTTCCGACAGAAATCAAAGCAGGCTACTTGGTCTGTGCAGTTCGCCCGTACATTCCCAGTCCTCTGCGCTGTTTCAGGTGCCAGAGGTACGGGCATTCACAACGATTCTGTAAGAGTTCCGCTCGTTGCGCTAATTGTGGCTCCGGTGAACATGACGGGGAAGGTTGCACTTCTGCGGCCTGCTGTGTTAACTGCGGTGAGGCCCATGCAGCTTACTCCCGCAACTGTATGAAATGGAAGGACGAGATGGCGATCCAGCGCCTCAAGACCCTGGAAGGCCTCTCGTACCCTGCTGCCAAAGCCAAGTTGGGTATTCCCAACACCCGACAGCGTAGTTTTGCCGCAGTTGTTAAGTCTCTGCCACAACCCGTGCAGCCCTTTGTTCCGCGCCCTGTAGCTCTCGCAGCGCTTGCCAAGCGATCTACAGCTGACCAAGCGACACAGGTGTTTTTCCCCGAGCTCGCGATTTTTCGACTACCTGATTCTGGGCCTTCTCTTTTGCAGCCGACCCTCTCTTCCAGTTTAAAGCAGAAAGCCTGCACGTGCGGACGACCCGGCCCTCAATCCGCAAAGGTGTGCAGTGTCCATCCAACTGTCTCGGTCTCAGCGAGGTCCCCACCCTCAACCAACATTATAGAGGAACATAGGGGGGAGGAGAGTGACAGTTCGTCCCCAGCCTCAAACAACATTGCAGAGGAACATGGGGGAGAAGAGAGTGACAGTTCGTCCCCGCCCTCTGCCAGCATTGCAGGGGAGTGTGGGGGGAGGAGAGTGACTCATCCTTTGTGTAGTTGTGTTTAAAAAAAAATATAATTATAATAGTAAATTAATAAATTTTTATATAAACTTAATTAACTACCTTGTCTTCACAGCTTTCATCATACTCTTTTTCAACTTTTACCAAGCCTGTCTGCTCTTAATCATTTTCCACGTTTTTAAAAATCTGTGGCTGATAGTTCTTTGTCTGGCGCTCTTTGGCCAAACCTGGCCCTTGCGCCAATAAAATCCAACAACCAACCAACCAACCAAAATCTCAGGAAACGACTCAACGACGTGCGCCTCCCGGTAAGACACTTGGGACAAAACATGCTCCCATCTTAGCCCCTGGTCACACGCCTCCAGATCTGGGGGAACCCCAGCAGAGGCGATGGAGCCGGACTTTGTTTGATCATTTTCATTTTCATTTCACTAATAACCATGGCTTCAATCATTCAGTGGAACTGTCGAGGTTTTCGGACGAACTTTGATGAAGTGAAACATCTGCTTTCATTTTACTCTCCGGTGTGCCTTTGTCTACGATTCTGGCTTAAACCGGAGCCATAGACTTAACATTAGGTGTCGGCCGGAGCAGCCGGAGCCAGCCGGAGCAAGCTGCAGCCGAGCGAACGGAGGGGGGCGTGGTCAGTAGCAGCCTCCAATTCCCCGCTGCAATTTTTCCCCTCCGACCGAAGGGTGTGCTTATCTCCGAAGATAGTAGTATTTATTGGACTTTGTCGAATGTTGGGGGAAATCAATGAAGGTTTATTCCTTTTTTTTTTAATTTAATGAAGGTTGTTTCATTATTTATTTTCCCCTCTCTCGACCCCATCCCCTTAGATTATTGTTATGTAAAACGTTTTTTCCCTCGTAATTTGTTGATTTTTCAATTAATTTTCATGAATTCCTCATGTGTCTTCCCTAATGAAAATTATGTAGGGTAAGTATTAATTAATCATTTCTCTTTTTTTTCTCGAATAATACGGTCATGTCCTCATCTCAAGAAATGTTATTATGATATCTTATTTTTGTTCATAAATGTTTGATTTTGAGGGATGGCAACGCCCGAGTGGGAAAGGGGTTGGATATAGGGGGATGGCAACTCGATGTGTTGCCCCCTAGCGGTGCTTCTTGGAACTTTCGATTGATCTTTGATTTTGAGGGATGGCAACGCCCGAGTGGAAAAGGGGTTGGATATAGGGGGATGGCAACTCGATGTGTTGCTCCTAGCGGTGCTTCTTGGAACTTTCGATTGATCTTTGATTTTGAGGGATGGCAACGCCCGAGTGGGAAAGGGGTTGGATATAGGGGGATGGCAACTCGATGTGTTGCCCTAGCGGTGCTTCTTGGAACTTTCGATTGATCTTTGATTTTGAGGGATGGCAACGCCCGAGTGGAAAAGGGGTTGGATATAGGGGGATGGCAACTCGATGTGTTGCTCCCTAGCGGTGCTTCTTGGAACTTTCGATGGATCTTTGATTTTGAGGGATGGCAACGACTGAGTGGGGTCCGTTGGGAATTTCTGCATTTATTCCTGTGTTTTGCAAGCAAGATTTCCCCCTCTTCAATACTATTTTTCCCCCGCAGGAAATGTTTGCGTAACGATGCTGGGGAATTTTCTTTCCAAGGGAATAAAAATGCTCCTAAGGTCTTAGCGAGGTTCTAACTCACGATGATTTGGTTTCCAAAAATAATCAGGGGGTCAAATGGTTTTCGTGTACTACGTATTCCCTATATATATATTTTTAAATTACTTTTACGTTATTTCTTCATGTGTTTTTATATATTTTTTGTATGTTTTGAGGGAGTTTTTTCGTGTAGATGTAATGAATTTTCTGGGGAACTTTTCTTTTTCCTCCATTCAATTTTATTTCAGACCATGAGACGAGGAAATGCTTCTTTAGAAATTATTTCGTTCTTGTTCGCAGTAATTACTGGACATAGACTTCATGTTAATTCTGAGTCTTTCACCCCTGCAATAATATTTTCTCGTAATTTTTTCGTATGTTCAAGAACTCTACAGATCTTTCCCAGTTAAAATTCTGCTCAAACAATATTTTCGGTCTTTATTTCCTTATAGCTTCCCAATTTCCGATATTTTTCTTCCTCTATCTTTGAAATTTCATTAAACTTCTCAATAGGTCAGGATTCTTTTTTTCTTGGACAAACTTATGAGGTCTTTTATTCAGACTATCTTTTTTTTTTTCCATTTCATTTCAGCAAACGATTATTTTAGATGCAACAAATCGTCAGATTTTGGTTTCCTTATATAGCATATTTTCCAACTAGCTTAAAAATATTCCTCAAAGCTTGCATGTATGTCAAATATACATTTTTTTTATTCTTTCGTAGTTAGCCATACTTTTCGTGGACTGCCTCGACAGGAAAGCATTCAATGTCAAGACATACAATCTAAAACCTTTTTCTTTCGATAAAATTTGTATTCTTTGGGCTGAATATTTTTTCTGTCTCGTCCGAAAAAACATTCATTCTAGAGGCAAAGCGACTAATTCCGTTCTTCCCATAAACATTATTTTTTTATTATATTTGATATTCAGAGTTGTATACATTTACTATCCAAAAAAGAGATATATTTAATGTAAAGGTATATTCTTCCAAGCTGGGGAAATATATGTATATCTTAGTTCATTTCCAGTTAAAGGAAATGCATCTTTATATTTCAATATGAAAAAAGAAGCCCTATAAGTGAAAGCTCAACCTAAAGACGGATAGATTGTTCACACTCTCTCTACTCTATGACATTTCTTTACTGAATATACCATGGCCTTTTTTTTCATGAACTGCTTTAAAATCTTCGTTCTCACTTTACTATTGTCAGATTCCATGTCCCTCCAGTTCTTTACTGAGAAACAGAAGCATTTATTCAATTTTAATTTATTAAGAGAGTAGAACTCTTTTAGGCTTTCGAAGTACTTTCAAGTCTTTCATTACGAAAATTTTCATTGTCATGAAAGAGCATTTTTATTCCCTTGGAAAGAAAATTCCCCAGCATCGTTACGCAAACATTTCCTGCGGGGGAAAAATAGTATTGAAGAGGGGGGAAATCTTGCTTGCAAAACACAGGAATAAATGCAGAAATTCCCAACGGACCCCACTCAGTCGTTGCCATCCCTCAAAATCAAAGATCCATCGAAAGTTCCAAGAAGCACCGCTAGGGGGCAACACATCGAGTTGCCATCCCCCTATATCCAACCCCTTTTCCACTCGGGCGTTGCCATCCCTCAAAATCAAAGATCAATCGAAAGTTCCAAGAAGCACCGCTAGGGGGCAACACATCGAGTTGCCATCCCCCTATATCCAACCCCTTTCCCACTCGGGCGTTGCCATCCCTCAAAATCAAAGATCAATCGAAAGTTCCAAGAAGCACCGCTAGGGGGCAACACATCGAGTTGCCATCCCCCTATATCCAACCCCTTTTCCACTCGGGCGTTGCCATCCCTCAAAATCAAAGATCAATCGAAAGTTCCAAGAAGCACCGCTAGGGGGCAACACATCGAGTTGCCATCCCCCTATATCCAACCCCTTTCCCACTCGGGCGTTGCCATCCCTCAAAATCAAACATTTATGAACAAAAATAAGATATCATAATAACATTTCTTGAGATGAGGACATGACCGTATTATTCGAGAAAAAAAGAGAAATGATTAATTAATACTTACCCTACATAATTTTCATTAGGGAAGACACATGAGGAATTCATGAAAATTAATTGAAAAATCAACAAATTACGAGGGAAAAAACGTTTTACATAACAATAATCTAAGGGGATGGGGTCGAGAGAGGGGAAAATAAATAATGAAACAACCTTCATTAAATTAAAAAAAAAAGGAATAAACCTTCATTGATTTCCCCCAACATTCGACAAAGTCCAATAAATACTACTATCTTCGGAGATAAGCACACCCTTCGGTCGGAGGGGAAAAATTGCAGCGGGGAATTGGAGGCTGCTACTGACCACGCCCCCTCCGTTCGCTCGGCTGCAGCTTGCTCCGGCTGGCTCCGGCTGCTCCGGCCGACACCTAATGTTAAGTCTATGGCTCCGGTTTAAGCCAGAATCGGTCATTTACTACTACTATAATAAAGTTATATATAAACCTAATAAACTAACTAGTCTTCACAACATCTTTCATCATCCTCTTTTCTAACTTTTACCAAGCCTGTCTGCTCTTAATCATTTCACCCCGCTTTTTAAAATCTTTAGCTGATAGTTCTGTGTCTGGCGCTCTTTGGCCAAGCCTGGCCCTTGCGCCACTAAAATCAATTAACTAACTAACTAACTAACTAACTAACGAAGCTTAAACCATCGGACCTGCTTTCAGTTCGAGGCTACAGTGCATTTCGGACAGATAACTCGTCTGGAAATATAGCCTGTGGGGGAGTTGCCATTCTCGTCCCTCACAGGGTTCCGGTATCTTCCGTCGCGGTTTCCACAACTGTGCAGGCCGTGGCGGTTCGTATTTCTATGCCTGTACCTCTTACTGTCTGCAGTGTCTATCTGCCGCCGGACGAGAACGTGAGCGTCTCGGTACTGGAGAGATTGGTTGATCAGCTGCCTTCACCCTTTCTTCTACTGGGTGACTTCAATGCCCATCATCATTTGTGGGGTAGTGTCAGCATCAGCACGAGAGGTCGTCGCATAGAGTCACTTCTGTCCTCGGCCTCTTTGTGCCTTTTTAACACCGGTGCTGACACGTACTTCCATGAACCGACACGATCCTTCAGTGCGATCGATTTGACCTTGGGATCACCATCAATTATTGCTGACTGGTCGTGGGCGGTGTGTAACGACCTCCACGGGAGCGACCACTTTCCCATTGTCCTCTCGCATCATGCGAACACGCCATCTTCTGCCTCCCGCCCTCCTCGTTGGAGGATGGAGCATGCGAGATGGGAGGTCTTCACACCGTCAGCTTTGATATTTTCTGCCATGGTGACCCAAGAGTCAATCGACGCAGCGGTTCTTGAAGTAACAAATTGTATTCTTCAGGCAGCTGATCTTTCTATACCAAAAACATCTACGACACTCTCCAGAAGTCCGAAGCCTTGGTGGACCCCTGAATGCGCAGCGGCTAGGAGAGCTCAACATAAGGCCTGGTCTACGTTTCGGCGTTATCCAACCGATGCTAATCTCGTTACATTCAAACGAGCAAAATCCTATGCTCGGTTGGTGCGTCGACGTAGCAAGAGGGAGTCTTGGATCCAGTATGTGTCATCTCTCACTTCACGTGCCAGTTCGAAAAGTGTGTGGGACAAGATTCGTAGGATCCGGGGTAACTACAGCTCTCACCAGATCTCCATTCTCGAGAGTAACGGCTGCACATATGCTGGAGTCGGGGAGATTGCTGATTGTTTGGGGGAGGCGTCTGCCTCCGTGTCGAGTGACCTGGCGTATCCTTCCTCCTTTCTGAGGATTAAATCCACTGCGTAACGCCAGAGAATCTCCTTTGCGCCTTTTCTCGACACCGGATATAACTCCCCTTCAGCATGGTTGAACTCAGGGTGGCTCTGCATCGGTCCGGCGCTACATCGGTCGGTCCCGATGGCATCCATTATGACATGCTCCGTCATCTCTCGCAGTCGTCTCTCGAGAATCTCTTAATCCTCTACAATCGTATTTGGTCGGAGCACAGTTTCCCGGAGTCTTGGCGAAAAGCTTTTGTTCTGCCTTTTCCCAAACCTGGCAAGGATCCCAAGTCTCCCTCTAGTTATCGTCCAATTGCTCTCACTAGCTGTCTGTGTAAAGTTCTTGAACGCATGGTTAACTCCCGGTTAATTCATTTTTTAGAATATCATCAGGTTCTTTCACCATCACAAAGCGGCTTTCGCCGTCATCGTTCACCTCACGATCATCTCCTGCACCTTGAGACATCTGTGCGCGAGGCGTTCGTGCGTAGGCAGCACCTGGTTTCTGTATTTTTTGATATTGAAAAAGCTTATGATCGAGCGTGGCGGCATGGTATTATCCGTGACCTCCACGCATGCGGATTGCGAGGAAATCTTCCGACATTTATTTTAAATTTTCTTCGCAATCGGGTGTTCCAGGTGCGCCTGGGTACGACGCTATCGGCAACATTCCATCAAGAACAAGGTGTTCCTCAAGGTTGCATTTTATCTGTCACATTGTTCATCCTTCGCATTAATTGTCTCCTCACAAATCTTCCTCCTGCGGTTTCGGCTACTGTCTATGTTGATGACTTGCACATTTTCTGCTCGTCATCAAGCATGCATTTTATTGAAAGGCAGTTGCAGTCTGCAATTAATCAGATCTTTAAAACGGCGAATAGCAATGGTTTCGTTCTTTCTCCCGACAAGACAGCGTGTGTCCATTTCTGCCGGAGGCCACCTCCATCCTGACCCAGAGCTGTTTTTAGACCGTGCAGCCATACCAGTTTTGCCGGAGACCAAGTTCCTTGGTCTGACCGTCGACCGTGCGCTTACGTTCCGTGCGCACGTTCGGCGGCTCAAGATTTCCTGTCTGCGGGCTCTATCCATTCTTAAGATCCTTTCGAGAGTCTCGTGGGGCGCAGACAGGACGTCTTTGATTCGTATTTACCATTCCTTAATCCGGTCGAAACTGGATTATGGTTGTATCGTGTATGGCTCTGCTCGTCGTTCCGTTCTCCGGCCTTTGGACACTATTCACCATCAAGCACTGCGTCTTTGTTCGGGAGCATTTCGAACATCTCCGATTCCCAGCCTATACGCTGACGCGAACGAACCATCGCTTGAATTACGCCGTCTGCAGCTGTCTATTCATTTCTACCTGAAACTTAGATCTCTTCCAGGCCATCCTTTATACGATGCAGTTTTTCATCCCCAGCATGCTCGTTTATTCGGGAACCGGCCCTCGTGCATTTCAACCTTCGGTCTTCGTATGGCGGCCGTAGCCCGTGATGTAGGGCTCGACTTGTCACTTGTTGGAGAGACCAGGGGCTTTGGGGATCCGCCATGGCACCCACTTGGTGTCATGGTTGATACCACCTTTACATCTTTCGATAAATCCTCAACCCCTGCGTCAGTGTACCAGCAGCTCTTCGCTGAGCACCGTGACCTAAATTTTAATTACACTCCTATTTTTACTGATGGCTCCAAAATGCACGGAGTCGTTGGATCCGCGGCTGTCTGTGTAGATGACGTTTCAGTAGCGCGGATCCCAGCTGAGGCCACGGTGTTTTCAGCGGAGATGCATGCTGTGTATCTCGCTCTTCTCCATGTTCAGTCGAGTTCTCATCATCGTGCTATGGTCTATACGGATTCCTTGAGTGTCTTGCAGTCTTTGTCATCTGCAGATTGCCGTGACCATCCTTTTCTCGTGAATGTGAGACAGTTACTTCGTCGTTTGCTCGAGGCCGGTTTTCAGGTTCAGTTTTGCTGGATTCCTGGGCATGTTGGAATCTCGGGTAACGAGTGTGCTGATGCGGCTGCTAGATCTGCTTCCTCTTTGGTCGTCACACCCTTGCCACTGTTTCACCGGGATTTCCGCTTTCTGGTACGCGACCATATTAAGCGAACGTGGCAAGGTCTGTGGGACCAACAGGTTGAAAATAAACTGCATCGTATTAAACCTAATCTTGAAGTCTGGAAATCCTCATATCGTCGGAACCGTAGGGAGGAAGTGGTGCTTGCGCGTCTCCGCATTGGGCATTGTCGTTTCACTCACCGCTTTTTGCTGTGTGGCGACACTGCGCCGATGTGTGAGACGTGCAACTGCCGACTCACTGTCACTCATCTTCTGTGTACCTGTGTTCGTTTTCGTGATGTACGTTTTCATTTCTTTCATTCTCATTTGTTGACCGAGGACGCCGCTACGCTGCAGCGGCTCCTCAATGACCACTGTGACTCTGTTGCCGTGTTTTCATTTTTTAAAGAAATTGACTATTTTAAACGTATCTAGATTTTAGCCTATCATCATCCTCATTTCTCAGTTTTACTGCATCAGCTAGATTTTAATTAATTGTATCATGTTTTTAATACTGTTTGTTCCATTATCTTTTTTAGCCCTTCCATCGTTCTCATTTTTCAGTTTTACATGATCAGTCAGATTTTAAGCTTTACCACACTTTTAATACTATTTGTTTGTCTTGTTTCTGGCGCTCTTTGGCCAACCATGGCCCTTGCGCCATAAAAATCGAACAACCAACCAACCTGACCCTCCTGGCATCTGTCCTATGCTGTCTATGGCTTCGAAGAACTGTCCGGCTGTCAAATACTCGTCGGTGCCTGAAAAGCTCGGGATATAACTTAGCATACCTGCTATCGACTGGACTGTACGCTGTGTAGCCATATCTGCTTCCGATTGTCTCCTATCCATTTCCTGCCTTATTGAATCTTCCTGACTAAGACTATTTTCTTCTCCTGTATAACCTGCTAGCTCTCCGTTAATAGTGTGTAACCCACTATCTTCTGAGATTCCGCTGTTTCCTAACTCGCTAACGTTCTCGTTATCTCCCATCATGACTATCACAAAATTCGATTTCTGAGAATTCGACAACTACAAATTACAAAACTTTAAGCACTTACTGTGCAAATTAAAAATTGGAAAAAGAAAACTACCATATGCATCACTGAACAAAAAATAACTGAACTGAATTCTTCCTACACAAAAATATTAGGTTTATGAATGATTAACTAATATTAATTCGCTTCTTTCCTTAAAGCTACCTATCATGCTAATGCTCTTTATCATCAAAATCAACACTGTATCGGAAAAATAAATACATTGGCAAGCAAATAAAATTATAAATAGACACTTAAATGCATTCATCACACTTACATTGTAATTATTTGCGACCTTAAATTTGCAAAAAGATTTCTTCAAGTTAATTGCATTGACCTAACTCAAGGATGGCACTTTTCAAAATATCAGCTTTGAAAACTCATAAAATTGTGATCACTCTCAAAATCACTTTTCTTTAAAATCATATAAAACACTTATTACAATTGGTGATACTTTCCGTGCACAACTGCTCTGCAATCTTTTTATCCTGTTCTTGTTGCTTTCAAAATTATGATCTACAAGCATTAATTTAAATTAATCCCTTAGAAAAAAAAATTATCGCTGATCCCGGTTGTCTAAAACTGATTCCGCAATAACCTTTGGTGCGAAAAAATCCTGGTGCCACTGCAACATTTATCATAAACTCAATTAAAATATCACTGGTCACAATACTATTTATTTTACCCAATTAAAGTATCACTGATAACGGTAACATTTATTTTACCCAATTAAAATATCTCTGGTCACGGCACCATTTATGTTACCACCCCCTTTCCCTGGTGGCGGTAGGGAGGGATATAATTATTATTTAAATTGGAACCGTCGAAATTATTGTTATCGGCCAATTGCCCTCACTAGCTGTCTGTGCAAAATCCTTGAACGAATGGTTAATTCCCGGCTAATTTATTTTCTTGAAGAACATCGAATACTGTCTCCATCACAAAGCGGCTTCCGTCGTCATCGTTCAGCTCCTGACCATCTCCTGCTCCTTGAGACGTCTGTTCGTGAGGCGTTCGTACGTAGGCAGCACCTGGTGTCTGTATTTTTTGACATCGAAAAAGCTTACGATAGAGCGTGGCGTCACGGTATCCTCCGTGACCTCCACGAGAGTGGGTTGCGGGGAAACCTGCCAACCTTCATTGCCAACTTTCTTCGTAACCGTGTGTTCCAGGTGCGCCTGGGTACAACGCTGTCCGCCTTTTTCCATCAAGAACAAGGCGTTCCTCAAGGCAGCATTCTTTCGGTGACTCTGTTCATCCTCCGCATTAATTGTTTACTCAAAAATCTTAATCCTACGGTTTCGGCTACCATTTATGTTGACGACCTTCACATCTTCTGTTCGTCATCCAGCATGCGTTTCGTTGAAAGGCAGTTGCAGTCTGCAATTACCCAGATTGTTAAAGCCGCTAACAATAATGGGTTTGTTCTTTCTCCCGACAAGACAGCCTGTGTCCATTTCTGCCGGAGGCGTGGCCTCCATCCTGATCCAGAGCTCTATTTGGACCGTGCAGCCATTCCAGTTTTGCCGGAAACCAAGTTCCTTGGTTTGACCGTTGACCGTGCTCTCACCTTTCGCTCGCACGTTCGACGGCTAAGGACTTCCTGTCTGAGAGCCTTGTCAATCCTTAAGATCCTTACCTCAGTCTCCTGGGGTGCAGACAGGACTTCTTTGTTCCGTATTTACCATTCTCTCATTCGGTCTAAGCTGGATTATGGCTGTATGGTGTATGGCTCTGCGCGTCCTACCGTTCTCCGGCCGTTGGATACCATCCACCATCAAGCGCTGCGTCTTTGTACGGGAGCATTTCGCACGTCACCCATTCCCAGCCTTTATGCCGACGCGAACGAACCGTCGCTTCATTTACGCCGTCTGCAGCTGTCTCTTCAATTTTACCTGAAACTTAAATCACTCACAGACCATCCTTTATACGGTGCAGTTTTTCATCCCCAGCATGCTCGTTTGTTCGAGATCCGTCCCTCGTGCATTCGAACCTTCGGTCTTCGTATGGCGGCCGTAGCTCGTGATGCAGGGCTCGACTTGTCACTCGTTGGAGAGACCAGGGGCTTTGAGGATTCTCCATGGCATCCTCTTGGTGTCTTGGTCGATACCAGCTTTACATCTTTTGACAAGTCCTCAACCCCTGCGTCAGTGTACCAGCAGCTCTTCGCTGAACACCGTTACGTCAATGCAGACTTTATTCCTGTTTTCACCGATGGATCTAAGGCGGCTGGTGTTGTTGGATCCGCCGCCGTCTGCGTTGACGAAGTTTCTGTTGCCCGCATTCCTCCTGAGGCCACGGTTTTTTCGGCGGAGATGCATGCTGTGTATCTTGCACTTGTTCACGTGAAGTCGAGCTCTCATCAGCGTGCTATTGTGTACACTGATTCGTTAAGTGTTGTGCAATCATTGTCATCTTTGGATTTCACTGGCCACCCACTTCTTTTTGCCGTTCGGAGACTTCTTCGTTCTTTGCTCGAGGCTGATGTCCAGATTCGGTTCTGCTGGATTCCTGGGCATGTTGGGATCCCAGGGAACGAGTCTGCCGATGCTGCTGCTAGATCTGCCTCTTCTTTGGTCGTCACACCCTTGCCACTGTTTCACCGCGATTTTCGCTTTCTTGTTCACGATCATATCAGACGAACGTGGCGAAGTCTGTGGGACCAACAGGTGGAGAATAAACTGCACCGTATAAAACCTAACCTTGGAATCTGGAAATCATCGTGTCGCCGGAACCGTAGGGAAGAAGTTGTTCTTGCGCGTCTCCGCATTGGGCATTGTCGCTTCACGCATAGCTATTTGCTGTGTGGCGACGCTGCCCCAATGTGTGAGGCGTGCGACTGTTTACTCACCATCTCTCATGTTTTATGTAGTTGTGTTCGGTTTTGTAATAATCGGTTTCACTATTTTCAGTCTCATCTGCTGGACGAGGACGCAGCTACGCTTCAAAAACTTTTGGGCGACCACTGCGACACTTTCGCAGTATTTTCCTTTTTAAAACAGATTAACTTTTTAAAACTTATTTAAAAAAAAAAAAGTTATATAATAAATATAATAGTAAACTAATAAAGTTATATATAAACCTAATTAACTAACTAGTCTTCACATCTTTCATCATCCTCTTTTCTAACTTTTACTAAGCCCGTCTGCTCTTAATCATTCTCCACGCTTTTAAAAATCTTTAGCTGATAGTTCTGTGTCTGGCGCTCTTTGGCCAAACCTGGCCCTTGCGCCACTAAAATCAACTAACTAACTAACTAACTGTTTATTATGATTGCACTAAAACATTGTATAAGGGGGTGAAGAACCATTCTATTACAATTACCTTAAGTAAACCTGCACTAAATTTTATAACTCATGCTTCTAACCTGGCAGTCGATCAAATACAAATTATTATGCAAACACTCTTTGAAAGCCAATAAGGTAAGATGTTTGAAGAAAGTGTGCCAAATTCGCCTAATATTATATACCAGAAAATTTCGTAGGTTGTTATTTAGATATTGTGACTGTCAGGAAAATTTGATTTACCTTTCTTCGCACTTCCGCTGTCGATATCAGCGACGGGACATCATAAACGTGGGCTGGTAACTAGGTCTCTGGATGTGGGGGTCAAAGTTCATCGGTGGTTTCCAGTCTGGCCGATCACTGCTTCGTGAGACTGAGGGTTCGATGGCGCGCTTCTGCCTACCCGCCAATCTGGACTCCAACGGGGGACTGCTGTGATGAGTTCCTCCGTCGCTTGGACTTCGCAGGATGGGGTCTGTGCTGTCCCTTTCTGGCTTCGCCACAGCCTCCGTAGAATTTATTTCTAAATTCTTTCCATTCGTAGCGGGCTCCTCCGAGCTGAGGTGATGTTACCACGAGGGCCGAAGACTTTACATCTTGTCCTCAACGTACCGCCGGATGAGGATGAAGAGAGAGAGACTTATCTCTCGGAAAAATTCTTAGTGAATGCTCGTGTTAAACTCTGGGTTACTTCCGACCAAAACTTCGACACTTTCAAAACCCGCCCCTTTTCCTATCCAAAACTGAAAATTGTATCGCTGACTGGCTACGGCTGAATAAAGGAAACTTGCCCATTTGACAATTTAGAAGCCCCCTGGTTTTACTATACTCAAAGGTACCGGTGAATCGCTAAAAGGCGCGTACCGTGAGAATCTGTGAAGCTGCCAGTAAGGGTAATAAATTTTACTTGTTTACTTCCTGTCAACTGGCCCTTGTTCCGCAGTTCTACTCGGTGTTGTCTTTGTGCGTTATCGAGGGTGTGGCAGTCATCAACATTCGGTTGATTGCTACTTCAAGGCAGGGTCACAATGCGGCGGGCTTAATTGCTCATTGCGGCGACCCTTGACTACCTGAAGGCACGACGCCGTACTGCATCTTGAGTTCTCCGCAGGTTGGGGGGGTCTAGAAGGGGTAAAGGTCATTTGACCCTTCCATGGCCATCTCCGCCTGCGAGCGCTTTTTCCGCAGTTCACTGGGGGTGGGGGGAGAACGTTGTACGACTGGGTCCGTTTTTCAACGACCTCCATGTCCCCTGCGTAAGGGGGTGGAATAATGCTCTCGCTCCCTACTTTCCGTATGGGAAAAAAGGAAATCTGAGTTTCCCAAATTATTCCGTGCCGATTTAATAACTCATTTAATTGAAATATCCTTCCCTTAGAATTTAACTTGAATTTCAATGCTGCGGGTAATGTGGATAGATTTAAACTATTAATTAAAAATGTGGCTACCAAAAGCAATTGGCTCGCCAACACCAGAACTGATCCCCATTTCTTTTTCGATTGACTTCTCCAGAAAAAGGGTGGATAATGTTGATGAAAATCTGAAAAACATTGATCAGGTGTTCACAAATTTTCATCAACATATCACTAGTGCTGTAGCCCACGGAACCTTCCCCTTTCGCATGACAAATGTTTCGTGTTGCTTGAGCAGTGTTATGGCCGAGTTCAAACTCGTAAAGCAAAAGTTTCCTGATTAGCCGGTTGTGGCTGTTCATCTTTTAGGTGTCTCAACTACAGACAGAACGACGACATGCAGTGCTGTTCACAGCAACGAATACCACTTTATATCCCTTTTGACTGACTGCAGTTCGCTACTGGAACTCGTTTAAACACGTGACATACCCGCCGCAGCACATGCGTTTATAAATATTAATATTACAAAACTTTGTACTCACCCTTTGTATAATATAAGTTCTACCTACAGGGTCTACAGGAGTTTGTCAGAGCATATATGTTAGCTGATCATGAAAGTGAATTTCACAAACCTAAAATAACGGTTTGTTCTCCGCATACGTTATTTGCTTTGCATCTTTCAGGAAAGTGATATTCACAAACCTAGTCACACCACAGTTTCGGTTTATTCTTCACTAGGCCGATGTACAGCAAAGTACTTACGTTACTTAAGTCTGATTATGATCTACCTCAAAGTAGTCTCCTTGGGCAGCGATAGACCGCTGCCAGCGTTTTTGCAACTGTTCGAACGTTTCCTGAAGTCCTGACGTCACGTCCGGTATCGCCTGTTTTTGAGGCTTCAAGCACAACCTGAGTGTCATGCAGGGAAGTGCGTGGTGGATGTCTGGTGCTGCAATCGCAGTACAACCACAGTCATCCAGCCTGTTTCCGGAGTCGTGTTACGTCCGCAATTGTCGAGACGAACGGAATTAATCGCCCGACACCACGACACCACAAATAAACGGATGTGTTCGCTCGCAGTGGCGCGTCCTAGAACATACAAGTCTCAAACGGCTCCAGGTGACTTTCCCGCAAATCCAGTCTTCGGCAGCTAATTCATCGAACGGTACGTTCTGCGAAAGGCAACTTAGTCGAATGACAAGTTCTGCGACGAGCACTTTTTTCGACTGACAAATGCGTCGAACAAAAGTGCATGGAATGACTCATTCGTCAAAACCAAAGAAAGGGCTTGGATGAAATACACTGTGATTCATAAAGAAGTACACAGTTTCAACGCACTATGTAACAGAATTGTAGGGGAATGTGTCAAGTTTTTTTAGAGACAGTCACAGATGTCCTATGTGTGCACCCTTATTCACACGGCACACATCGAGCCGGTAACCCATTTCTGCCCAAACGCGAGGTAAAACATCGGAATCAAGTGCAGTGATAGTGACTGTGATACAATGTTTCAGCTCCGCTAGATCAACAGGAAGGAGGGGCGAATACCTTGTCCTTGAGGTACCCCCACAGGAAAAAGTCACAAGGACTTCTTGGTGGCCATTGGGTCAGTAGCATGTTGTAGTCCGCGGCTCGTCCAATCCATCGGTGAGGAAGATGTTCATCGAGATAATCTCGCACGTCGCCTAACCAGTACGGTGGTGCACCATCCAATTGGAGAATAAAGTTGTCACTGTCGTCCTGCAACTGTGGCATCAACCAAAGACTTAACATATCCAGAAAAGAGCCACCCGTGACAGTTTTCTCGTGAAAAAAGAAGGCCGTACTCTTTCTTTTTGGACACAGCACAGAACACATTTGCCTTAGGGGAATCTCGCACGTGTTTCGCTGTAAATCTGGGATTCTCCGTGCCCCAAAAGCGAACATTTTGCTTGTTTACCTGACCACTCACGTGAAATGCTGCTTCATCGGTGAAAACTAAGTGATCGGCAAAATCGTCGTTTTCAAAACGGTGCTGCATTTCGGCACAAAATTCAAAGCGCTTTGTCTTGTCAAGGTCAGTTAGATTTTGTAACATCGGCACTTTGTATGGAATCATTTTCAACTTTGTTCTCAAAATTCTCCAGAAAGTGGGCTGTGAAATCTGCACTTCACGACTCATCCTCAGCGTTGATTTCCCCGGGCTTCGTTGAATGGCGGTGCAAACACTATCGACGACTTCTTCCGATACACGCGGTCGTCCAGGACTTTTAAGTTTGCACAAGTTTCAAATTTTTTATGCCAATCGTAGATAGATTTTCTCGTTGGAGGTTCTTTTCTGAATCGTGATCGAAAATGCCAATACAAGCATAAAATGTCATAGGACATTTTATACTTGCATTGACCCAAGGAATCGCCCCCTGGGTGTTTATGCGATCGTTTCTTTCCACCCTGTATTGTGATGTCGCATCAAGAGTTAGATTAAAAATTCTTACTTGTTAACAATATTTTGGCTGTGGATGAAAACAGTGACATTTAGCAGTTGTTTCATTATCATCTTCCTCTCTCTAGGGGTCATCACGATGTTCAAATTACTCAGAATTGTGAGATTCGAATCCACATGTGGCATGCGGTATATGCGGTATGGTGTGGATTCGAATCCGCATGGGGTTTCTAATCCATGAGGTATACACTGAATCCCCCTCCCCCCGAAACTCACCCCTTTCCCCGGTGGCAACACTATTTAATCCGAATCCTCTTCTAAATGGAAGCAGAGGTAATAAGTTAAGCTTTTCGGAGGTGGCAACAGTGTTTAAGCTCACATGAGTTGGGGTAACGCCCATAAAGGGTTAAATTTATGCTTCCACTTGGGGAAATCACAAGAATAAGGTGTCAAAGGGTGACGCATCTCTTTCCACCATAGAGTAATAGGTTAGTAAGGGATAAATCTATGGTTTCAAAGGGTTAGTTTCGGCTTTAAGGGGTTAAAGCTTATGATCCGAAGTTGGAACAAATGCGATGTTAAACATCGCTCTCCAACGCGAAAGAAGAGTTTATTGAGCGATGAAAGTCGCACGTTTTTCCGATGGCGACACTTCTACATGAATTGGAAGACATGTTTTTATTTTGGGAGCTAAACTGTAAATTTAAGCTATAAGTGTAAATTTAAGTCACTGTTAAATTATTTCGCTGTAAGTTGTTTATAATGTCGTATCATAAGTAACCACATTTTTCTATCTGTTTGCGTACGCTAATTTTTTATTGCTCCCAAATATGGAACCGATATTCACGTCTTATTACATGAATGTAAATCACATACATGCGAAAAGTTTACATCTGCGCGGTTTGCTCACGCACATAAAACTTAAATCTAAGACTTTTCCTAACCATTGCACTTGGAACACAATTCTAAAAAACCTATCAAAAAAAAAAAAAAAAAAAAAAAAAAAAACGCTATGAGGCAATTGGTCGGCGAGTGCCAAGATTATCGCCGCTACCGACACACGCGTGACAGAGCTAATATTACCGGCAGCTGATGGTAATATAGCTGTCAGACGCTTCCTCTTGTGTGTCATATACACTACTTCCCCTTAAAAATTTATTTATCCATCTATGCCTACGTACGTTGAGAAAAAACAAACATAAAACTGAAAAATAACCTAGTTACCCCAAAATAGTTTACACACTAGCCACTTATATTTACATTCAATAATATTTACAATATTAACGCTTATATTTACATTCAATATTTACAATATTAACGTTTATACTCAAGGATATTTACAGATTAGTTCTGTGTACAATACGTACACATCGCGTGCTAACTACACAATTTATATCATTATTCACACAGATATACATTTGTTTTTACAATAAATACCCAACCAACCTCCCCCACCAATCCCTTAATCCCAAAAAGTAAATTAGTTGATTTCATGATGACCATAGGGGAGTGTATGAATTCCATCTGATTGGATGTATCGTTTATCGTCCATGGGAGAGAGATAGATTTTTCTCAAACAAAGTGTTTGTAGTTGGTGGCGGTCGCTCCCAATGCGATACATTGTCTCTCGCATCTGTTCACTCCGCAACAGACAGTTCTTGTAATCTTGGTGTTTTATTTTTTTTTATCACAACACCTCTGGAGACTCCGTTGGCGGTTTTCTTCTCCCCTCCCCCATCAACTAATATTGAATACATTTTCGCCCTAAGGCCCACAAATTCTTTGATGGGGTTTGACGCTGTTTCATCCTTCATTTTTCCCACGACTTTTTTTATTTATATCGCTGTATAAAAAGTGATAGTGGGGGTAGTCAGATGTATCGTACAAATGACTTTGATTGTACATATCACGATACACGTCCTCCGTTTCAATTTCATACAGGAGTGAGTCTGTGTCCGTGTACAACAATGTTGCTTTGTCGCCGTAAAATTTCTTCATGTGTTCATAGTGAAAGTCAAACATTAAGTGCTTGCTTAGGTCTAGAATGCACTGTCCCACATAGATTGGACGATTGAGTGTAATGCATGTTTTTTGACACTCAACGCCAACAAGATTTCCATCGAAAATTTTAAACCGTGAAATGCAGAAGACGCTACAAGTTTTTTCGCACGCCGCTCATTATTTACGAGGCGAATATTTCTCCGTTTTCTCAAGGATTCCATTGATTTCCCAAAAATGCTGTTGTTCATTAACTTGAAAAAATCCCTATCAAAGGCGTTGGTTGACTTCTTCCTCTGTTCCGTGTTGAAGTCGATGTAGGGCTTTAACCAAGCTTCCTGCTTCAACTGCAGAACTCTGTGAATTTTTGTTAGTCGCAATCCTAGCGCTAAACACTGCTTTAAATTTCTAAAATGGATCACATAATTTTATCTGTCGTATAAGTTGGGTGTTAATTTTTTTACTTTTGTGGGGAGCTTCATGTTTATTCGAGCAGCGCTTTCATGGAGACACGGTGACATCATGTCTTGAGTGATTGTTAAAGTTTCAGGTGCTAATGGGTAGTCTGAATGGATATGGTGAAGATCGGAGGGGTATTCAAGATCCACTTCAAAAATGTAGCCGTGAGATGCATCGTCATCCATTGCTAACAACACTTCACTGGGGAAGGTTGCTGGGTCGGGCATTTACATTCAGACGCAATGCGCCCCTACCTACGCAGAGATGATAATAGCATCTCTGTGTAGGTAGGATTGTTTTTTGTTCGTACCTTTTTAATAGTCTTCATGGCGCATTTCGCGAACTCTTTCAAAGATTGTAGGCCCATGCAAGGAGGTGAGACAATTCGGTGGTATTGGAAGATTGCCGACAGCATCTACAAACTGACGCGCTAAGTCCATGGGCTGCAATCTCACAACGGCTCTCTCAAAAAATCGAGATGTGCGTTCTTCCCGTGTTATGGAAAGGCAAGCGTGTGCCTCCTGATTGTCAAAGATAACATCCTTAGCCGAGCATGCGGAGCAGTATATTAACTCACTCATCCCACACTGAATAGCAGTTTGAAGCATGTTCAAAAGCGTTGTACTTAGATCCATTTCATCCTCCTCTGAAAGTTCAGTCGAAGAGGGGGATCTTTTACAAAATGCTTCACAGAATCCCGGAAACATTCTCCCACCATTGTAGCGCATATGATATCCCATAGCTTATGCTGTCCACGAATATCATCGACATTAAAAGTGAATGTCCCTGATGCCACCTGGAAGAATTTTGCTTTCGTGCAATACATTTTCTGCAATCTCATTTTTCCAGCACCCCCTTCATCAAAAGTGGAGATAAACAGTTCATTCCCAACCCACAGAAGTTTGTGGAGGATTACCAATATTCTCCAAATTTTTCATGAAGTCCCAAACAGTTGACAATTTGAAGGTGAGGCCATGTCTGCTAGGAAAATATTTATCCTGAGAAGGATGTGTGTATTGTCGAAAGTGTCCTCGTATCTCGCCGGTAAATGTAGATAACGTTAGGAATTTATTATCTCCAAGTGAGATGTCAGGTTTGGTGGGGGTGAGAGAGCACTCGTAGAAGGTTCATCGGAGAGTCTTACAGCCGTATTCGATGTAGTTGGAGCAGTGATTCCATTACCACTCGAAGGTGATGGTGAGCTCGGCGACATTTCCGCAACATCAGCTGGGCTATAAACAACGGGTTTGTTGAGTAACGCCAAGAACGAATCACTTTTAGGTGATGTATCACTGTAGCGAGATTTCTTTCCAACATCGCTCGATCCGGTGAAGATTCCACAACGTTTCATCTTGCTTGGAAATGAGGGAGACGAAATCAACGCGTCAGAACACGGGGAAGATGAAGACGGCGATGACTGTTTTTCCCGCGGCGAGGTGGCGCTACGGGACGTGACGTCACAGGATATCATCTTACGAAAAATGAGGATAATGCAAACAAGGTTAATTTGGATATCCTTTTCTAGAAAACACAAAGTTTCGAATTGGTCCAAATGAGAGGGACCCTATTGTTGAACCGGGTATGATTTGAGATTCATTATACTGTTGTCTACCCATCGAATATGCACCGTTATCGAATTTATTTATCAAAACAAAATTAAAGCTTTCTCCCGCTATTTTTTTCATGATATATTTTAATTCTGATAAGAGAAGGCTCCACGGCTTCGGTTTAATACACACACCGCACAAACAATATTCTAATCCATCGTCACCGTATGTGGCGAATTTTCTAGACATGGCAAGGTGTTTTCCAGACAGGGTAATTTTTGATTCATCGGGGAAAAATATTCTATTTCCTTTTCAAGTTTCGAGAAATACATGTCAGCTTTTGCCGAATTAAACAATTAGTAATAGGAGTAATTTAACTGAAATCTGTTGACTTGTAGCAAAGGTACGTGAATTTTTCGTCTAAATAAAAATGATGCACTGCTTTCGAAAAATCGAGTTCTCTTAATGTGTTTTTATGACGAATCAGTTTCTGCTTCTGAAGAGGTGCACTGCTCGGTGTGGGCGTTGTACTGCAACCGACCATACTTTGCAAGATTGCCATGCCGAAGCCGAGCTGTGCTTCAACTGCAAGGGATCTCATGCAGCATCATCGAGAGACTGTCCAAAGTGGAAAGAGGAAAAAGAGATCCAACGCATTAAGACCGTTAAGGGAATCTCCTACCCAGAGGCCAGAAGAAAGGTCGCTCCAAACCAATCAAATCGGCGATCCTATGCATCAGCGGTTGTTGCAAGGACTACAGTCGGTACCCAGACTGATAGCCAAATCCCAGTGAATTGTCCCTACAAGCTAGACGACATCATAGCTGCTGGTCTGGCAGCACTACAATCCCGAGCTAGGGACGCGAAAGCTCCAACAACCACTGTGCCTAAACCTGCTGCAACTAACACCAGCACCACCGGGACCTCAACAACCCCGGGAGGAAAGAGAAAGGAAAAAGAAAAGGAGAAGAAATCTCCAAACTCCCATCATAAGAACCAGGATCGGGCAAGATCATCTGCGACACAGGAACCAAAATACCGCCCCATTTTACCACCAGAGACTACAGGGCGTCGGACAAAACAGTCCCAAGCGCAAATGGACATTGCAGACGAAATGATGGAATCGGACAACTTTTAGTTGTCCCAGTTTTTCTCGCGTTTTGTTTTTCATTTTTTCTTTTTCTCATTCACCACAATTCAAACCATGGATAAAATCGTTCAGTGGAACTGTCGAGGCTTTCGGACAAAACATGACGACGTGAAACATCTGCTTTCGTCATACTCTCCGGTGTGCCTTTGCCTCCAGGAGACAAAACTTAAACCATCAGACCTCCTTTCAGTTCGAGGCTACAGTGCATTTCGGAAAGATAATGTTTCAGGAGATATAGCTTGCGGGGGAGTTGCCATCCTTGTCCCCCACAGTGTTCCAGTTTCTCCCGTTGCGGTCTCAACATCTTTACAAGCCGTTGCGGTGCGTATCTCCATGCCTGTGCCTCTAACTGTTTGCAGCGTCTATCTGCCGCCGGATGAGGACGTGAGCGTGTCCGTTCTTGAGAGCTTAGTTGGGCAGCTGCCGTCACCTGCTCTTCTTCTGGGTGACTTCAATGCTCATAATCCTTTGTGGGGTAGTGTCAGAACAGACACACGAGGCCGTAGGATCGAATCTCTTCTTTCTTCGACCTCTTTGTGCCTGTTTAACACCGGTGCTGACACTTACTTCCACGAGCCTACACGAAGTTTCAGTGCAATCGATTTATCTTTGGGTCAACCATCGGTTATGGCCGACTGGTCGTGGACGGTGTGTGATGACCTCCATGGAAGCGACCACTTCCCAATTGTACTTAGGTATAATGTGAGCGTACCATCTTCTGCCTCCCGCCCTCCTCGTTGGAGGATGGATCGTGCCAAGTGGGAGGTCTTCACACCGTCCGCAATGATATCTTTTGCCATGGTGACCCGGGGGTCAATTGACGCAGCTGTTACTGATGTCACAACGTGTATCATTCAGGCAGCAGATCTCTCTATCCCAAAAACATCAAGGACGCTCCCAAGACGTCCGAAGCCTTGGTGGAACCCTGATTGCGCAGCAGCTAGGAGAGTTCAACATAAGGCCTGGTGTACTTTTCGGCGTTATCCGACCGATGCTAATCTTGTTAAATTTAAAAGAGCAAAATCTTACGCTCGGTTGGTGCGTCGACGAAGCAAGAGGGAGTCTTGGATGAAGTACGTTTCATCTATCAATTCACGTGCCAGTTCAAAAACTGTTTGGGAAAAAATTCGTAAGATTCGGGGAAACTATAGTTCCCGCCAAATTTCAATTTTTAAGAATAACGGCTGCACGTATGCTGAAGTTGGGGAGATTGTGGATTGCTTGGGCGAAGCGTTTGCCTCAGTTTCTAGTTCTCAGGCGTATCTCCCGTCCTTTCAGAGGATTAAAACAACCGCGGAACGCCAGAAAATCTCCTTTGCCCCTTTTTATAACACTGAGTATAACTCCCCCTTCAGCATGGTTGAACTACGGGTGGCTCTGCATCGGTCCGGCGCAACATCTGTCGGCCCTGACGGAATCCACTATGACATGGTTCGTCATCTCTCGCAGTCGTCTCTCGAGAATCTGTTAGTGCTTTTCAACCGTATTTGGTTGGAACACAGTTTCCCGGACTCTTGGCGAAGAGCTTTTGTTTTACCTTTTCCCAAGCCTGGCAAAGACCCCAAGTCTCCCTCTAGTTATCGGCCAATTGCCCTCACTAGCTGTCTGTGCAAAATCCTTGAACGAATGGTTAATTCCCGGCTAATTTATTTTCTTGAAGAACATCGAATACTGTCCCCATCACAAAGCGGCTTCCGTCGTCATCGTTCAGCTCCTGACCATCTCCTGCTCCTTGAAACGTCTGTTCGTGAGGCGTTCGTACGTAGGCAACACCTGGTGTCTGTATTTTTTGACATCGAAAAAGCTTACGATAGAGCGTGGCGTCACGGTATCCTCCGTGACCTCCACGAGAGTGGGTTGCGGGGAAACCTGCCAACCTTCATTGCCAACTTTCTTCGTAACCGTGTGTTCCAGGTGCGCCTGGGTACAACGCTGTCCGCCTTTTTCCATCAAGAACAAGGCGTTCCTCAAGGCAGCATTCTTTCGGTGACTCTGTTCATCCTCCGCATTAATTGTTTACTCAAAAATCTTCCTCCTACGGTTTCGGCTACCATCTATGTTGACGACCTTCACATCTTCTGTTCGTCATCCAGCATGCGTTTCGTTGAAAGGCAGTTGCAGTCTGCAATTACCCAGATTGTTAAAGCCGCTAACAATAATGGGTTTGTTCTTTCTCCTGACAAGCCCCGCACGGGGATAACTGGTTTTCCAGTTATTTGGGGAGCGGCGCCCCCACGGCCCGAGCTGACCTTGTGACTGTTTCTGTTTTGATTTCGTCTTGATACGATGATACCACCGAAGGGACAGCTGTTCATCCAGCTGATGGGGAGTGGCGACCCCACGGCCCGAGCCGACAGTAGTGTTTAAAATCTTTTTCCATTTGTGGTTGTTGTTGTTGTTATCTCGCCACGCTCCCGCCTCAGTCCTGTAGGTTGCTGAGGTTGTGATTATGCGCCAGCCCTTTCCTCTCACTTTCCTGTTTTTGCTTTCTTCTCCACTCCCTGTTCTTCCTTTTTCTCTATTTTCTACTCCTCTTCCTTTTCTTTTTCATTTTCTGTTCCCTCTTCGTTTCTTCGGGCTGGTTAGCTAGACCTACCTGCACGTTTGCCGTGTGCGGTGACCCGTACAGGTGGAAAAGGGGATGCTGGAGGCTGAGGTTACTGGGGGCCAGGCTATAGTTGTCACCAGTCGCCAACACTCCTCTTTGCCCCCTGCTTCACCCTAAACGGGAGGCTAGGAACTAACCTACTCCTAGTCAATCGGCTTGTCATTTCGTACGACGGGGTGAGTTTGGGGATAGTGTGGGCATGCCAAAGGGGTATTACCAAGACCCGGGAAAGTCGCGGTACTCGCTGAGCGCATGTCTGCACGATCAACATGCTATATCCGCCGCCTAACCCTAGGGCCGTGTCCTGCGCCCATGTTGGCCTGCGGACCTCCGGCTCTCCCCTGTTGGGCTCGGTAGTGGGCGGGGAAGCTGGCGGATGAATTTTTTTCGCATTATATATGGATTCTTCAACTATTCCCCCTTCTGTCAAACTAAAGAAATCTTTGGACACGGATCCTAACCCCACCAATAAGAAACTGCGTACTTTGCCGCCGGACACTGCCCGATTTTTTATCATCCATGCACGGGAAGAATCTCACAAGCTTGGCTCCAAATCTCCCTTCTGGATTCAAAAAGCCCTGCAAGGAGCGGTTGCGTCACCAACTAGTGTGAAGAAGTTAAAATCGGGAGATATATTGGTGGAAATGTCAAGTCCACGCCATGGTTCATTGCTCTTGGGCGTCTCCAACTTGGGTGGTGTCCCTGTGGACATCAAACCTCATCAGTCCCTGAATTCATCCAGAGGTGTCATCTCCGAGCGCGACCTCGTGGATGTTTCAGAGGAAGAATTTCTGGAGGAGCTTGCCAACCAAGGTGTCACAGCGGTTCGTCGGATCAAGTTCCGCCGAAACGGGGAGCTGGTCAACTCCAGAACAGTGATTCTGACCTTTGATCGCCCGACTCTTCCATCTTCCATCCATGCGGGCTATTTGAACTGCTCTGTGCGCCCGTACATTCCTAACCCCCTTCGTTGCTACCGATGCCAAGTGTACGGGCACTCCCAGCAGTCTTGCCGTGGTGCTGCTACTTGCAATCGTTGCGGTTCACACGACCATCTTCAGTCTGACTGCTCTGCTGCAGCTGCCCATTGTGTGAACTGCAAAGGCGACCATGCTGCCAATGCCAAGAACTGTCCGAAGTGGATTGAGGAGCGGAAGATTCAGGAGGTTAAGACACTTGAACACCTGTCCTACCCTGAAGCTCGACGGAAGGTCGTTCCCGCTGCTCCAAGCGCACGCACCTACTCTTCCGTTGTGGCTCCTAAAACATCCATTGCCACTCAGACAGACATCACTATACCAAAAGACTGCCCTTTCTCTCTCGAGGATATTTATGCTGCTGGGCTGAAGGCCCTTCGACTTTCCACCACTGACAGTTTATCTTTGCCACCACAGACCAATGCTCGGGGTCCTGCATCCTCGCCCAAGCGCGCTGTTGCAGAACAGGTTTCCCGTTCTACGAGCCCTGATCCCTCGCCTGCTAGACACAAAGGCAAGGCCAAACAATCCTCAGCCACTAAATCTCAAACAAAGGTTCAAGCCGGAACGAATCAGTCCCGGTCTTCATCCTCCAGACACCCCCAGTCCTTCCCCCGGTTACCACGCTGCCGAGGGGCACTGCAGACCAGACTGAGGAATTCATGGACTCCGAGGCCTTCTAGGCCTCTTCAGTTCATTTGACCCACGTTTCTTTCTTCCTATCTACCCCTCAAATCACGGTTTCAATCGTTCAATGGAACTGTCGAGGTTTTCGGACAAAATATGACGACGTCAAACATCTGCTTTCGTCGTACTCTCCGGTGTGCCTTTGCCTCCAGGAGACAAAACTTAAACCATCAGACCTGCTCTCAGTTCGAGGCTACAGTGCATTTCGGAAAGATAATGTTTCAGGAGATATAGCTTGCGGGGGAGTTGCCATTCTTGTCCCCCACAGTGTTCCAGTTTCTCCCGTTGCGGTCTCAACATCTTTACAAGCCGTTGCGGTGCGTATCTCCATGCCTGTGCCTCTAACTGTTTGCAGCGTCTATCTGCCGCCGGATGAGGACGTGAGCGTGTCCGTTCTTGAGAGCTTAGTTGGGCAGCTGCCGTCACCTGCTCTTCTTCTGGGTGACTTCAATGCTCATAATCCATTGTGGGGTAGTGTCAGAACAGACGTACGAGGCCGTAGGATCGAATCTCTTCTGTCCTCGACCTCCCTGTGCCTTTTTAACACCGGAGCTGACACTTATTTCCACGAGCCTACACGAAGTTTCAGTGCGATCGATTTA
The DNA here is from genome assembly GCA_039090855.1 of Macrothele yani. Lineage (NCBI taxonomy): Eukaryota > Metazoa > Arthropoda > Arachnida > Araneae > Macrothelidae > Macrothele > Macrothele yani. Next base: position 108,395 of record JAYWMT010000087.1, read on the forward strand.
TCTTTGGGTTCACCATCAGTTATTGCTGACTGGTCGTGGACGGTGTGCAACGACCTCCATGGGAGCGACCACTTTCCAATTGTACTTGGCTATAATGAGAGCGTGCCATCTTCTGCTTCCCGCCCTCCTCGATGGAAGATGGATCGTGCCAAGTGGGAGGTCTTCACATCGTCCGCAGTGATACCTTCTGTCATGGTGACCCGAGGGTCAATCGATGCAACTGTTACTGATGTCACCACGTGTATCATTCAGGCAGCGGATCTCTCTATCCCAAAGACATCAACGACGCTCCCAAGACGTCCGAAACCTTGGTGGACCTCTGATTGCACAGCGGCTAGGAGAGCTCAACATAAGGCCTGGTGTACATTTCGGCGGTATCCAACCGATGCTAATCTCGTTGAATTTAAAAGAGCAAAATCTTACGCTCGGTTGGTGCGTCGACGAAGCAAGAGGGAGTCTTGGATAAAGTACGTTTCATCGATCAATTCACGTGCCAGTTCAAAAACTGTTTGGGAAAAAATTCGTAGGATTCGGGGAAACTGTGGTTCCCATCAGATCTCTATTCTCGAGAGTAACGGCTGCACGTATGCTGAAGTCGGGGAGATAGTGGATTGTTTGGGTAGGGCGTTTGCCTCTGTTTCCAGTTCTGAGGCGTACCCTCTCTCCTTTCAGAGGACTAGACCAGCTGCTGAGCGCCAGAGACTCTCCTTTGCGCCTTTTCATAACACCGAGTATAACTCCCCCTTCAGCATGGTTGAACTCCGAGTGGCTCTGCATCGGTCCGGTGCAACATCTGTAGGTCCCGATGGCATCCACTATGACATGATCCGTCATCTATCGCAGTCGTCTCTCGAGAATCCGTTAGTGCTTTTCAACCGCATTTGGTTGGAGCACAGTTTCCCGGACTCCTGGCGAAAAGCTTTTGTTTTACCTTTTCCCAAGCCTGGCAAAGACCCCAAGTCTCCCTCTAGTTACCGGCCAATTGCCCTCACTAGCTGTCTGTGCAAAATCCTTGAACGCATGGTTAATTCTAGGCTAATTTACTTCCTAGAAGAACATCAAATTCTGTCGCCATCACAAAGCGGCTTCCGTCGTCATCGTTCAGCTCCTGACCATCTCCTGCTCCTTGAGACGTCTGTTCGAGAGGCATTCGTGCGTAGGCAGCACCTGGTGTCTGTCTTTTTTGACATCGAAAAAGCTTACGATAGAGCGTGGCGTCACGGTATCCTCCGTGACCTCCACGAGAATGGGTTGCGGGGAAACCTGCCAACCTTCATTGCCAACTTTCTTCGTAACCGTGTGTTCCAGGTGCGCCTCGGTACAACGCTCTCTGCCTTCTTCCATCAAGAACAAGGTGTTCCTCAAGGCAGCATTCTTTCGGTGACTCTGTTCATCCTCCGCATTAATTGTTTGCTTAAAAATCTTCCTCCTACGGTTTCGACTACCATTTATGTTGACGACCTTCACATCTTCTGCTCGTCATCAAGCATGCATTTCATTGAAAGGCAGCTGCAGTCTGCAATTAACCAGATAGTTAAAGCGGCTAACAACAATGGTTTCGTTCTTTCTGCTGAAAAGACAGCGTGTGTCCATTTCTGCCGGAGGCGTGGCCTCCACCCCGATCCAGAACTCTATTTGGACCATGCAGCCATTCCAGTTTTGCCGGAAACCAAGTTCCTTGGTTTGACCGTCGACCGTGCGCTCACCTTTCGCTCGCACGTTCGACGACTCCGCACTTCCTGTCTGAGAGCTTTGTCCATCCTCAAGATCCTCGCCTCAGTCTCCTGGGGTGCAGACAGGACTTCCTTGTTCCGTATTTACCATTCTCTCATTCGGTCTAAACTGGATTATGGCTGTATGGTGTATGGCTCTGCGCGTCCTTCCGTTCTCCGGCCGTTGGATACCATCCACCATCAAGCGCTGCGTCTTTGTACGGGAGCATTTCGCACGTCACCCATTCCCAGCCTTTATGCCGACGCGAACGAACCGTCGCTTCATTTACGCCGTCTGCAGCTGTCTCTTCAATTTTACCTGAAACTTAAATCTCTCTCAGAACATACTTTACACGATGCAGTTTTTCATCCCCAGCATGATCGTTTGTTCGAGACCCGTCCCTCGTGCATTCGAACCTTCGGTCTTCGTATGGCGGCCGTAGCTCGTGATGCAGGGCTCGACTTGTCACTCGTTGGAGAGACCAGGGGCTTTGAGGATCCCCCATGGCACCCTCTTGGTGTCATGGTTGATACCAGCTTTACATCTTTTGACAAGTCCTCAACCCCTGCGTCAGTATACCAGCAGCTCTTCGCCGAACACCGTTACGTCAATGCAGACTTTATTCCTGTTTTCACCGATGGATCTAAGGCAGCTGGTGTCGTTGGATGCGCCGCCGTCTGCATTGACGAAGTTTCTGTTGCCCGCATTCCTGCCGAGGCCACGGTGTTTTCGGCGGAGATGCATGCTGTGTATCTTGCACTTGTTCACGTGCAGTCGAGCTCTCATCAGCGTGCTATTGTGTACACTGATTCGTTGAGTGTTGTGCAATCATTGTCATCTTTGGATTTCTCTGGCCACCCACTTCTTTTTACCGTACGGAGACTTCTTCGTTCTTTGCTCGAGGCTGATGTCCAGATTCGGTTCTGCTGGATTCCTGGGCATGTTGGGATCCCAGGGAACGAGTCTGCTGATGCTGCTGCTAGATCTGCCTCTTCTTTGGTCGTCACACCCTTGCCACTGTTTCACCGTGATTTTCGCTTTCTTGTTCACGATCATATCAGACGAACGTGGCGGGGTCTGTGGGACCAACAGGTGGAGAATAAACTGCACCGTGTTAAACCCATCCTTGGAGTCTGGAAATCATCGTGTCGCCGGAACCGTAGGGAAGAAGTTGTTCTTGCGCGTCTCCGCATTGGGCATTGTCGCTTCACGCATAGCTATTTGCTGTGTGGCGACGCTGCCCCAATGTGTGAGGCGTGCGACTGTTTATTCACCGTCTCTCATGTTTTGTGCAGTTGTGTTCGTTTCCGTCAGCATCGGTTTCACTATTTTCAGTCTCATCTGCTGGACGAGGACGCAGCTACGCTTCAAAAGCTTTTGGGCGACCACTGCGACACTTTCGCAGTATTTTCCTTTCTAAAACAGATTAACGTTTTAAAACTCATTTAAAAAAAAAAAAAAAAAAAAAAGTTATATTGGTAAATTAATAAAGTTATATATAAACCTAATAAACTAACTAGTCTTCACAACATCTTTCATCATCCTCTTTTCTAACTTTTACCAAGCCTGTCTGCTCTTAATCATTTCACCCCGCTTTTTAAAATCTTTAGCTGATAGTTCTGTGTCTGGCGCTCTTTGGCCAAGCCTGGCCCTTGCGCCACTAAAATCAATTAACTAACTAACAAATCTCCTGACAAGACAGCCTGTGTCCATTTCTGCCGGAGGCGTGGCCTCCACCCTGATCCAGAGCTCTATTTGGACAGTGCAGTCATTCCAGTTTTGCCGGAAACCAAGTTCCTTGGTTTGACCGTTGACCGTGCTCTCACCTTTCGCTCGCACGTTCGACGGCTAAGGACTTCCTGTCTGAGAGCCTTGTCAATCCTTAAGATCCTTGCCTCAGTCTCCTGGGGTGCAGACAGGACTTCTTTGTTCCGTATTTACCATTCTCTCATTCGGTCTAAGCTGGATTATGGCTGTATGGTGTATGGCTCTGCGCGTCCTACCGTTCTCCGGCCGTTGGATACCATCCACCATCAAGCGCTGCGTCTTTGTACGGGAGCCTTTCGTACGTCACCCATTCCCAGCCTTTATGCCGACGCGAACGAACCGTCGCTTCATTTACGCCGTCTGCAGCTGTCTCTTCAATTTTACCTGAAACTTAAATCACTCACAGACCATCCTTTATACGATGCAGTTTTTCACCCCCAGCATGCTCATTTGTTCGAGATCCGTCCCTCGTGCATTCGAACCTTCGGTCTTCGTATGGCGGCCGTAGCTCGTGATGCAGGGCTCGACTTGTCACTCGTTGGAGAGACCAGGGGCTTTGAGGATCCCCCATGGCATCCTCTTGGTGTCATGGTTGATACCAGCTTTACATCTTTTGACAAGTCCTCAACCCCTGCGTCAGTGTACCAGCAGCTCTTCGCTGAACACCGTTACGTCAATGCAGACTTTATTCCTGTTTTCACCGATGGATCTAAGGCGGCTGGTGTTGTTGGATCCGCCGCCGTCTGCGTTGACGAAGTTTCTGTTGCCCGCATTCCTCCTGAGGCCACGGTGTTTTCGGCGGAGATGCATGCTGTGTATCTTGCACTTGTTCACGTGCAGTCGAGCTCTCATCAACGTGCTATTGTGTACACTGATTCGCTGAGTGTTGTGCAATCATTGTCATCTTTGGATTTCACTGGCCACCCACTTCTTTTTACCGTTAGGAGACTTCTTCGTTCTTTGCTCGAGGCTGATGTCCAGATTCGTTTCTGCTGGATTCCTGGGCATGTTGGGATCCCAGGGAACGAGTCTGCCGATGCTGCTGCTAGATCTGCCTCTTCTTTGGTCGTCACACCCTTGCCACTGTTTCACCGCGATTTTCGCTTTCTTGTTCACGATCATATCAGACGAACGTGGCGAAGTCTGTGGGACCAACAGGTGGAGAATAAACTGCACCGTATAAAACCTAACCTTGGAATCTGGAAATCATCGTGTCGCCGGAACCGTAGGGAAGAAGTTGTTCTTGCGCGTCTCCGCATTGGGCATTGTCGCTTCACGCATAGCTATTTGCTGTGTGGCGACGCTGCCCCAATGTGTGAGGCGTGCGACTGTTTACTCACCATCTCTCATGTTTTATGTAGTTGTGTTCGTTTTTGTAATCATCGGTTTCACTATTTTCAGTCTCATCTACTGGATGACGGCGCAGCTACACCGCAGAAGCTTTTGGGCGACCACTGCGACACTTTCGCAGTGTTTTCGTTCTTAAAGCAGATAGACTTTTTAAAACTTATTTAAAAAAAAAAAAAAAAAAAAAAAAATAATAATAATAGTAATAATAATAATAATTTATAATGATTATAACAGTGAATTGATGAATTTATTTATTTATTTATAAACCTAATTGACTGGCTGGTCTTCACGGCTTTTATCATTCTCTATTCTAGCTTTTGCCAGGCCTGTCTGCTCTTAATCATTTCACCCCGCTTTTAATTATCTTTAACTGATTGTTCTGTGTCTGGCGCTCTTTGGCCAAACCTGGCCCTTGCGCCACTAAAATCAATTAACTAACTAACTAACGAAGAGGTGTTAGAGGGACATTCCCTTTTAATGCGTTTAAGGAGCATTCGCAGATGGCTTTAATCCCGCTATATATTTGTGCATTTTGTCAAGAGCTGTTTTAACACCTTTTTGGGACATGCATTTATCACGTGTAGAAAGTCGACTTGCTTCTTTGACAGTGTCATGACGCAAACTAGCAGAGGTGACCTACTTCTTACGAATTTATCCAAGAGGCATACGATAAAGATTTTTGGAAAGCACAATGAAGTGGAGGATGGGTAATAACACAGGATACGGCACATTTTGGAAGTTCGTTACTATTAGGACACAGTAGCGAATCTAGATCGTGAAAGTTGACTCCTATGAGCGCTTCCAAATATTTACATTTCACGAGCCCCTTAGCATAGAAAACGTTATACGAGTCTTTGAGGGAATGTAGTAAATCATTTAAATGAACATAGTCCCCCCGCACGGGGATAACTGGTTTTCCAGTTATTTGGGGAGCGGCGCCCCCACGGCCCGAGCTGACCTTGTGACTGTTTCTGTTTTGATTTCGTCTTGATACGATGATACCACCGAAGGGACAGCTGTTCATCCAGCTGATGGGGAGTGGCGACCCCACGGCCCGAGCCGACAGTAGTGTTTAAAATCTTTTTCCATTTGTGGTTGTTGTTGTTGTTATCTCGCCACGCTCCCGCCTCAGTCCTGTAGGTTGCTGAGGTTGTGATTATGCGCCAGCCCTTTCCTCTCACTTTCCTGTTTTTGCTTTCTTCTCCACTCCCTGTTCTTCCTTTTTCTCTATTTTCTACTCCTCTTCCTTTTCTTTTTCATTTTCTGTTCCCTCTTCGTTTCTTCGGGCTGGTTAGCTAGACCTACCTGCACGTTTGCCGTGTGCGGTGACCCGTACAGGTGGAAAAGGGGATGCTGGAGGCTGAGGTTACTGGGGGCCAGGCTATAGTTGTCACCAGTCGCCAACACTCCTCTTTGCCCCCTGCTTCACCCTAAACGGGAGGCTAGGAACTAACCTACTCCTAGTCAATCGGCTTGTCATTTCGTACGACGGGGTGAGTTTGGGGATAGTGTGGGCATGCCAAAGGGGTATTACCAAGACCCGGGAAAGTCGCGGTACTCGCTGAGCGCATGTCTGCACGATCAACATGCTATATCCGCCGCCTAACCCTAGGGCCGTGTCCTGCGCCCATGTTGGCCTGCGGACCTCCGGCTCTCCCCTGTTGGGCTCGGTAGTGGGCGGGGAAGCTGGCGGATGAATTTTTTTTTCGCATTATATATGGATTCTTCAACTATTCCCCCTTCTGTCAAACTAAAGAAATCTTTGGACACGGATCCTAACCCCACCAATAAGAAACTGCGTACTTTGCCGCCGGACACTGCCCGATTTTTTATCATCCATGCACGGGAAGAATCTCACAAGCTTGGCTCCAAATCTCCCTTCTGGATTCAAAAAGCCCTGCAAGGAGCGGTTGCGTCACCAACTAGTGTGAAGAAGTTAAAATCGGGAGATATATTGGTGGAAATGTCAAGTCCACGCCATGGTTCATTGCTCTTGGGCGTCTCCAACTTGGGTGGTGTCCCTGTGGACATCAAACCTCATCAGTCCCTGAATTCATCCAGAGGTGTCATCTCCGAGCGCGACCTCGTGGATGTTTCAGAGGAAGAATTTCTGGAGGAGCTTGCCAACCAAGGTGTCACAGCGGTTCGTCGGATCAAGTTCCGCCGAAACGGGGAGCTGGTCAACTCCAGAACAGTGATTCTGACCTTTGATCGCCCGACTCTTCCATCTTCCATCCATGCGGGCTATTTGAACTGCTCTGTGCGCCCGTACATTCCTAACCCCCTTCGTTGCTACCGATGCCAAGTGTACGGGCACTCCCAGCAGTCTTGCCGTGGTGCTGCTACTTGCAATCGTTGCGGTTCACACGACCATCTTCAGTCTGACTGCTCTGCTGCAGCTGCCCATTGTGTGAACTGCAAAGGCGACCATGCTGCCAATGCCAAGAACTGTCCGAAGTGGATTGAGGAGCGGAAGATTCAGGAGGTTAAGACACTTGAACACCTGTCCTACCCTGAAGCTCGACGGAAGGTCGTTCCCGCTGCTCCAAGCGCACGCACCTACTCTTCCGTTGTGGCTCCTAAAACATCCATTGCCACTCAGACAGACATCACTATACCAAAAGACTGCCCTTTCTCTCTCGAGGATATTTATGCTGCTGGGCTGAAGGCCCTTCGACTTTCCACCACTGACAGTTTATCTTTGCCACCACAGACCAATGCTCGGGGTCCTGCATCCTCGCCCAAGCGCGCTGTTGCAGAACAGGTTTCCCGTTCTAAGAGCCCTGATCCCTCGCCTGCTAGACACAGAGGCAAGACCAAACAAACCTCAGCCACACAATCTCAAACAAAGGTTCAAGCCGGAACGAATCAGTCCCGGTCTTCATCCTCAAGACACCCACCTGTCCTTCCCCCGGTTACCACGCCGGCGAGGGGCACTGCAGACCAGACAGAGGAATTTATGGACTCCGAGGCCTTCTAGGCCTGGTCAGTTCATTTGATCCACGTTTCTTTCTTCCTATCTACCCCTCAAATCATGGTTTCAATCGTTCAATGGAACTGTCGAGCCCCGCACGGGGATAACTGGTTTTCCAGTTATTTGGGGAGCGGCGCCCCCACGGCCCGAGCTGACCTTGTGACTGGTCACCATCAGATGTCACGCCACCGCTACTTTTTTATTTTGGTGTTTGCAGGGACAGCTGTTCATCCAGCTGTTGGGGAGTCGCGGCCCCACGATCCCGAGCTGGTCTTGTGTCTCGCTTTTTCGTTTTTATTTATTTTCTCCACTGGCTAGTTGCCCGTGTTGTATACTTTACCTAATCGCTACCACGTTATGTACTAATACCCCGGTCTTGTGGTTTTGTTACCCTCCACCACTAACTGATTTATATTAACCGCTCAGTTCGTAGGTTGCTGAGATTCAGTTTAGGTTCCCTGCCAGGATTTGTCTTCTTTAGATTTCTTTTTTCCTTTTAGTTGGCTTGGGTACTAGACCTACCTGCATGTTTGCCGCGTGCGGAGACCCGTGAGGCGGAAATGGGATGTCTGGCGGCTGAGGTCGCAGGAGACCGGATAAAGTGCCTCCTGTGTACCAACACTCCTCTTCGACCCCGGCTTCGCTGTAAACGGGAGGCTAGAGACTAACCCACCTCTAGTCAGAAGTCTTGTACCAAGTTGTGTACACGGCTTTAGCGGCTTTTTTGTCGTATAGCACGGCAGGGTGAGCCCGGGGGCTGTGGGATCATGCCAAAGGCGTTGGCATGACGGTACCCGGAGGCCGAAGTGTCCGCCGAGGGCGTGTGATCACAGCCAACGGACTATATCTGCAACGTATAAGCTCCAGAACTGTGTCCAGCGTCATTTTCTTGGCTTGCAGACCTCCAGTTCTCCCTTGTAGGGCTCGGTGGTGGGTGGAGTAGTCTGCAGACGAATCTTCCTCCTTTTTTTCCATGGGTAAAAAGAACAAAAACTCCAAATTTAAGTCAAATGACAAAATGATAGTTGACAACGACTGTCCTTCGTCTTCTCAACCTACCAAGTCTCATACCCTTAAAAGATCTTTAGACCATGATCTGGACCAAGAATGTGGAACCTCTTCTTCGGCAGCTGTACCAGTCGCTCCGAAGCGTCGTCTCCCCTCAATTGCTGTGACTACGCATGCTACTCACTTGCTTGTAGAATCCATCGATCCGAATGAGAGACTGTCCACCAGATCTCCCTTTTTCATTTCTAAAGCTTTGGACGCTGCGGTTGGCCCCTTGAAGTCTGTGAGGAAGCTTCGCTCTGGGGACCTGCTTGTCCAAACTTGCAGTGTTTCTCAGAGTAACACTTTTCTGAACCTCACTAGTCTTCAAGGCATTCCTGTGAAAGTGACACCTCACCCGTTTCTTAACACCTCTCGGGGTGTTATTTCGGAGTTTGATCTCTTGCCTTGCAGTGAAGACGAATTCGTGACTGAACTTGCTGATCAAGGTGTTATTGCTGCACGTCGTATGATGTTCCGGCGTGATGGTTCCATGATTAAGTCAAAAAATGTCATCTTGACTTTTGACTCCCGAAAGTTCCGACAGAAATCAAAGCAGGCTACTTGGTCTGTGCAGTTCGCCCGTACATTCCCAGTCCTCTGCGCTGTTTCAGGTGCCAGAGGTACGGGCATTCACAACGATTCTGTAAGAGTTCCGCTCGTTGCGCTAATTGTGGCTCCGGTGAACATGACGGGGAAGGTTGCACTTCTGCGGCCTGCTGTGTTAACTGCGGTGAGGCCCATGCAGCTTACTCCCGCAACTGTATGAAATGGAAGGACGAGATGGCGATCCAGCGCCTCAAGACCCTGGAAGGCCTCTCGTACCCTGCTGCCAAAGCCAAGTTGGGTATTCCCAACACCCGACAGCGTAGTTTTGCCGCAGTTGTTAAGTCTCTGCCACAACCCGTGCAGCCCTTTGTTCCGCGCCCTGTAGCTCTCGCAGCGCTTGCCAAGCGATCTACAGCTGACCAAGCGACACAGGTGTTTTTCCCCGAGCTCGCGATTTTTTCGACTACCTGATTCTGGGCCTTCTCTTTTGCAGCCGACCCTCTCTTCCAGTTTAAAGCAGGAAGCCTGCACGTGCGGACGACCCGGCCCTCAATCCGCAAAGGTGTGCAGTGTCCATCCAACTGTCTCGGCCTCAGCGAGGTCCCCACCCTCAACCAACATTATAGAGGAACATAGGGGGAGGAGAGTGACAGTTCGTCCCCAGCCTCAAACAACATTGCAGAGGAACATGGGGGAGAAGAGAGTGACAGTTCGTCCCCGCCCTCTGCCAGCATTGCAGGGGAGTGTGGGGGGAGGAGAGTGACTCATCCTTTGTGTAGTTCTGTTTAAAAAAAAAAAAAATTATAATTATAATAGTCAATTAATAAATTTTTATATAAACCTAATTAACTACCTTGTCTTCACAGCTTTCATCATACTCTTTTTCAACTTTTACCAAGCCTGTCTGCTCTTAATCATTTTCCACGTTTTTTAAAAATCTGTGGCTGATAGTTCTTGGTCTGGCGCTCTTTGGCCAAACCTGGCCCTTGCGCCAATAAAATCCAACAACCAACCAACCAACCGAACTGTCGAGGTTTTCGGACAAAATATGACGACGTCAAACATCTGCTCTCGTCGTACTCTCCGGTGTGCCTTTGCCTCCAGGAGACAAAACTTAAACCATCAGACCTGCTCTCAGTTCGAGGCTACAGTGCATTTCGGAAAGATAATGTTTCAGGAGATATAGCTTGCGGGGGAGTTGCCATTCTTGTCCCCCACAGTGTTCCAGTTTCTCCCGTTGCGGTCTCAACATCTTTACAAGCCGTTGCGGTGCGTATCTCCATGCCTGTGCCTCTAACTGTTTGCAGCGTCTATCTGCCGCCGGATGAGGACGTGAGCGTGTCCGTTCTTGAGAGCTTAGTTGAACAGCTGCTGTCACCTGCTCTTCTTCTGGGTGACTTCAACGCTCATAATCCATTGTGGGGTAGTGTCAGAACAGACGTACGAGGCCGTAGGATCGAATCTCTTCTGTCCTCGACCTCCCTGTGCCTTTTTAACACCGGAGCTGACACTTATTTCCACGAGCCTACACGAAGTTTCAGTGCGATCGATTTATCTTTGGGTTCACCATCAGTTATTGCTGACTGGTCGTGGACGGTGTGCAACGACCTCCATGGGAGCGACCACTTCCCAATTGTACTTGGCTATAATGAGAGCGTGCCATCTTCTGCTTCCCGCCCTCCCCGATGGAGGATGGATCGTGCCAAGTGGGAGGTCTTCACATCGTCCGCAGTGATACCTTCTGTCATGGTGACCCGAGGGTCAATCGATGCAGCTGTTACTGATGTCACCACGTGTATCATTCAGGCAGCGGATCTCTCTATCCCAAAGACCTCAACGACGCTCCCAAGACGTCCGAAACCTTGGTGGACCTCTGATTGCACAGCGGCTAGGAGAGCTCAACATAAGGCCTGGTGTACATTTCGGCGTTATCCAACCGATGCTAATCTCGTTGAATTTAAAAGAGCAAAATCTTACGCTCGGTTGGTGCGTCGACGAAGCAAGAGGGAGTCTTGGATGAAATACGTTTCATCGATCAATTCACGTGCCAGTTCAAAAACTGTTTGGGAAAACATTCGTAGGATTCGGGGAAACTGTGGTTCCCATCAGATCTCTATTCTCGAGAGTAACGGCTGCACGTATGCTGAAGTCGGGGAGATAGTGGATTGTTTGGGTAGGGCGTTTGCCTCTGTTTCCAGTTCTGAGGCGTACCCTCTCTCCTTTCAGAGGACTAGACCAGCTGCTGAGCGCCAAAGACTCTCCTTTGCGCCTTTTCATAACACCGAGTATAACTCCCCCTTCAGCATGGTTGAACTCCGAGTGGCTCTGCATCGGTCCGGTGCAACATCTGTAGGTCCCGATGGCATCCACTATGACATGATCCGTCATCTCTCGCAGTCGTCTCTCGAGAATCTGTTAGTGCTTTTCAACCGCATTTGGTTGGAGCACAGTTTCCCGGACTCCTGGCGAAAAGCTTTTGTTTTACCTTTTCCCAAGCCTGGCAAAGACCCCAAGTCTCCCTCTAGTTATCGGCCAATTGCCCTCACTAGCTGTCTGTGCAAAATCCTTGAACGCATGGTTAATTCTAGGCTAATTTACTTCCTAGAAGAACATCAAATTCTGTCGCCATCACAAAGCGGCTTCCGTCGTCATCGTTCAGCTCCTGACCATCTCCTGCTCCTTGAGACGTCTGTTCGAGAGGCATTCGTGCGTAGGCAGCACCTGGTGTCTGTCTTTTTTGACATCGAAAAAGCTTACGATAGAGCGTGGCGTCACGGTATCCTCCGTGACCTCCACGAGAGTGGGTTGCGGGGAAACCTGCCAACCTTCATTGCCAACTTCCTTCGTAACCGTGTGTTCCAGGTGCGCCTGGGTACAACGCTCTCTGCCTTCTTCCATCAAGAACAAGGTGTTCCTCAAGGCAGCATTCTTTCGGTGACTCTGTTCATCCTCCGCATTAATTGTTTGCTTAAAAATCTTCCTCCTACGGTTTCGACTACCATTTATGTTGACGACCTTCATATCTTCTGCTCGTCATCAAGCATGCATTTCATTGAAAGGCAGCTGCAGTCTGCAATTAACCAGATAGTTAAAGCGGCTAACAACAATGGTTTCGTTCTTTCTGCTGAAAAGACAGCGTGTGTCCATTTCTGCCGGAGGCGTGGCCTCCACCCCGATCCAGAACTCTATTTGGACCATGCAGCCATTCCAGTTTTGCCGGAAACCAAGTTCCTTGGTTTGACCGTCGACCGTGCGCTCACCTTTCGCTCGCACGTTCGACGACTCCGCACTTCCTGTCTGAGAGCTTTGTCCATCCTCAAGATCCTCGCCTCAGTCTCCTGGGGTGCAGACAGGACTTCCTTGTTCCGTATTTACCATTCTCTCATTCGGTCTAAACTGGATTATGGCTGTATGGTGTATGGCTCTGCGCGTCCTTCCGTTCTCCGGCCGTTGGATACCATCCACCATCAAGCGCTGCGTCTTTGTACGGGAGCATTTCGCACGTCACCCATTCCCAGCCTTTATGCCGACGCGAACGAACCGTCGCTTCATTTACGCCGTCTGCAGCTGTCTCTTCAATTTTACCTGAAACTTAGATCTCTCTCAGAACATACTTTACACGATGCAGTTTTTCATCCCCAGCATGCTCGTTTGTTCGAGACCCGTCCCTCGTGCATTCGAACCTTCGGTCTTCGTATGGCGGCCGTAGCTCGTGATGCAGGGCTCGACTTGTCACTCGTTGGAGAGACCAGGGGCTTTGAGGATCCCCCATGGCACCCTCTTGGTGTCATGGTTGATACCAGCTTTACATCTTTTGACAAGTCCTCAACCCCTGCGTCAGTGTACCAGCAGCTCTTATGCCGAACACCGTTACGTCAATGCAGACTTTATTCCTGTTTTCACCGATGGATCTAAGGCGGCTGGTGTCGTTGGATGCGCCGCCGTCTGCATTGACGAAGTTTCTGTTGCCCGCATTCCTGCCGAGGCCACGGTGTTTTCGGCGGAGATGCATGCTGTGTATCTTGCACTTGTTCACGTGCAGTCGAGCTCTCATCAGCGTGCTATTGTGTACACTGATTCGTTGAGTGTTGTGCAATCATTGTCATCTTTGGATTTCTCTGGCCACCCACTTCTTTTTACCGTACGGAGACTTCTTCGTTCTTTGCTCGAGGCTGATGTCCAGATTCGGTTCTGCTGGATTCCTGGGCATGTTGGGATCCCAGGGAACGAGTCTGCTGACGCTGCTGCTAGATCTGCCTCTTCTTTGGTTGTCACACCCTTGCCACTGTTCCACCGTGATTTTCGCTTTCTTGTTCACGATCATATCAGACGAACGTGGCGAAGTCTGTGGGACCAACAGGTGGAGAATAAACTGCACCGTGTTAAACCCATCCTTGGAGTCTGGAAATCATCGTGTCGCCGGAACCGTAGGGAAGAAGTTGTTCTTGCGCGTCTCCGCATTGGGCATTGTCGCTTCACGCATAGCTATTTGCTGTGTGGGGACGCTGCCCCAATGTGTGAGGCGTGCGACTGTTTACTCACCGTCTCTCATGTTTTGTGCAGTTGTGTTCGTTTTCGTCATCATCGGTTTCAATATTTTCAGTCTCATCTGCTGGACGAGGACGCAGCTACGCTTCAAAAGCTTTTGGGCGACCACTGCGACACTTTCGCAGTATTTTCCTTTTTAAAACAGATTAACGTTTTAAAACTTATTTAAAAAAAAAAAAAAAAAAAAGTTATATTATAATGGTAAATTAATAAAGTTATATATAAACCTAATAAACTAACTAGTCTTCACAACATCTTTCATCATCCTCTTTTCTAACTTTTACCAAGCCTGTCTGCTCTTAATCATTTCACCCCGCTTTTTAAAATCTTTAGCTGATAGTTCTGTGTCTGGCGCTCTTTGGCCAAGCCTGGCCCTTGCGCCACTAAAATCAATTAACTAACTAACTAACCACCTCACCCGAATTCCAAGGTATACGATGTAGATTGGATGTCACCCAACAACACTGAAATTTATCCTTTTCACTTAATTCACTGAAAGGGAATGGGGGTTTAAACACGGTGACACCTTTGTCGCTTGCATTCTGAACACAGCAAAAGGCGATCTCCTTCACGATGAAATTCTTGCCGCTTTCCAAGGGAAATCCTTCAATGTCGACCACCACAGTCTTCATGGCGATGATGAATGAAGGTTTTATTTTAGTAGCGGGGTTGATATACCGTATGCATCTCTCCCGGAAGTATGTTTGACCGCAATCTCATTTCTTCAGGGGTGTCAGGCTTAAGGTCTACTAGTAAATAGGTATAAGGCTTCTTTGTCGCATCAGAATAAACTTCTTGAAAGAATTTAAGTTTGGTGGGGTATAGTTGTCTTCCCAAATGCATCACCTGATTGGCGTCTGAATAGAAACATGTAATGGGCGTTGAGGGAAATTTCTCTCATTTCTTTCCCTTTATGAAAAATGTTTTGAGTCAGGAAAAAAAATTGACAAATTCATATGATGACTACCTTTTATAAATAGTTGCGTCACTTCCGTCATCAAGTCGTCGATAATAAATAAAGTCTTGTGTTCCACATAATCTAGAAAATTAGAAGGAACACCTTCAACAAATGTTACATTGGGAATTTCATCGTATAGAAGCTGATAAATACCGTAAAACCACACAATGTGTGATGGTATGGGGTATACAACATCGTTTAAATGTTGGAGAAGTCGCTTAACAAAGTAAGTTTTCCCGCACCCCGTTGGACCGCTAATGAGCGCAGTAAATGGGTGTTTTAGCATCACCGCTTCCATTTTTGAAATGAATAACGAACAGAGAAAGAGATGGTTTGTAAAAGAAAAAAACATTTATTCAGGATGAGTGGAATTTTGCAAGTATTCCGATTTTTTTTTTTACGAAGTTATATACGCGAACATCACTGGATTCACTATTCCATTGAAAGCTATTTACAATATCAATCATGTTTTCGCCACGGCATCTACAATCCAGAAAGTAAATAGAAAATTGACCACAAACGGTTGAAAAGAGTCCTTGCAGTCGAACATCGTTATACATCACTCTCGGAAACTTGGAAACGAAATCCGCAATAGGTCCTTCGAAATGTTGAGGAGAATGTCCGTACGAGTCGAAGAATTCGATATTTGCTGAGTCTGTTATATAGATAGCCAGCCAGTGTTTACCATCTTTATTGTGGGGATCTGTATCAACGACGAGGCATGCCGGAAAAATTGGAATTTGGAGGGGCAGTTGATCGCAGGCGTACACTCCAATGAAGGAAAGGCTTGTCATTCTGTCACGTGACAGAGCGTTCCCAATTTGAAAGCTATTCATTTCAGTTGGAAAAATCGAATAACACACTTCTCGCCTTGGTGATTTCAACAGTGTTTTGAAATTCTGCGTATACCAACACCGAGACGGTTTTAGGTAGCGCTGTATTAAATTTGATTTCAATTCTCAAATTCCCTCGATGGATTCATTCATGTGACCACCATCACACAGGTCTGGAGTCAAGTCGAATGCGTATAAAGTATATCCCTGGGAATATTCCTTACGGGAGATATCTATGCCTCTATCTTGACCCAATTTTTCAGTTCCTTGGAATAAACTGTGATAGCACTGGATAATATTACCGGAATTGAAATATGGCTCTAGAGGTTTATGAGGGTGGGATGGTCATCTACGTACACCCCTATGAAGTTTGCGTCGTAATGTTTGAATTCAAAAGGATTCGAGTCCGTATGTTCCGTCCCCGCACGGGGATAACTGGTTTTCCAGTTATTTGGGGAGCGGCGCCCCCACGGCCCGAGCTGACCTTGTGACGGTTTTTTGCTTTTTTGTTTTTGCGCTTATACGTTACCGCAGGGACAGCTGTTCATCCAGCTGATGGGGAGTAGCGACCCCACGGCCCTAGCCGACTTGTTATGTTTGATTCTTCCCGTTACAACTTTGTGTTGCCACCACCTTAACAGCACCCGCCTCAGTTGTTGGTTGCTGAGGTTGTGATTATGCGCCAGCCCTTTCCTTTCCTCTGGCTTTCCTCTCCCTTTCCTGTTTTTACTTTCTTCTCCACTACCTGTTCTTCTTTTCTACTCCATTTTCTACTCGACTTGCTTCTCCATTTTCTGTTCCTCTCTTGTTTTTCCGGGCTGGTTTGCTAGACCTACCTGCACGTTTGCCGTGTGCGGTGACCCGTAAGGTGGAAAAGGGGATGCTGGAGGCTGAGGTTTCTGGTGGCCAGGTTGTTGTTGTCGCCAGTCGCCAACACTCCTCTTTGCCCCCTGCTTCACCCTAAACGGGTGGCTAGGAACTAACCCACTCCTAGTCAATCGGCTTGTTGTTTCGTACAACAGGGTGAGTTTGGGGATAGTGCGGACATGCCAAAGGGGTGTTACCGAGACCTGGGAAAGTCTCGGTACTCGCTGAGCGCATGTCTGCACTATCAACATGCTATATCCGTTGCTTAACCCTAGAGTCGTGTCCTGCGTCCAATTGGGCTTGCGGACCTCCGGCTCTCCCCTGTAGGAGCTCGGTTGTGGGCGGGGAAATCGGCGGACGAACTTTTCACTTCTCTTCATGGCTAACCAAAAAATTTCCCAAGAACTTCAAACAAAGCGGCTCATTGAGGAAGGGTCACCCCCTCCCAACAAGAAACCTACACCTGATTCTGCCAATGTTCGGTTCTTTTGCATCCACTCCTTGGACGCTTCAAACCCATTAAACACCAGAAGCCCCTTCTGGATAAATAAAGCATTGCAATCAATTGCCAGCTCTCCTAAGAGCGTTAAGAAGCTCCAATCTGGAGATCTTCTTGTCGAGATGTCGAGTCCCAGATATGCTACAGTGCTTTTAAACACCACCTCTTTTTTAGATTGTCCAGTAAAAGTTACCCCTCACGGCTACCTCAATTCCTCACGAGGTGTTATCTCTTCTCAAGACCTTCTGGAGTGCAGTGACCAAGAACTTCTGGAGGAACTGAAAGACCAACAAGTGAGTGGAGTCCGGCGCATCCTATTTCGGCGAAATGGCCAATCTGTCCCATCTCGAAACATCATACTGACCTTTAACACCCCATCCCTGCCAACTTCAATCAAGGCAGGGTATCTACACCTTGAAGTGCGCCCCTTCATACCAAGTCCTCTACGATGCTTCAAATGCCAAGCATATGGTCACTCCCAGCAGTCTTGCAGGAGCACTGCTCGGTGTGGGCGTTGTACTGCAACCGACCATACTTTGCAAGATTGCCATGCCGAAGCCGAGCTGTGCTTCAACTGCAAGGGATCTCATGCAGCATCATCGAGAGACTGTCCAAAGTGGAAAGAGGAAAAAGAGATCCAACGCATTAAGACCGTTGAGGGAATCTCCTACCCAGAGGCCAGAAGAAAGGTCGCTCCAAACCAATCAAATCGGCGATCATATGCATCAGCGGTTGTTGCAAGGACTACAGTCGGTACCCAGACTGATAGCCAAATCCCAGTGAATTGTCCCTACAAGCTAGACGACATCATAGCTGCTGGTCTGGCAGCACTACAATCCCGAGCTAGGGACGCGAAAGCTCCAACAACCACTGTGCCTAAACCTGCTGCAACTAACACCAGCACCACCGGGACTTCAACAACCCCGGGAGGAAAGAGAAAGGAAAAAGAAAAGGAGAAGAAATCTCCAAACTCCCATCATAAGAACCAGGATCGGGCAAGATCATCTGCGACACAGGAACCAAAATACCGCCCCATTTTACCACCAGAGACTACAGGACGTCGGACAAAACAGTCCCAAGCGCAAATGGACATTGCAGACGAAATGATGGAATCGGACAACTTTTAGTTGTCCCAGTTTTTCTCGGGTTTTGTTTTTCGTTTTTCTTTTTCTCATTCACCACAATTCAAACCATAGATAAAATCGTTCAGTGGAACTGTCGAGGCTTTCGAACAAGACATGACGACGTGAAACATCTGCTTTCGTCATACTCTCCGGTGTGCCTTTGCCTCCAGGAAACAAAACTTAAACCATCAGACCTCCTTTCAGTTCGAGGCTACAGTGCATTTCGGAAAGATAATGTTTCAGGAGATATAGCTTGCGGGGGAGTTGCCATCCTTGTCCCCCACAGTGTTCCAGTTTCTCCCGTTGCGGTCTCAACATCTTTACAAGCCGTTGCGGTGCGTATCTCCATGCCTGTGCCTCTAACTGTTTGCAGCGTCTATCTGCCGCCGGATGAGGACGTGAGCGTGTCCGTTCTTGAGAGCTTAGTTGGGCAGCTGCCGTCACCTGCTCTTCTTCTGGGTGACTTCAATGCTCATAATCCATTGTGGGGTAGTGTCAGAACAGACACACGAGGCCGTAGGATCGAATCTCTTCTTTCCTCGACCTCTTTGTGCCTGTTTAACACCGGTGCTGACACTTACTTCCACGAGCCTACACGAAGTTTCAGTGCAATCGATTTATCTTTGGGTCAACCATCGGTTATGGCCGACTGGTCGTGGACGGTGTGTGACGACCTCCATGGAAGCGACCACTTCCCAATTGTACTTAGGTATAATGTGAGCGTACCATCTTCTGCCTCCCGCCCTCCTCGTTGGAGGATGGATCGTGCCAAGTGGGAGGTCTTCACACCGTCCGCAATGATATCTTTTGCCATGGTGACCCGGGGGTCAATTGACGCAGCTGTTACTGATGTCACAACGTGTATCATTCAGGCAGCAGATCTCTCTATCCCAAAAACATCAACGACGCTCCCAAGACGTCCGAAGCCTTGGTGGAACCCTGATTGCGCAGCGGCTAGGAGAGTTCAACATAAGGCCTGGTGTACTTTTCGGCGTTATCCGACCGATGCTAATCTTGTTAAATTTAAAAGAGCAAAATCTTACGCTCGGTTGGTGCGTCGACGAAGCAAGAGGGAGTCTTGGATGAAGTACGTTTCATCTATCAATTCACGTGCCAGTTCAAAAACTGTTTGGGAAAAAATTCGTAAGATCCGGGGAAACTATAGTTCCCGCCAAATTTCAATTCTTGAGAATAACGGCTGCACGTATGCTGAAGTTGGGGAGATTGTGGATTGCTTGGGCGAAGCGTTTGCCTCAGTTTCTAGTTCTCAGGCGTATCTCCTGTCCTTTCAGAGGATTAAAACAACCGCGGAACGCCAGAAAATCTCCTTTGCGCCTTTTTATAACACTGAGTATAACTCCCCCTTCAGCATGGTTGAACTACGGGTGGCTCTGCATCGGTCTGGCGCAACATCTGTCGGCCCTGACGGCATCCACTATGACATGATCCGTCATCTCTCGCAGTCGTCTCTCGAGAATCTATTAGTGCTTTTCAACCGTATTTGGTTGGAGCACAGTTTCCCGGACTCTTGGCGAAGAGCTTTTGTTTTACCTTTTCCCAAGCCTGGCAAAGACCCCAAGTCTCCCTCTAGTTATCGGCCAATTGCCCTCACTAGCTGTCTGTGCAAAATCCTTGAACGAATGGTTAATTCCCGGCTAATTTATTTTCTTGAAGAACATCGAATACTGTCTCCATCACAAAGCGGCTTCCGTCGTCATCGTTCAGCTCCTGACCATCTCCTGCTCCTTGAGACGTCTGTTCGTGAGGCGTTCGTACGTAGGCAGCACCTGGTGTCTGTATTTTTTGACATCGAAAAAGCTTACGATAGAGCGTGGCGTCACGGTATCCTCCGTGACCTCCACGAGAGTGGGTTGCGGGGAAACCTGCCAACCTTCATTGCCAACTTTCTTCGTAACCGTGTGTTCCAGGTGCGCCTGGGTACAACGCTGTCCACCTTTTTCCATCAAGAACAAGGCGTTCCTCAAGGCAGCATTCTTTCGGTGACTCTGTTCATCCTCCGCATTAATTGTTTACTCAAAAATCTTCCTCCTACGGTTTCGGCTACCATTTATGTTGACGACCTTCACATCTTCTGTTCGTCATCCAGCATGCGTTTCGTTGAAAGGCAGTTGCAGTCTGCAATTACCCAGATTGTTAAAGCCGCTAACAATAATGGGTTTGTTCTTTCTCCCGACAAGACAGCCTGTGTCCATTTCTGCCGGAGGCGTGGCCTCCATCCTGATCCAGAGCTCTATTTGGACCGTGCAGCCATTCCAGTTTTGCCGGAAACCAAGTTCCTTGGTTTGACCGTTGACCGTGCTCTCACCTTTCGCTCGCACGTTCGACGGCTAAGGACTTCCTGTCTGAGAGCCTTGTCAATCCTTAAGATCCTTGCCTCAGTCTCCTGGGGTGCAGACAGGACTTCTTTGTTCCGTATTTACCATTCTCTCATTCGGTCTAAGCTGGATTATGGCTGTATGGTGTATGGCTCTGCGCGTCCTACCGTTCTCCGGCCGTTGGATACCATCCACCATCAAGCGCTGCGTCTTTGTACGGGAGCCTTTCGTACGTCACCCATTCCCAGCCTTTATGCCGACGCGAACGAACCGTCGCTTCATTTACGCCGTCTGCAGCTGTCTCTTCAGTTTTACCTGAAACTTAAATCACTCACAGACCATCCTTTATACGATGCAGTTTTTCATCCCCAGCATGCTCGTTTGTTCGAGATCCGTCCCTCGTGCATTCGAACCTTCGGTCTTCGTATGGCGGCCGTAGCTCGTGATGCAGGGCTCGACTTGTCACTCGTTGGAGAGACCAGGGGCTTTGAGGATCCCCCATGGCATCCTCTTGGTGTCATGGTTGATACCAGCTTTACATCTTTTGACAAGTCCTCAACCCCTGCGTCAGTGTACCAGCAGCTCTTCGCTGAACACCGTTACGTCAATGCAGACTTTATTCCTGTTTTCACCGATGGATCTAAGGCGGCTGGTGTAGTTGGATCCGCCGCCGTCTGCGTTGACGAAGTTTCTGTTGCCCGCATTCCTCCTGAGGCCACGGTGTTTTCGGCGGAGATGCATGCTGTGTATCTTGCACTTGTTCACGTGCAGTCGAGCTCTCATCAGCGTGCTATTGTGTACACTGATTCGTTGAGTGTTGTGCAATCATTGTCATCTTTGGATTTCACTGGCCACCCCTTCTTTTTACCGTACGGAGACTTCTTCGTTCTTTGTTCGAGGCTGATGTCCAGATTCGGTTCTGCTGGATTCCTGGGCATGTTGGGATCCCAGGGAACGAGTCTGCTGATGCTGCTGCTAGATCTGCCTCCTCTTTGGTTGTCACACCGTTGCCACTGTTCCACCGTGATTTTCGCTTTCTTGTTCACGATCATATCAGACGAACGTGGCGGGGTCTGTGGGACCAACAGGTGGAGAATAAACTGCACCGTGTTAAACCCATCCTTGGAGTCTGGAAATCATCGTGTCGCCGGAACCGTAGGGAAGAAGTTGTTCTTGCGCGTCTCCGCATTGGGCATTGTCGCTTCACGCATAGCTATTTGCTGTGTGGCGACGCTGCCCCAATGTGTGAGGCGTGCGACTGTTTACTCACCATCTCTCATGTTTTATGTAGTTGTGTTCGGTTTTGTAATAATCGGTTTCACTATTTTCAATCTCATCTGCTGGACGAGGACGCAGCTACGCTTCAAAAACTTTTGGGCGACCACTGCGACACTTTCGCAGTATTTTCCTTTTTAAAACAGATTAACTTTTTAAAACTTATTTAATAAAAAAAAAAAAAAAAAAAAAAAGTTATATAATAAATATAATAGTAAACTAATAAAGTTATATATAAACCTAATTAACTAACTAGTCTTCACATCTTTCATCATCCTCTTTTCTAACTTTTACTAAGCCCGTCTGCTCTTAATCATTCTCCACGCTTTTAAAAATCTTTAGCTGATAGTTCTGTGTCTGGCGCTCTTTGGCCAAACCTGGCCCTTGCGCCACTAAAATCAATTAACTAACTAACTAACTAACTATGTTCCGTTGAAAGCATCATTGTCTACGCAGCCAATAACGACTCGTTTAGGCATTTGACCTATAAACACATTGTCTTGAATGAACGACATGCTACCTTGAGAGATGGAATACACTTTACACAATATTCTATCGATGGGATATTTTGCCGATGCATACTCCAGAGCTTTAGCATGACCGAGTGAGACAGCGGGGTTTACCTTGACTTTTCTGATAAAGAGAGAGGCGTGGTCGATAAGCACTCTATAATTTGGTGCTGCGGCTGATGAAACGAGGCAGAAGTCGGATTTACTTCAATTCAGTTTGATTTTTAAGTCTAATAAATTGAGTAAAAGTCGGTTTTAATAAAACAAATCACAATGGAGGTTTCCGATAAGATCTAAAGTCTTGCTCTGTCTCACAAGACTATGACGTTCCGCTAAACCTTCATTTCCGTCGTCGGCGAGCGGATTCACAACGTTAAATTTTCCAGCCGTGTCTTTGTAGAAACATTCAGTCGTCAAAGATGACGCTTTTGCTTCGGATCCGTAGTTTAGCAGAGTTTCAATATATGCTCTGTAGGGGTAGGCGTTGTTAGAGGTGGAAACACAGCGTTCATTTAAGCTAACGTCGACTTGGTAAAACAGAGAATGCAGCAATAAATTAACGGGGCCTACCTGTTCGGTGGCGGGCAGGGCTGTTCCATCAGATTTCACAATTTTCACTTTCACATAGAGTTGAGTCGCAGTCAAGTCCAAGTATTCCTCGCCACCACCAGAAATATTAAACTCAAGAGGACCGCCATCTTTAATATTAGCGAGAGGGTGAAATTCCACCCAGTGCCCTCTTTCTATGCTGGTTTGAGTGGGAGGCAATTGAAACAAATCGAGTTCGGATTTCATGCAAACGGGGAAATTGTGGTGAATGAGGGCCATAGCTTCAGACGTCGAAAATACCCTCTTGACTTTCTTTACGCTTTACGGGAATGATACGTTTTTTCATTCCGCGCTTTCTTTTAATCCTTCCACCAATCATGTGATTCACTTTATTCGCTGCTTTATCGGTTAATAGCTGAGCCGCCTCTTTAGCACGTTGTTTCATGGAGTCTTTAGCATCCCTACCCTGCATGAGATCTTGAGCGAGGCCAACCCCTGAGCGTAAGACTTCTTTTCCCACTGTTTTAGCACCTTGTTTGAATAAGGGTAAAGCGACTCTAAATAAAGAGCGGAATAATCCACCGAGTCCATATCCTTTTTGAAGAAGGGTGCCTTGGTAATAAGGTAAGCAATTTCCCGTTTGACTCACGTAATAGTCTTCGAAGGATTTCACACAGCAACGATAAGGTTGATACATGTCTACAAATATTTGAGACGAAATTGAAGTTTCACAATCACGCGTCCGCGTTCAAATGGCATAAGTTGCCCCGTGTGGGTTCTTATAACGATTTCAATGGTTTGGAAGTTTTTTCGAGCGAGTGGAAAATAATGCGGGCGGTCATAATGAGCGCACACGGCATCGCCATCATCGCCATCCACTTTCACAATGCGTAACAAAGGGGCGTAAATGTATCTGACGAGATGTGGTTCAACTATATCAGTGTACACGTACAATAATGAGTATTCCGAATTCAGATCGGCTGTGAACTGCTCGAAGAATTGGACATCACTTTTCCATGAATCGAGTGAACCATAATAGACTGAAGGAGTATACCCTAAAATTTCGGCGAGACCAGTACGCAAACTAAGGCGGGTTCCTTTTGTGAGTGTGCATCTAACACGTCTTCTCACCTTATCGTAGCTCCCCGCACGGGGATAACTGGTTTTCCAGTTATTTGGGGAGCGGCGCCCCCACGGCCCGAGCTGACCTTGTTACGGATCAATTTATCTTTTCGTCTTGAACGATTATGTAACCGAAGGGACAGCTGTTCATCCAGCTGCTGGGGGATGGCGTCCCCACGGCCCGAGCCAACATGTACTATATGTGATGATTTTCACATGTTTTATGTTTTTTTTTTTTTTCACTTTACATGAACCCGCCTCAGTTGTAGGTTGCTGAGGTTGTGATTATGCGCCAGCTCAGGATTTTAGTTTCTCGTTTTCTTTCCTGTCTTCTCCATTTCATGTTTCTTTCTTTGTTTTTCCGAGCTGGTTTGCCAGACCTGCCTGCACGTTTGCCGTGTGCGGTGACCCGTAAGGTGGAAAAGGGGATGCTGGAGGCTGAGGTTTCTGGAGACCTGGGTGTTGTTGTCGCCAGTTGCCAACACTCCTCTTTGCCCCCTGCTTCACCCTAAACGGGCGGCTGGGAACTAACCCACTCCTAGTCAATGAGGTCTGTAGCCGAGTGGAGCCCAGACCTCTAACGGCTTGTCATCTCGTACGACAGGGTGAGTCTGGGGATAGGGTGGGCATGCCAAAGGGGTGTTCCCCAGGCATGGGAAAGTTTGGGTGCTCGCCGAGCGCATGTCTGCCCTATCAACTTGCTATATCCGCTTGCTATCCCTAGAGCCGTGTCCTGCGTCCACTTGGGCTTGCGGACCTCCGGCTCTCCCTCGTTGGGCTCGATTGTGGGTGGGGAAGTCGGCGGACGAACTCATAAATATTTTCATGGCTCTCAATTCTGTTTCCCACGAACCAACAACCAAAAGATGTATGGAGGAAGGCTCATCCCCTTCCGCAAAAAAACATGTTCCGGATTCTTCTCATGCTCGTTTCTTTTTTGTGCACTCATTGGACCCTTCAAAGCCTTTGAGTGCCAAAAGTCCATTTTGGATCAATAAAGCTCTTCAATCCATCGCAAGCTCTCCTAAAAGCGTAAAGAAGCTCCAATCTGGAGATCTTCTTGTAGAGATGTCCACTGTGGCCTACAGTACCACACTTATTAACACCACCACGCTGCTTGAGACTCCTGTAAAAATAACACCTCATGGGTACCTAAATTCATCTCGAGGTGTTGTCTCCTCTCGGGATCTTATTGATTGCACTGAGGATGAACTTCTCGAAGAACTGAGGAGCCAACATGTTACGGGTGTGCGACGCATTTCTTTCAGGAGGAATGGGCAGTTTGTCCCATCCTGGAATATTATCTTGACTTTTAACTGCCCTTCCCTGCCTACATCCATCAAGGCAGGGTATCTCCCACCTCGAGGTACGCCCGTACATCCCTAACCCTCTGAGATGTTTTAGGTGCCAGTCTTATGGCCATTCTCAGCAGTCGTGTAGGAGCAATCCCCGGTGTGCACGCTGTGGTGCCACAGAACATCTTTTGCAGGAATGTGTGGCCGATGCTGAGTTTTGTGTGAACTGCAAGGGTTCACACGCGGCATCAGCCAAAGATTGTCCCAAGTGGAAGGAGGAGAAGGAAATCCAAAGGATCAAAACGGTGGAAAATATTTCCTATCCTGAGGCCAGAAGAAAAGTGGTCCCTGTTACATCTGATCGGCGATCATACGCTTCAGTGGTGGTTGCCAAATCTACGGTTGCCACTCAGACCGACATTGAGATCCCCCTTAAATGTCCATTCAATGTTAACGACATCATCGCAGCCGGACTGGAGGCACTCCAGTCTCGAGCTAGGGGTCTGAAAGCGCCACCCACCACTTCGCCGAAGAAGACTCATCCCACCACCAACAAGGGAAGTCAGGCCACTTCTTCTAACAAAAAGACCAAAGCCCAGGATAAGAAAAGCATTTCTTCTCCTCCAAAATCTCAGGAAACGACTCAACGTCGTGCGCCTCCCGGTAAGACACTTGGGACAAAACATGCTCCCATCTTAGCCCCTGGTCACACGCCTCCAGATCTGGGGAACCCCCAGCAGAGGCGATGGAGCCGGACTTTGTTTGATCATTTTCATTTTCATTTCACTTATAACCATGGCTTTAATCATTCAGTGGAACTGTCGAGGTTTTCGGACGAACTTTGATGAAGTGAAACATCTGCTTTCATTTTACTCTCCGGTGTGCCTTTGTCTACAGGAGACGAAGCTTAAACCATCGGACCTGCTTTCAGTTCGAGGCTACAGTGCATTTCGGACAGATAACTCGTCTGGAAATATAGCCTGTGGGGGAGTTGCCATTCTCGTCCCTCACAGGGTTCCGGTATCTTCCGTCGCGGTTTCCACAACTGTGCAGGCCGTGGCGGTTCGTATTTCTATGCCTGTACCTCTTACTGTCTGCAGTGTCTATCTGCCGCCGGACGAGAACGTGAGCGTCTCGGTACTGGAAAGATTGGTTGATCAGCTGCCTTTACCCTTTCTTCTACTGGGTGACTTCAATGCCCATCATCATTTGTGGGGTAGTGTCAGCATCAGCACGAGAGGTCGTCGCATAGAGTCACTTCTGTCCTCGGCCTCTTTGTGCCTTTTTAACACCGGTGCTGACACGTACTTCCATGAACCGACACGATCCTTCAGTGCGATCGATTTGACCTTGGGATCACCATCAATTATTGCTGACTGGTCGTGGGCGGTGTGTAACGACCTCCACGGGAGCGACCACTTTCCCATTGTCCTCTCGCATCATGCGAACATGCCATCTTCTGCCTCCCGCCCTCCTCGTTGGAGGATGGAGCGTGCGAGATGGGAGGTCTTCACACCGTCAGCTTTGATATTTTCTGCCATGGTGACCCAAGAGTCAATCGACGCAGCGGTTCTTGAAGTAACAAATTGTATTCTTCAGGCAGCTGATCTTTCTATACCAAAAACATCTACGACACTCTACAGAAGTCCGAAGCCTTGGTGGACCCCTGAATGCGCAGCGGCTAGGAGAGCTCAACATAAGGCCTGGTCTACGTTTCGGCGTTATCCGACCGATGCTAATCTCGTTACATTCAAACGAGCAAAATCCTATGCTCGGTTGGTGCGTCGACGTAGCAAGAGGGAGTCTTGGATCCAGTATGTGTCATCTCTCACTTCACGTGCCAGTTCGAAAAGTGTGTGGGACAAGATTCGTAGGATACGGGGTAACTACAGCTCTCACCAGATCTCCATTCTCGAGAGTAACGGCTGCACATATGCTGGAGTCGGGGAGATTGCTGATTGTTTGGGGGAAGCGTTTGCCTCCGTGTCGAGTGACCTGGCGTATCCTTCCTCCTTTCTGAGGATTAAATCCACTGCGGAACGCCAGAGAATCTCCTTTGCGCCTTTTCTCGACACCGGATATAACTCCCCTTCAGCATGGTTGAACTCAGGGTGGCTCTGCATCGGTCCGGCGCTACATCGGTCGGTCCCGATGGCATCCATTATGACATGCTCCGTCATCTCTCGCAGTCGTCTCTCGAGAATCTCTTAATCCTTTACAATCGTATTTGGTCGGAGCACAGGTTCCCGGAGTCTTGGCGAAAAGCTTTTGTTCTGCCTTTTCCCAAACCTGGCAAGGATCCCAAGTCTCCCTCTAGTTATCGTCCAATTGCTCTCACTAGCTGTCTGTGTAAAGTTCTTGAACGCATGGTTAACTCCCGGTTAATTCATTTTTTAGAATATCATCAGGTTCTTTCACCATCACAAAGCGGCTTTCGCCGTCATCGTTCACCTCACGATCATCTCCTGCACCTTGAGACATCTGTGCGCGACGCGTTCGTGCGTAGGCAGCACCTGGTTTCTGTATTTTTTGATATTGAAAAAGCTTATGATCGAGCGTGGCGGCATGGTATTATCCGTGACCTCCACGCATGCGGATTGCGAGGAAACCTTCCGACATTTATTTTAAATTTTCTTCGCAATCGGGTGTTCCAGGTGCGCCTGGGTACGACGCTATCGGCAACATTCCATCAAGAACAAGGTGTTCCTCAAGGTTGCATTTTATCTGTCACATTGTTCATCCTTCGCATTAATTGTCTCCTCACAAATCTTCCTCCTGCGGTTTCGGCTACTGTCTATGTTGATGACTTGCACATTTTCTGCTCGTCATCCAGCATGCATTTTATTGAAAGGCAGTTGCAGTCTGCAATTAATCAGATCTTTAAAACGGCGAATAGCAATGGTTTCGTTCTTTCTCCCGACAAGACAGCGTGTGTCCATTTCTGCCGGAGGCCACCTCCATCCTGACCCAGAGCTGTTTTTAGACCGTGCAGCCATACCAGTTTTGCCGGAGACCAAGTTCCTTGGTCTGACCGTCGACCGTGCGCTTACGTTTCGTGCGCACGTTCGGCGGCTCAAGATTTCCTGTCTGCGGGCTCTATCCATTCTTAAGATCCTTTCGAGAGTCTCGTGGGGCGCAGACAGGACGTCTTTGATTCGTATTTACCATTCCTTAATCCGGTCGAAATTGGATTATGGTTGTATCGTGTATGGCTCTGCTCGTCGTTCCGTTCTCCGGCCTTTGGACACTATTCACCATCAAGCACTGCGTCTTTGTTCGGGAGCATTTCGAACATCTCCAATTCCCAGCCTTTACGCTGACGCGAACGAACCATCGCTTGAATTACGCCGTCTGCAGCTGTCTATTCAATTCTACTTGAAACTTAGATCTCTTCCAGACCATCCTTTATACGATGCAGTTTTTCATCCTCAGCATGCTCGTTTATTCGGGAACCGGCCCTCCTACATTTCAACTTTCGGTCTTCGTATGGCGACCGTAGCCCGTGATGTAGGGCTCGAATTGTCACTTGTTGGAGAGACCAGGGGCTTTGGGGATCCTCCATGGCACACCCGCACGGGGATAACTGGTTTTCCAGTTATTTGGGGAGCGGCGCCCCCACGGCCCGAGCTGACCTTGTGACTGGTCAACATCTGATGTCATGCCACCGCTTGATTTTTATTTTGGTGCTATTGGTGTTTGCAGGGACGGCTGTTCATCCAGCTGTTGGGGAGTCGCGGCCCCACGATCCCGAGCTGGTCTTGTGTCTCGCTTTTTCGTTTTTATTTATTTTCTCCACTGGCTAGTTGCCCGTGTTGTATACTTTACCTAATCGCTACCACGTTATGCACTAACACCCCGGTCTTCTGGTTTTGTTACCCTCCACCACTAACTGATTTATATTAACCGCTCAGTTCGTAGGTTGCTGAGATTCCGTTTAGGTTCCCTGCCAGGATTTGTCTTCTTTGGATTTCTTTTTTTCCTTTTAGCTGGTTTGGGTGCTAGACCTACCTGCATGTTTGCCGCGTGCGGAGACCCGTGAGGCGGAAATGGGATGTCTGGCGGCTGAGGTCGCAGGAGACCTGTTAAGTGCCTCCTGTGTGCCAACACTCCTCTTCGACCCCGGCTTCGCTGTAAACGGGAGGCTAGAGTCTAACCCACCTCTAGTCAGAAGTCTTGTACCAAGTTGTGTGCAGGGCTTTAGCGGCTTTTTTGTCGTATAGCACGGCAGGGTGAGCCCGGGGGCTGTGGGATCATGCCAAAGGCGTTGGCATGACGGTACCCGGAGGCCGAAGTGTCCGCCGAGTGTGTGTGATCACAGCCAACGGACTATATCTGCAACGTATAAGCTCCAGAACTGTGTCCAGCGTCATTTTCTTGGCTTGCAGACCTCCAGTTCTCCCTTGTAGGGCTCGGTGGTGGGTGGAGTAGTCTGCAGACGAATCCTTCTCCTTTTTTCCATGGGTAAACCCAAAAACAAACGCTCCAAATTCAAGTCACCTGAGCAAATGATCGTTGACAACGACTCTCCTTCGTCTTCTCAACCTACCAAGTCTCATACCCTTAAAAGATCTTTAGACCATGATCTGGACCCAGAATGTGGAACTTCTTCTTCGGCAGCTGTACCAGTCGCTCCGAAGCGTCGTCTCCCATCGATTGCTGTGACTACGCATGCTACACACTTACTTGTAGAATCCATCGATCCGAATGAGAGACTGTCCACCAGATCTCCATTTTTCATTTCTAAAGCTTTGGACGCTGCGGTTGGCCCCTTGAAGTCTGTGAGGAAGCTTCGCTCTGGGGACCTGCTTGTTCAAACTTGCAGTGTTTCTCAGAGTAACACTTTTCTGCGCCTTTCTAGTCTTCAAGGCATTCCTGTCAGAGTGACACCTCACCCGTTTCTTAACACCTCTCGCGGTGTTATTTCGGAGTTTGATCTCTTGCCATGCAGTGAGGATGAATTGGTGACTGAACTTGCGGATCAGGGTGTTCTTGCTGCACGTCGTATGATGTTCCGGCGTGATGGTTCCATGATTAAGTCAAAAAATGTCATCTTGACTTTTGACTCCCCGAAAGTTCCGACAGAAATCAAAGCAGGCTACTTGGTCTGTGCAGTTCGCCCGTACATTCCCAGTCCTCTGCGCTGTTTCAGGTGCCAGAGGTACGGGCATTCACAACGATTCTGTAAGAGTTCCGCTCGTTGCGCAAATTGTGGCTCCAGTGAACATGACGGGGATGGTTGCACCTCTGCGGCCTGCTGTGTTAACTGCGCTGAGGCCCATGCAGCTTACTCCCGCAACTGTATGAAATGGAAGGAAGAGATGGCGATCCAGCGCCTCAAGACCCTGGAAGGCCTCTCGTACCCTGCTGCCAAAGCCAAGTTGGGTATTCCCAACACCCGACAGCGTAGTTTTGCCGCAGTTGTTAAGTCTCTGCCACAACCCGTGCAGCCCTTTGTTCCGCGCCCTGTAGCTCTCGCCGCACTTGCCAAGCGATCTACAGTTGAACAGGCGACACAGGTGGATTTCACCGAGCTCCAGCTTATTCGACCAGCTGAGTCTGCGCCTTCTCTTTTGAAGACGACCGACTCTTCCGGTTCCCGGCAGACAGCCTGCACGTGCGGAAGACCCGGCCCTCAATCCGCGAAGGTGTGCAGTGTCCATCCAACTGTCGCGGTCCGCCTGACCAACATTGCACCTGTCTCAGACTCAGCGAGGTCCCCACCCTCAACCAACATTGTGGAGGAACATAGGGGAGGAGAGTGACAGTTCGGACCCAGCCTCCACCAACATTGCTGAGGACCATGGGGGGAGGAGAGTGACAGTTCGGACCCAGCCTCCACCAACATTGCAGAGGACCATGGGGGGAGGAGAGTGACGGTTCGTCCCCGCCCTCGGCCTCGGCCAGCATTGCAGAGGAGTGTGGGGGGGAGGAGAGTGACGGTTCGTCCCCCTCCTGGTGACTCATCCTTTGTGTTGTTGTGTATATAAAAAAAAAAAAAAAAAAAAAAAAGCAAATAATATTAATTATAATAGTGAATTGATCATTTTTTTATACACCTGGTTGCCTAACTTTTCTTCACAGCTTTCATCGTTCTCTTTTCCGGCTTTTGCCCAGCTTGTCTGCTCTTGGTCATTTTCAACGCTTTTAAAAATCTGTGGCTGATAGTTCTTTGTCTGGCGCTCTTTGGCCAACCCTGGCCCTTGCGCCAATAAAATCCACCAACCAACCAACCAACCTCCATGGCACCCACTTGGTGTCATGGTTGATACCACCTTTACATCTTTCGATAAATCCTCAACCCCTGCGTCAGTGTACCAGCAGCTCTTCGCTGAGCACCGTGACCTCAATTCTGACTACACTCCCATTTTCACTGATGGCTCCAAGATGCATGGAATTGTTGGATCCGCGGCTGTCTGTGTAGATGATGTGTCAGTAGCGCGGATCCCAGCTGAGGCCACGGTGTTTTCGGCGGAGATGCATGCTGTGTATCTTGCATTGCTTCATGTTCAGTCGGGCTCTCATCAACGGGCTGCGGTGTACACTGATTCTTTGAGTGTTGTACAGTCACTGTCATCGTTGGACTGCTGTGACCACCCTTTTCTTCTTACCGTACGAAGGCTTCTTTGTTCTTTGCTCGAGGCCGGTGTCCAGATACAATTTTGTTGGATTCCCGGTCATGTCGGAATCTCGGGCAACGAGTGTGCTGATGCGGCTGCTAGATCTGCTTCCTCTTTGGTCGTCACACGCTTGCCACTGTTTCATCGGGATTTCCGCTTTCTGGTTCGCGACCATATCATGCGAACGTGGCAAGGTCTGTGGGACCAACAGGTGGAAAATAAACTGCATCGTATCAAACCTAATCTTGAAATTTGGAAATCCACATATCGTCGGAACCGTAGGGAGGAAGTGGTGCTTGCGCGTCTCTGCATTGGGCATTGTCGTTTCACTCACCGCTTTTTGCTGTGTGGCGACACTGCGCCGATGTGTGAGACGTGCAATTGCCGACTCACCGTCACTCATCTTCTGTGTACCTGTGTTCGTTTTCGTGATGTACGTTTTCATTTCTTTCATTCTCATTTGTTGACCGAGGACGCCGCTACACTGCAGCGGCTCCTCAATGACCACTGCAATACTGTTGCTGTTTTTTCATTTTTTAAAAAAATTGACTATTTTAAACGTATCTAGATTTTAGCCTTATCATCATCCTCATTTCTCAGTTTTACTGAATCAGCTAGATTTTAATCATTGTATCATGTTTTTAATACTGTATGTTTCATTATCTTTTTAGCCCTTCCATCGTTCTCATTTTTCAGTTTTACATGATCAGCCAGATTTTAAGCTTTTTACCTCGTTTTTATTACTGTTTGCTTGTCTGTCTTGTCTCTGGCGCTCTTTGGCCAATAATGGCCCTTGCGCCATAAAAATCAACCAACCAACCAACCAACCAACCAACCTTATCGTAGCGTAGAAAGATTTTATTTTTCATTTTTAGAGTCATAATGTTTGCAACGTCAGACAAGGAATCATAATATCCCGGTGGAATAAAGTCCGGTTTGAGATGGCCGTCTCCCAAGTCATAATCGAAGTAGTCGCTATCACGTGTAATATTGTTCCACGAATGTGGATATATTATTTCCACTAGTCCTACCTCCCAATCTCCACTCAAATCGAGGGGTGTTGGAAGACGAGTGATGAAGTGAGATATTTTGTTATCACTGAAGTAACTTTTGCTGCTGTCGTTGGGGAGTGACAGATATAACGACATTTTGCAGACTGGGGAGATGAAACGATTTTTCGGAATTTTATAGGGTTGTCAAATCACTGGTGGGGGTCCAAGCGTTAAATTTGGATGGATAGCTCTAAACTTGACGAGATATTCCAATTTCCCATTTCTTTTTCTTTTCTTTAAAATTTTTTTCACTGGATAGGTAGGAATCATTGATCTCTACCTTCTGCAGTTCTTCATTGTAAAATGTTCCTTCAATGTCTTCATTCACCAAATCTTTCACTTTATAGACCGGGGGTGCCAAGGTACGAGTTCGGAAATGATAAATATTTCATCGCTCCAATTCGATTCGTATCCCTTTTCAAATGTTAACTTCTTTATACTGATACGTACAGGGTCACCCACTTGGAATTTGTATGAAAGATCCTCCTGTTTTTCACCCCCATATAAATTGTTCCACACTTCACGACGATTTGATTCATTCACTTCGATAGGTCTCATTTTAGCGAACCCCACGTTTCTTTAAAAATGCTTGAAATGGGCGGTTCACGAATTCTGTTCCTTTGTCGGTTTGTAAATTCTCAGGTTTTCTTTCTTCAAAAATTTTGGAAAACGCTTCCACTATTTGTTTCCCTGTCTTATTCTTCAAGGGGAGTGCCCAGGCATACTTAGAAAATATATCGATACATGTGAGAAAATAACGGTATTCATCATTAATGCTTTTAAATTACTTAAATCGACTAGATCGGCTTGGAACTGCTGATTCATTTTCCCCACTATGACCCGATTCCTTGGAAAGTTCCTTCTCGCTCGTTTGTGAAGGGTATATGTATTCTGTCCTTTTACCCAATTCAGAACGTCTTTTTTTTATTTTCCCTTGAACAGCACGGGACAACGCATGCACACCACCTAATCCTCCTTCTCCTCCTGGATCGTGATAAATCTGTCTCAATTCGGTCGCTATTATTGCAGCAATTAATTTTAAGGTTTTTCAGCGTTAAAAAAAAATTCATGCTATCACTCTAACGAGTGGAGTAGAAATAAATGGAGGTTTAGTGGAAATAAAACTTTAAATTAGTTGGAAAGCATTCGATCACCCCAAATTCATGTAGGAGTGTTGCCATCGGAAAAAAGTATGAGTTTCATTGGAACGGGAGTGTTTTATATAGAGAGCTATGCGAAATGGAAATTAAAAAAAAAAAAATGACCTGTCCGTAAAAGTGACCATTTGCCTGTAAAAATACATACGATTCCTCTCCATCTAAGGACTGAACAATATGGTTATATTTTAAAGCGCAGATTGAGAAAACTTTTGTTTTTCAAACAAGTCACTGGTAGTATATATATATTGGACCTTTGTTGCGCGCACACACCATTGGTCGTCACACCAATGGAAATACGCCCTCTTTCGGATTTCATCCACCCATCTCCCACATCATTCCTGGAAGTCTTCTTGGCTAGTGGAGCACCTAGCTAAACGGCAAATCGACACATTCAATAGAGGAAAACAGCTGTGTCGCCAAAGCATGAAAAAAATAAATAAAACGCGCCTTATTGCACGTCCTTCTTCTGTTTAGCGGCACAAGATGTGGGCCATTTTTAAAAAAAAATTAGTTTAAAAAAACGTTGGCCGCCAAACAGAAATGCTCTTGTGCGTCAAACGCTAAAGTCTGCACTTTGTGATCAATTTAAAAGTACTCTTGCGACCTTTGAAAAAAAAATAAACCGTGTTTATTATTTTAAAGGCACATCCTTCTTGTGTTTAAGGGTGTAGTCAACGTTCGTGACTTCCACGGATCGGGTTAGGCAGGCCCCGGGCTTCGCCTCCGTATCGCTTTCCTATCGGGCACCCAAATCTCCTAGCTAGTTCTAAGGGTCCTAAAATTCTTTACATCTGATCTTCTTGGCGGCACTAGACAGAGCTTGTCTTCTGTGCCGCTAGAGAGTCTTGTCTGCAGTGTTTGTTTCCAATTATCGACTCCTTTGAAAAAATAAAACAGTTATCAACCTGCTGGACGAAAAGTCACAACGGTTGTGCGATACAGCATACTTTCGAATCACCCATGTTGTCTCGGAATCCAATCTAAAATTTCGGCTGTCCAGCCCATTTCAAAGATCTGACCATGATGCTTTTTCTTCTCCTGGCACCTCTATATTACCGTGCTTACCGGTTTTAAAACCTTCTTGGCGACAGAAGATTGTAGAATTTATTCTGCAAAAATGAGTTGGCTTCAAACAGAGATCATGTTCTCTGTCGTTGTTTAAAAGTGAAAATATTCCAAATACGTGGCGACAGTTAATAAATAAATACATCGCTCTTTCCCGGAACACATAGATGCAACGGCTATAGTTATTCGTGACTAAACTGAAATACGTCATGAAAATAATATAAGTGATGCCATTAAGAAAAAGAGGAAATTAAAGTCCAAAAACAAATACAGAACATGTTCACGTCTCACCTTCTAAGTGTGTCATGGGGAGAGCAATCATCTGTCTCCAAGGTCTTGGGACTGAAGTCGGAAAGTCCGTATTACAGCAAACGTCGTAATATTTAAGAATAAATAGGCTTTCCGAGAGAAAAATGGTGTTCTTGTTAACAGAGGAGTTTAAAACTTTAGCATTTTGCCAGTCCAGTTTGTAGCCTTAACTGCAACGGTGAGGGTTGTGGTGATGTTTCCATTTCGTAGAGAATATTGGTGCTCCTTCAGTCTTATATGTAACGATCGAAGTGTAGAACCGATGTAAACCTTAGAGACACGGTTTGGGTCTTCTGAGGTCAGGGGGATGGAGTAGACACCTGGTTTGTTAAACAAGTTGACTTTGTCCATTGGTGATGGCGACCAAAGGCTGGTGTGCGTGTGTTTGCGTGTGTTTGTGTATTGTGTTCGTGTGCAGCAAAGTTAATTATTCCAATACATATACTATTTGTGAACCAGTGACTTGCATGAAAAACAAAAGTTTTTTTAATCTGCGTTTTAAAATGTAACCATATTGTTGAGTCCTTAAATGGAAAGGAATCGTATGTATGCATATTTTTACAGGTAAACGGTCGCTTTTGCGAATGCCTGGAATCATGTCATTTTTTTTTAAATTTGATAAATCCAGTTCACATAGCTCTGTATAAACACTTCCGTGTCATAACTATTTTGCGCTGCCGAACAGACACTCGTTCACCACAAAATCGTCTAACAGAACCGGCTGACCAGCAGCCATGGTATTTTCAAAGCTGATGGCAAGGAAAGCATCCATCGTGTGAACTCCAGCTAGCTTAGAGCTCGATATTTATAGTCGTTAAAAAAAAAAAAAATACACAGTGCGCGAATAGGCGCGTTTTTCAAAGGTGGTGAGCGGGAATGAGGGCCAATGGCATGTCCTGCATGAAAAGCACTACAACATCCGATTGGTCAGCATGGCAGGGCTCACCTCCGCATGTCAGTCTCCTCCATTGGGGGCTAGTCTACATTGGGTTCAGTCTTCTCCATGGGGGCTAGTATCCATGTAGTCACCGTAATGTCAGTGGTCGGTCGCCATGTTGTCCCTTCCATGTGGGCTAGTCTCCATGAGGTCACTATCATATCAGTGGTGACCGTCAAGTTTTCGGATGTCAGATTGCCGTAGGGGTGACTGTACGGGGCATGCAGGTCAGAATCTGTCAAAAATCATTGGTACATCATTGATACATCATAAATACAACATCATCATTGATACAGCATCATAAATACAACATCATCATTGATACAACGGTTCTGTTGTTAACTGCAAAACCGACAGGGCACTCTCTTGGTTGTGCTGGAACTTAATCGAACGCGGCCAGGCAGTCTCATCTGCTGGACGAGGGCGCAGCTGCGCTTCAAAAGCTTTTGGGCGACCACTGCGACACTTTCGCAGTATTTTCCTTTTTAAAACAGATTAACGTTTTAAAACTTATTTAAAAAAAAAAAGAAGAAGAATTATAATAGTAAATTAATAAATTTATATATAAACCTAAGTAACTAACTTGTCTTCACAGCTTTCATCATCCTCTTTTCTAACTTTTACCAAGCCTGTCTGCTCTTAATCATTTTCCACGCTTTTAAAAATCTGTGGCTGATAGTTCTTTCTCTGGCGCTCTTTGGCCAAACCTGGCCCTTGCGCCACTAAAATCAACAAACTAACTAACTAACTAACTAACACCAATGGAACAGCTCCGGATACCACGCAGCGGATCCATGCCAATTGGTAAACCGAACGATGTTCCACCCCACCTTTGGATCGAATGGCTGCGAGGCTTCGGACAAAGCTTGCAAGTACTAGAAATGACCACTGCACACACACACTCACCTTGCTCAGGTTAATAGACACAGGATCACCATGCTTGGCAAACACTGCACACTCACTCAGGTTAATAGACACTGCATATGCAATTTTTAACGCAAGCCTCCATGCATATGTAATTTTTGATCTTCCCATATGCAATTTATGGGGTTACATATGTAATTTTTGATCTTCCCATATGCAATTTATGGGGTTACATATGTAATTTTTGATCTTCCCATATGCCCCCGCACGGGGATAACTGGTTTTCCAGTTATTTGGGGAGCAACGCCCCCACGGCCCGAGCTGACCTTGTGACTGGTCAACATCTGATGTCATGCCACCGCTTTGCTGTTGGTGTTTGCAGGGACGGCTGTTCATCCAGCTGTTGGGGAGTCGCGGCCCCACGATACCGAGCTGGTCTTGTGTCTCGCTTTTTCGTTTTTATTAATTTTCTCCACTGGCTAGTTGCCCGTGTTGTATACTTTACCTAATCGCTACCACGTTATGTACTAACACCCCGGTCTTGTGGTTTTGTTACCCTCCACCACTAACTGTTTAATATTAACCGCTCAGTTCGTAGGTTGCTGAGATTCCGTTTAGGTTCCCTGCCAGGATTTGTCTTCTTTAGATTTCCTTTTTTCCTTTTAGCTGGTTTGGGTGCTAGACCTACCTGCATGTTTGCCGCGTGCGGAGACCCGTGAGGCGGAAATGGGATGTCTGGCGGCTGAGGTCGCAGGAGACCGGATAAGTGCCTCCTGTGTACCAACACTCCTCTTCGACCCCGGCTTCGCTGTAAACGGGAGGCTAGAGACTAACCCACCTCTAGTCAGAAGTCATGTACCAAGTTGTGTACAGGGCTTTAGCGGCTTTTTTGTCGTATGGCACGGCAGGGTGAGCCCGGGGGCTGTGGGATCATGCCAAAGGCGTTGGCATGACGGTACCAGGAGGCCGAAGTGTCCGCCGAGTGCGTGTGATCACAGCCAACGGACTATATCTGCAACGTATAAGCTCCAGAACTGTGTCTAGCGTCATTTTCTTGGCTTGCGGACCTCCAGTTCTCCCTTGTAGGGCTCGGTGGTGGGTGGAGTAGTCTGCAGACGAATCTTCTTTCTTTTTTTCCATGGGTAAACCTAAAAACAAACGCTCCAAATTTAAGTCGCCTGAGACAATGATAGTTGCAAACGACTCTCCTTCGTCTTCTCACCTTACCAAGTCTCATAACCTTAAACGGTCTTTAGACCATGACCTGGACCCAGAATGTGGAACTTCTTCTTCGGCAGCTGTACCAGTCGCTCCGAAGCGTCGTCTCCCATCGATTGCTGTGACTACGCATGCTACACACTTACTTGTAGAATCCATCGATCCGAATGAGAGACTGTCCACCAGATCTCCATTTTTCATTTCTAAAGCTTTGGACGCTGCGGTTGGCCCCTTGAAGTCTGTGAGGAAGCTTCGCTCTGGGGACCTGCTTGTTCAAACTTGCAGTGTTTCTCAGAGTAACACTTTTCTGCGCCTTTCTAGTCTTCAAGGCATTCCTGTCAGAGTGACACCTCACCCGTTTCTTAACACCTCTCGCGGTGTTATTTCGGAGTTTGATCTCTTGCCATGCAGTGAGGATGAATTGGTGACTGAACTTGCGGATCAGGGTGTTCTTGCTGCACGTCGTATGATGTTCCGGCGTGATGGTTCCATGATTAAGTCAAAAAATGTCATCTTGACTTTTGACTCCCCGTAAGTTCCGACAGAAATCAAAGCAGGCTACTTGGTCTGTGCAGTTCGCCCGTACATTCCCAGTCCTCTGCGCTGTTTCAGGTGCCAGAGGTACGGGCATTCACAACGATTCTGTAAGAGTTCCGCTCGTTGCGCAAATTGTGGCTCCAGTGAACATGACGGGGATGGTTGCACCTCTGCGGCCTGCTGTGTTAACTGCGCTGAGGCCCATGCAGCTTACTCCCGCAACTGTATGAAATGGAAGGAAGAGATGGCGATCCAGCGCCTCAAGACCCTGGAAGGCCTCTCGTACCCTGCTGCCAAAGCCAAGTTGGGTATTCCCAACACCCGACAGCGTAGTTTTGCCGCAGTTGTTAAGTCTCTGCCACAACCCGTGCAGCCCTTTGTTCCGCGCCCTGTAGCTCTCGCCGCACTTGCCAAGCGATCTACAGTTGAACAGGCGACACAGGTGGATTTCACCGAGCTCCAGCTTATTCGACCAGCTGAGTCTGCGCCTTCTCTTTTGAAGACGACCGACTCTTCCGGTTCCCGGCAGACAGCCTGCACGTGCGGAAGACCCGGCCCTCAATCCGCGAAGGTGTGCAGTGTCCATCCAACTGTCGCGGTCCGCCTGACCAACATTGCACCTGTCTCCGGACTCAGCGAGGTCCCCACCCTCAACCAACATTGTGGAGGAACATAGGGGGGAGGAGAGTGACAGTTCGGACCCAGCCTCCACCAACATTGCTGAGGACCATGGGGGGAGGAGAGTGACAGTTCGGACCCAGCCTCCACCAACATTGCAGAGGAACATGGGGGGGGAGGAGAGTGACGGTTCGTCCCCGCCCTCGGCCTCGGCCAGCATTGCAGAGGAGTGTGGGGGGAGGAGAGTGACGGTTCGTCCCCCTCCTGGTGACTCATCCTTTGTGTTGTTGTGTATATAAAAAAAAAAAAAGCAATTAATAATAATAATATTAATTATAATAGTGAATTGATCATTTTTTTATACACCTGGTTGCCTAACTTTTCTTCACAGTTTTCATCGTTCTCTTTTCCGGCTTTTGCTCAGCTTGTCTGCTCTTGGTCATTTTCCACGCTTTTCGAAACCTGTAGCTGATAGTTCTTTGTCTGGCGCTCTTTGGCCAAACCTGGCCCTTGCGCCATTAAAATTCATCAACCAACCAACCAACTTCCCATATGCAATTTATGGGGTTACATATGTAATTCCCAATCAGAAAAACTCGAGCTCTTTTGCTGCTTTCCATTGGTACGAAAGGCAAAGTACCCCGTAAAAGAAAAACGGCAGACTCGTCTGCCCATGCTCTTTTTTTTGTTGGAAAACCATTTTTTTAAAGATATCGGACAATGCCAACTCATTGTTTTTACGTAATGACGGAAATTTTAAATTTTCCATGTCCGCCATGATGTACTCGAATAAAACGTCGAGCAAAGACGCTGTGCCCACAAGTCGCACACCGTCGTGAACAAGCAACCCCGTCCGTCGTTTATGTACCGCAAGACGTTTCCCCGAGTGAACGTGTGTATTACCGATCCCAGCAAGGTGGACTCGATGTACACGACCTCCATCGGGTTGTTCCCGCACGGGGATAACTGGTTTTCCAGTTATTTGGGGAGCGGCGCCCCCACGGCCCGAGCTGACCTTGTGACGGATCATTTTGTCATTTCGTCTTGAACGATTACATCACCGAAGGGACAGCTGTTCATCCAGCTGATGGGGGATGGCGTCCCCACGGCCCGAGCCAACATGTACTATATGTGGTGATTTTCACATTTTTTATGTTTTTTCACTTTACATGAACCCGCCTCAGTTGTAGGTTGCTTAGGTTGTGATTATGCGCCAGCTCAGGATTTTAGTTTCTCGTTTTCTTTCCTGTCTTCTCCATTTCATGTTTCTTTCTTTGTTTTTCCGAGCTGGTTAGCTAGACCTGCCTGCACGTTTGCCGTGTGTGGTGACCCGTAAGGTGGAAAAGGGGATGCTGCAGGCTGAGGTTTCTGGAGGCCTGGGTGTTGTTGTCGCCAGTTGCCAACACTCCTCTTTGCCCCCTGCTTCACCCTAAACGGGCGGCTGGGAACTAACCCACTCCTAGTCAATGAGGTCTGTGGCCGAGTGAAGCCCAGACCTGTAACGGCTTGACGTTTTGCACGACAGGGTGAGTCTGGGGATAGGGTGGGCATGCCAAAGGGGTGTTCCCCAGACATGGGAAAGTCTGGGTGCACGCCGAGCGTATGTCTGCCCTATCAACTTGCTATATCCGCTTGCTATCCCTAGAGCCGTGTCCTGCGTCCACTTGGGCTTGCGGACCTCCGGCTCTCCCTCGTTGGGCTCGATTGTGGGTGGGGAAGTCGGCGGACGAATTATTAAAACTTTTATGGATGAAAACAAAATTTCCCAAGAACCAAAAAGCAAAAGAGGTATAGAGGAAGGCTCATCCCCTTCTGCAAAAAAACATGTCCCTGATTGTTCAAATGCTCGTTTCTTTTTTGTGCACTCATTGGACCCTTCAAAGCCTTTGAGTGCCAAAAGTCCATTTTGGATAAATAAAGCTCTTCAATCCATCGCAAGCTCTCCTAAGAGCGTAAAGAAGCTCAATCTGGAGATCTTCTTGTAGAGATGTCCACTGTGGCTTACAGTACCACACTTATAAACACTACCACGCTGCTTGAGACTCCGGTTAAAATAACACCTCATGGGTACCTAAATTCATCTCGAGGTGTTGTCTCCTCTCGGGATCTTATTGATTGCACTGAGGATGAACTTCCCGAAGAACTGAGGAGCCAGCATGTTACGGGTGTGCGACGCATTTCTTTCAGGAGGAATGGGCAGTTTGTCCCATCCTGGAATATTATCTTGACTTTCAACTGCCCTTCCCTGCCTACATCCATCAAGGTGGGGTATCTCCACCTCGAGGTACGCCCGCACATCCCTAACCCTTTGAGATGTTTTAGGTGCCAGTCTTATGGCCATTCTCAGCAGTCATGCAGGAGCAATCCCTAGGTGTGCACGCTGTGGTGCCACAGAACATCTTTTGCAGGAATGTGTGGCCGAGGCCGAGTTTCGTGTGAACTGTAAGGGTTCACACGCGGCATCAGCCAAAGATTGTCCCAAGTGGAAGGAGGAGAAGGAAATCCAAAGGATCAAAACGGTGGAAAACATTTCCTATCCTGAAGCCAGAAGAAAAGTGGTTCCTGTTACATCTGATCGGCGATCATACGCTTCAGTGGTGGTTGCCAAATCTAGGGTTGCCACTCAGACCGACATTCAGATCCCCCTTAAATGTCCATTCAATGTTAACGACATCATCGCAGCCGGACTGGAGGCACTCCAGTCTCGAGCTAGGGGTCTGAAAGCGCCACCCACCACTTCGCCGAAGCAGACTCATCCCACCACCAACAAGGGAACTCAGGCCACTTCTTCTAACAAAAAGACCAAAGCCCAGGATAAGAAAAGCATTTCTTCTCCTACAAAATCTCAGGAAACGACTCAACGTCGTGCGCCTCCCGTTAAGACACTTGGGACAAAACATGCTCCCATCTTAGCCCCTGGTCACACGCCTCCAGATCTGGGGGAACCCCCAGCAGAGGCGATGGAGCCGGACTTCGTTTGATCATTTTCATTTTCATTTCACTTATAACCATGGCTTCAATCATTCAGTGGAACTGTCGAGGTTTTCGGACGAACTTTGATGAAGTGAAACATCTGCTTTCATTTTACTCTCCGGTGTGCCTTTGTCTACAGGAGACGAAGCTTAAACCATCGGACCTGCTTTCATTTCGAGGCTACAGTGCATTTCGGACAGATAACTCGTCTGGAAATATAGCCTGTGGGGGAGTCGCTATTCTCGTCCCTCACAGGGTTCCGGTATCTTCCGTCGCGGTTTTCACAACTGTGCAGGCCGTGGCGGTTCGTATTTCTATGCCTGTACCTCTTACTGTCTGCAGTGTCTATCTGCCGCCGGACGAGAACGTGAGCGTCTCGGTACTGGAGAGATTGGTTGATCAGCTGCCTTCACCCTTTCTAATACTAGGTGACTTCAATGTTCATCATCATTTGTGGGGTAGTGTCAGCATCAGCACGAGAGGTCGTCGC
This sequence comes from Macrothele yani, assembly GCA_039090855.1. NCBI lineage: Eukaryota > Metazoa > Arthropoda > Arachnida > Araneae > Macrothelidae > Macrothele > Macrothele yani. Next base: position 151,550 of record JAYWMT010000087.1, read on the forward strand.
ATAGAGTCTCTTCTGTCCTCGGCCTCTTTGTGCCTTTTTAACACCGGTGCTGACACGTACTTCCATGAACCGACACGATCCTTCAGTGCGATCGATTTGACCTTGGGATCACCATCAATTATTGCTGACTGGTCGTGGACGGTGTGTAACGACCTCCACGGGAGCGACCATTATCCGATTTTGCTCTCGCATCATGCCAACATGCCAACTTCTGCCTCCCGCCCTCCTCGTTGGAGGATGGAGCGTGCGAGATGGGAGGTCTTCACGCCGTCAGCTTTGATCTCTTCTGCAATGGTAACCCAAGAGTCAATCGACGCAGCGGTTCTTGAAGTCACAAATTGTATTCTTCAGGCAGCTGATCTTTCTATCCCAAAAACATCGACGACACCAAGTCCGAAGCCTTGGTGGACCCCTGAATGCGCAGCGGCTAGGAGAGCTCAACATAAGGCCTGGTCTACGTTTCGGCGTTATCCAACCGATGCTAATCTCGTTAAATACAAACGAGCAAAATCCTATGCTCGGTTGGTGCGTCGACGTAGCAAGAGGGAGTCTTGGATCCAGTATGTGTCATCTCTCACTTCACGTGCCAGTTCGAAAAGTGTGTGGGAAAAGATTTGAAAGATCCGGGATAACTACAGCTCTCACCAGATCTCTATTCTCGAGAGCAACGGCTGCACATATGCTGGAGTCGGGGAGATTGCTGATTGTTTAGGGGAGGCGTTTGCCTCCGTGTCGAGTGACCTAGCGTATCCTACTTCTTTTCAAAGAATGAAATCCACTGCGGAACGCCAGAGAATCTCCTTTGCGCCTTTTCTCGACACGGGATATAACTCCCCTTCAGCATGGTTGAACTCAGGGTGGCTCTGCATCGGTCCGGCGCTAGATCGGTCGGTCCCGATGGCATCCATTATGACATGCTCCGTCATCTCTCGCAGTCGTCTCTCGAGAATCTCTTAGTCCTTTACAATCGTATTTGGTTGGAGCACAGTTTCCCGGAGTCTTGGCGAAAAGCAGTTGTTCTGCCTTTTCCCAAACCTGGCAAGGATCCCAAGTCTCCCTCTAGTTATCGTCCAATTGCTCTCACTAGCTGTCTGTGTAAAGTTCTTGAACGCATGGTTAATTCCCGGTTAGTTCATTTTTTAGAATTTCTTCAAGTACTTTCACCATCTCAAAGCGGCTTTCGCCGTCATCGTTCACCTCACGATCATCTTCTGCACCTTGAGACATCTGTGCGCGAGGCGTTCGTGCGTAGGCAGCACCTGGTTTCTGTATTCTTTGACATCGAGAAAGCCTATGATCGTGCGTGGCGGCATGGTATTATCCGTGACCTCCACGCATGCGGATTGCGAGGAAATCTTCCGACGTTTATTTTAAATTTTCTTCGCAATCGGGTGTTCCAGGTGCGCCTGGGTACGACGCTATCGGCAACATTCCATCAAGAACAAGGTGTTCCTCAAGGTTGCATTTTATCTGTCACATTGTTCATCCTTCGCATTAATTGTCTCCTCACAAATCTTCCTCCTGCGGTTTCGGCTACTGTCTATGTTGATGACGTGCACATTTTCTGCTCGTCGTCAAGCATGCATTCTATTGAAAGGCAGTTGCAGTCTGCAATTAATCAGATCTTTAAAACGGCGAATAGCAATGGTTTCGTTCTTTCTCCCGACAAGACAGCGTGTGTCCATTTCTGCCGGAGGCGCGGCCTCCATCCTGACCCAGAGCTGTTTTTAGACCGTGCAGCCATACCAGTTTTGCCGGAGGCCAAGTTCCTTGGTCTGACCGTCGACCGTGCGCTTACGTTCCGTGCGCACGTTCGGCGGCTCAAGATTTCCTGTCTGCGGGCTCTATCCATTCTTAAGTTCCTTTCGAGATTCTCGTGGGGCGCAGACAGGATGCCTTTGATTCGTATTTACCATTCCTTAATCCGGTCGAAACTGGATTATGGTTGTATCGTGTATGGCTCTGCTCGTCGTTCCGTTCTCCGGCCTTTGGACACTATTCACCATCAAGCACTGCGTCTTTGTTCGGGAGCATTTCGAACATCTCCGATTCCCAGCCTTTACGCTGACGCGAACGAACCATCGCTTGAATTACGCCGTCTGCAGCTGTCTATTCAATTCTACCTGAAACTTAGATCTCTTCCAGGACATCCTTTATACGATGCAGTTTTCATCCCCAGCATGCTCGTTTATTCGGGAACCGGCCCTCGTGCATTTCAACCTTCGGTCTTCGTATGACGGCCGTAGCCCGTGATGTAGGGCTTGACTTGTCACTTGTTGGAGAGACCAGGGGCTTTGAGGATCCGCCATGGCACTCACTTGGTGTCATGGTTGATACCACCTTTACATCTTTCGATAAATCCTCAACCCCTGCGTCAGTGTACCAGCAGCTCTTCGCTGAGCACCGTGACCTAAATTCTGATTACACTCCTATTTTTACTGATGGCTCCAAGATGCATGGAGTCGTTGGATCCGCGGCTGTCTGTGTAGATGACGTTTCAGTAGCGCGGATCCCAGCTGAGGCCACGGTGTTTTCAGCGGAGATGCATGCTGTGTATCTCGCTATTCTCCATGTTCAGTCGAGTTCTCATCATCGTGCTATGGTCTATACGGATTCCTTGAGTGTCTTGCAGTCACTGTCATCGTTGGACTGCTGTGACCACCCCTTTCTTCTTTCCGTACGAAGGCTTCTTCGTTCCTTGCTCGAGGCCGGTGTCCAGATACAATTTTGTTGGATTCCCGGGCATGTTGGAATCTCGGGTAACGAGTGTGCTGATGCGGCGGCTAGATCTGCCTCCTCTTTGGTCGTCACACCCTTGCCACTGTTTCACCGGGATTTCCGCTTTCTGGTATGCGACCATATTAAGCGAACGTGGCAAGGTCTGTGGGACCAACAGGTGGAAAATAAACAGCATCGTATTAAACCTAATTTTGAAGTCTGGAAATCCTCATATCGTCGGAACCGTAGGGAGGAAGTGGTGCTTGCACGTCTCCGCATTGGGCATTGTCGTTTCACTCACCGCTTTTTGCTGTGTGGCGACACTGCGCCGCTGTGTGAGACGTGCAACTGCAGACTCACTGTCACTCATCTTCTGTGTACCTGTGTTCGTTTTCGTGATGTACGTTTTCATTTCTTTCATTCTCATTTGTTGACCGAGGACGCCGCTACACTGCAGCGGCTCCTCAATGACCACTGTGACCCTGTTGCCGTGTTTTCATTTTTTAAAGAAATTGACTATTTTAAACGTATCTAGATTTTAGCCTTATCATCATCCTCATTTCTCAGTTTTACTGAATCAGCTAGATTTTAATCATTGTATCATGTTTTTAATACTGTTTGTTCCATTATCTTTTTTAGCCCTTCCATCGTTCTCATTTTTCAGTTTTACATGATCAGTCATATTTTAAGCTTTTTACCACATTTTTAATGCTATTTGTTTGTCTTGTTTCCGGCGCTCTTTGGCCAACCATGGCCCTTGGTTGGTTGGTTGGTTAGTGGATTTTAGTGGCGCAAGGGCCAGGTTTGGCCAAAGAGCGCCAGACAAAGAACTATCAGCCACAGAAATTTAAAAGCGCGGAAAATAAGTAAGAGCAGACAGGCTTGTTAAAAGTTGAAAAAGAGAATGATGAAAGCTGGGAAGACAAGGTAGTCAATCAGATTTATAAAAAAATTCACTAATTGAGGGACACGAAATGTCACTCTCCTCCCCCACACTCCTCTGCAACGCTGGCAGAGGGCGGGGACGAACTGTCACTCTCCTCCCCCCATGTTCCTCTGCAATGCTGGTTGAGGCTGGGGACGAACTGTCACTCTCCTCCCCCCCATGTTCCTCTAGAATGTTGGTTGAGGGTGGGGACCTCGCAGAGGCCGAGACAGTTGGATGGACACTGCACACCTTTGCGGATTGAGGGCCGGGTCTTCCGCACGTGCAGGCTGTCTGCTGGGAACTGTAAGAGTCGGTCGTCTTCAAACGAGAAGGCGCAGACTCAGCTGGTCGAAGAAGCTGGAGCTCGGTGAAATCCACCTGTGTCGCTTGTTCAACTGTAGATCGCTTGGCAAGTGCGGCGAGAGCTACAGGGCGCGGAACAAAGGGCTGCACGGGTGGTGGCAGAGACTTAACCACTGCGGCAAAACTACGCTGTCGGATGGTGGGAATACCCAACCTGGCTTTGGCAGCAGGGTACGAGAGGCCTTCCAGGGTCTTGAGACGCTGGATCGCCATCTCGTCCTTCCAGTTCATACAGTTGCGGGAGTAAGCAGCATGGGCCTCACCACAGTTAACACAGCAGGCCGCAGAAGTGCAACCTTCCCCGTCATGTTCACCGGAGCCACAATTAGCGCAACGAGCGGAACTCTTACAGAATCGTTGGGAATGCCCGTACCTCTGGCACCTGAAACAGCGCAGAGGACTGGGAATGTACGGGCGAACTCCACAGACCAAGTAGCCAGCCTTTATTTCGGTCGGAACTTTCGGGGAGTTAAAAGTCAAGATCACATTTTTAGACTTAATCAAAGAACCATCGCGCCGGAACATCATACGACGTGCAGCAATAACACCTTGATCTGCAAGTTCAGTCACCAATTCTTCTTCACTGCATGGCAAGAGATCAAATTCCGAAATAACACCCCGAGAGGTGTTAAGAAACGGGTGAGGTGCCACTTTGACAGGAATGCCTTGAAGACTAGTAAGGAGCAGAAGAGTGTTACTCTGAGAAACACTGCAAGTTTGAACAAGCAGGTCCCCAGAGCGAAGCTTCCTCACAGACTTCAAGGGGCCAACCGCAGCGTCCAAAGCTTTAGAAATAAAAAATGGAGATCTGGTGGACAGTCTCTCATTCGGATCGATGGATTCTACAAGTAAGTGTGTAGCATGCGTAGTCACAGCAATCGAGGGGAGACGACGCTTCGGAGCGACTGGTACAGCTGCCGAAGAAGAGGTTCCACATTCTTGGTCAAGGTCAAGGTCTAAAGGCCGTTTAAGGGTATGAGACTTGGTAGGTTGAGAAGACGAAGGAGAGTCGTTGTCAACAAACATTTCCTCAGGTGACTTAAATTTGGAGTTTTTCTTTTGTTTTTGCCCATGGAAAAAAGGAGGAAGATTCGTCTGCAAACTACTCCACCCACCACCGAGTCCTACAAGGGAGAACTGGAGGTCCGCAAGCCAAGAAAATGACGCTAGACACAGTTCTGGAGCTTATACGTTGCAGATATAGTCCGTTGGCTGTGATCACACGCACTCGGCGGACACTTCGGCCTCCTGGTACCGTCATGCCAACGCCTTTGGCCCCGCACGGGGATAACTGGTTTTCCAGTTATTTGGGGAGCGGCGCCCCCACGGCCCGAGCTGACCTTGTGACTGTTTCTGTTTTGATTTCGTCTTGGTACGATGATACCACCGAAGGGACAGCTGTTCATCCAGCTGATGGGGAGTGGCGACCCCACGGCCCGAGCCGACAGTAGTGTTTAAAATCTTTTTCCATTTGTGGTTGTTGTTGTTGTTATCTCGCCACGCTCCCGCCTCAGTCCTGTAGGTTGCTGAGGTTGTGATTATGCGCCAGCCCTTTCCTCTCACTTTCCTGTTTTTGCTTTCTTCTCCACTCCCTGTTCTTCCTTTTTGTCTATTTTCTACTCCTCTTCCCTTTCTTTTTCATTTTCTGTTTCTTCTTCGTTTCTTCGGGCTGGTTAGCTAGACCTACCTGCACGTTTGCCGTGTGCGGTGACCCGTACAGGTGGAAAAGGGGATGCTGGAGGCTGAGGTTACTGGGGGCCAGGCTATAGTTGTCACCAGTCGCCAACACTCCTCTTTGCCCCCTGCTTCACCCTAAACGGGAGGCTAGGAACTAACCTACTCCTAGTCAATCGGCTTGTCATTTCGTACGACGGGGTGAGTTTGGGGATAGTGTGGGCATGCCAAAGGGGTATTACCAAGACCCGGGAAAGTCGCGGTACTCGCTGAGCGCATGTCTGCACGATCAACATGCTATATCCGCCGCCTAACCCTAGGGCCGTGTCCTGCGCCCATGTTGGCCTGCGGACCTCCGGCTCTCCCCTGTTGGGCTCGGTAGTGGGCGGGGAAGCTGGCGGATGAATTTTTTTTCGCATTATATATGGATTCTTCAACTATTCCCCCTTCTGTCAAACTAAAGAAATCTTTGGACACGGATCCTAACCCCACCAATAAGAAACTGCGTACTTTGCCGCCGGACACTGCCCGATTTTTTATCATCCATGCACGGGAAGAATCTCACAAGCTTGGCTCCAAATCTCCCTTCTGGATTCAAAAAGCCCTGCAAGGAGCGGTTGCGTCACCAACCAGTGTGAAGAAGTTAAAATCGGGAGATATATTGGTGGAAATGTCAAGTCCACGCCATGGTTCATTGCTCTTGGGCGTCTCCAACTTGGGTGGTGTCCCTGTGGACATCAAACCTCATCAGTCCCTGAATTCATCCAGAGGTGTCATCTCCGAGCGCGACCTCGTGGATGTTTCAGAGGAAGAATTTCTTGAGGAGCTTGCCAACCAAGGTGTCACAGCGGTTCGTCGCATCAAGTTCCGCCGAAACGGGGAGCTGGTCAACTCCAGAACAGTGATTCTGACCTTTGATCGCCCGACTCTTCCATCTTCCATCCATGCGGGCTATTTGAACTGCTCTGTGCGCCCGTACATTCCTAACCCTCTTCGTTGCTACCGATGCCAAGTGTACGGGCACTCCCAGCAGTCTTGCCGTGGTGCTGCTACTTGCAATCGTTGCGGTTCACACGACCATCTTCAGTCTGACTGCTCTGCTGCAGCTGCCCATTGTGTGAACTGCAAAGGCGACCATGCTGCCAATGCCAAGAACTGTCCGAAGTGGATTGAGGAGCGGAGGATTCAGGAGGTTAAGACACTTGAACACCTGTCCTACCCTGAAGCTCGACGGAAGGTCGTTCCCGCTGCTCCAAGCGCACGCACCTACTCTTCCGTTGTGGCTCCTAAAACATCCATAGCCACTCAGACAGACATCACTATACCAAAAGACTGCCCTTTCTCTCTCGAGGATATTTATGCTGCTGGGCTGAAGGCCCTTCGACTTTCCACCACTGACAGTTTATCTTTGCCACCACAGACCAATGCTCGGGGTCCTGCATCCTCGCCCAAGCGCGCTGTTGCAGAACAGGTTTCCCGTTCTACGAGCCCTGATCCCTCGCCTGCTAGACACAAAGGCAAGACCAAACAAACCTCAGCCACACAATCTCAAACAAAGGTTCAAGCCGGAACGAAGCAGTCCCGGTCTTCATCCTCAAGACACCCACCTGTCCTTCCCCCGGTTACCACGCCGGCGAGGGGCACTGCAGACCAGACAGAGGAATTTATGGACTCCGAGGCCTTCTAGGCCTGGTCAGTTCATTTGATCCACGTTTCTTTCTTTCTATCTACCCCTCAAATCATGGTTTCAATCGTTCAATGGAACTGTCGAGGTTTTCGGACAAAATATGATGACGTCAAACATCTGCTTTCGTCGTACTCTCCGGTGTGCCTTTGCCTCCAGGAGACAAAACTTAAACCATCAGACCTGCTCTCAGTTCGAGGCTACAGTGCATTTCGGAAAGATAATGTTTCAGGAGATATAGCTTGCGGGGGAGTTGCCATTCTTGTCCCCCACAGTGTTCCAGTTTCCCCCGTTGCGGTCTCAACATCTTTACAAGCCGTTGCGGTGCGTATCTCCATGCCTGTGCCTCTAACTGTTTGCAGCGTCTATCTGCCGCCGGATGAGGACGTGAGCATGTCTGTTCTTGAGAGCTTAGTTGAGCAGCTGCTGCCACCTGCTCTTCTTCTGGGTGACTTCAATGCTCATAATCCATTGTGGGGTAGTGTCAGAACAGACACACGAGGCCGTAGGATCGAATCTCTTCTTTCCTCGACCTCTTTGTGCCTGTTTAACACCGGTGCTGACACTTATTTCCACGAGCCTACAAGAAGTTTCAGTGCGATCGATTTATCTTTGGGTTCACCATCGGTTACTGCTGACTGGTCGTGGACGGTGTGCAACGACCTCCATGGGAGCGACCACTTCCCAATTGTACTTGGCTATAATGAGAGCGTGCCATCTTCTGCTTCCCGCCCTCCTCGATGGAGGATGGATCGTGCCAAGTGGGAGGTCTTCACATCGTCCGCAGTGATACCTTCTGTCATGGTGACCCGAGGGTCAATCGATGCAACTGTTACTGATGTCACCACGTGTATCATACAGGCAGCGGATCTCTCTATCCCAAAGACATCAACGACGCTCCCAAGACGTCCGAAACCTTGGTGGACCTCTGATTGCACAGCGGCTAGGAGAGCTCAACATAAGGCCTGGTGTACATTTCGGCGGTATCCAACCGATGCTAATCTCGTTGAATTTAAAAGAGCAAAATCTTACGCTCGGTTGGTGCGTCGACGAAGCAAGAGGGAGTCTTGGATAAAGTACGTTTCATCGATCAATTCACGTGCCAGTTCAAAAACTGTTTGGGAAAAAATTCGTAGGATTCGGGGAAACTGTGGTTCCCATCAGATCTCTATTCTCGAGAGTAACGGCTGCACGTATGCTGAAGTCGGGGAGATAGTGGATTGTTTGGGTAGGGCGTTTGCCTCTGTTTCCAGTTCTGAGGCGTACCCTCTCTCCTTTCAGAGGACTAGACCTGCTGCTGAGTGCCAGAGACTCTCCTTTGCGCCTTTTCATAACACCGAGTATAACTCCCCCTTCAGCATGGTTGAACTCCGAGTGGCTCTGCATCGGTCCGGTGCAACATCTGTAGGTCCCGATGGCATCCACTATGACATGATCCGTCATCTATCACAGTCGTCTCTCGAGAATCTGTTAGTGCTTTTCAACCGCATTTGGTTGGAGCACAGTTTCCCGGACTCCTGGCGAAAAGCTTTTGTTTTACCTTTTCCCAAGCCTGGCAAAGACCCCAAGTCTCCCTCTAGTTACCGGCCAATTGCCCTCACTAGCTGTCTGTGCAAAATCCTTGAACGCATGGTTAATTCTAGGCTAATTTACTTCCTAGAAGAACATCAAATTCTGTCGCCATCACAAAGCGGCTTCCGTCGTCATCGTTCAGCTCCTGACCATCTCCTGCTCCTTGAGACGTCTGTTCGAGAGGCATTCGTGCGTAGGCAGCACCTGGTGTCTGTCTTTTTTGACATCGAAAAAGCTTACGATAGAGCGTGGCGTCACGGTATCCTCCGTGACCTCCACGAGAATGGGTTGCGGGGAAACCTGCCAACCTTCATTGCCAACTTTCTTCGTAACCGTGTGTTCCAGGTGCGCCTCGGTACAACGCTCTCTGCCTTCTTCCATCAAGAACAAGGTGTTCCTCAAGGCAGCATTCTTTCGGTGACTCTTTTCATCCTCCGCATTAATTGTTTGCTTAAAAATCTTCCTCGTACGGTTTCGACTACCATTTATGTTGACGACCTTCACATCTTCTGCTCGTCATCAAGCATGCATTTCATTGAAAGGCAGCTGCAGTCTGCAATTAACCAGATAGTTAAAGCGGCGAACAACAATGGTTTCGTTCTTTCTGCTGAAAAGACAGCGTGTGTCCATTTCTGCCGGAGGCGTGGCCTCCACCCCGATCCAGAACTCTATTTGGACCATGCAGCCATTCCAGTTTTGCCGGAAACCAAGTTCCTTGGTTTGACCGTCGACCGTGCGCTCACCTTTCGCTCGCACGTTCGACGACTCCGCACTTCCTGTCTGAGAGCTTTGTCCATCCTCAAGATCCTCGCCTCAGTCTCCTGGGGTGCAGACAGGACTTCCTTGTTCCGTATTTACCATTCTCTCATTCGGTCTAAACTGGATTATGGCTGTATGGTGTATGGCTCTGCGCGTCCTTCCGTTCTCCGGCCGTTGGATACCATCCACCATCAAGCGCTGCGTCTTTGTACGGGAGCCTTTCGTACGTCACCCATTCCCAGCCTTTATGCCGACGCGAACGAACCGTCGCTTCATTTACGCCGTCTGCAGCTGTCTCTTCAATTTTACCTGAAACTTAAATCACTCACAGACCATCCTTTATACGATGCAGTTTTTCATCCCCAGCATGCTCGTTTGTTCGAGATCCGTCCCTCGTGCATTCGAACCTTCGGTCTTCGTATGGCGGCCGTAGCTCGTGATGCAGGGCTCGACTTGTCACTCGTTGGAGAGACCAGGGGCTTTGAGGATTCTCCATGGCATCCTCTTGGTGTCATGGTCGATACCAGCTTTACATCTTTTGACAAGTCCTCAACCCCTGCGTCAGTGTACCAGCAGCTCTTCGCCGAACACCGTTACGTCAATGCAGACTTTATTCCTGTTTTCACCGATGGATCTAAGGCAGCTGGTGTCGTTGGATGCGCCGCCGTCTGCATTGACGAAGTTTCTGTTGCCCGCATTCCTGCCGAGGCCACGGTGTTTTCGGCGGAGATGCATGCTGTGTATCTTGCACTTGTTCACGTGCAGTCGAGCTCTCATCAGCGTGCTATTGTGTACACTGATTCGTTGAGTGTTGTGCAATCATTGTCATCTTTGGATTTCTCTGGCCACCCACTTCTTTTTACCGTACGGAGACTTCTTCGTTCTTTGCTCGAGGCTGATGTCCAGATTCGGTTCTGCTGGATTCCTGGGCATGTTGGGATCCCAGGGAACGAGTCTGCTGATGCTGCTGCTAGATCTGCCTCTTCTTTGGTCGTCACACCCTTGCCACTGTTTCACCGTGAATTTCGCTTTCTTGTTCACGATCATATCAGACGAACGTGGCGAAGTCTGTGGGACCAACAGGTGGAGAATAAACTGCACCGTGTTAAACCCATCCTTGGAGTCTGGAAATCATCGTGTCGCCGGAACCGTAGGGAAGAAGTTGTTCTTGCGCGTCTCCGCATTGGGCATTGTCGCTTCACGCATAGCTATTTGCTGTGTGGCGACGCTGCCCCAATGTGTGAGGCGTGCGACTGTTTACTCACCGTCTCTCATGTTTTGTGCAGTTGTGTTCGTTTTCGTCAGCATCGGTTTCACTATTTTCAGTCTCATCTGCTGGACGAGGACGCAGCTACGCTTCAAAATCTTTTGGGCGACCACTGCGACACTTTCGCAGTATTTTCCTTTCTAAAACAGATTAACGTTTTAAAACTCATTTAAAAAAAAAAAAAATAAAATAAAAGTTATATTATAATGGTAAATTAATAAAGTTATATATAAACCTAATAAACTAACTAGTCCTCACAACATCTGTCATCATCCTCTTTTCTAACTTTTACCAAGCCTGTCTGCTCTTAATCATTTCACCCCGCTTTTTAAAATCTTTAGCTGATAGTTCTGTGTCTGGCGCTCTTTGGCCAAGCCTGGCCCTTGCGCCACTAAAATCAATTAACTAACTAACTAACCAACGCCTTTGGCATGATCCCACAGCCCCCGGGCTCACCCTGCCGTGCCATACGACAAAAAAGCCGCTAAAGCCCTGTACACAACTTGGTACAAGACTTCTGACTAGAGGTGGGTTAGTCTCTAGCCTCCCGTTTACAGCGAAGCCGGGGTCGAAGAGGAGTGTTGGTACACAGGAGGCACTGAACCGGTCTCCTGCGACCTCAGCCGCCAGACATCCCATTTCCGCCTCACGGGTCTCCGCACGCGGCAAACATGCAGGTAGGTCTAGCACCCAAACCAGCTAAAAGGAAAAAAAAAAAAAAGAAATCTAAAGAAGACAAATCCTGGCAGGGAACCTAAACGGAATCTCAGCAACCTACGAACTGAGCGGTTCATATAAATCAGTTAGTGGTGGAGGGCAACAAAACCACAAGACCGGGGTGTTAGTACATAACGTGGTAGCGATTAGGTAGAGAATACCACACAGGCAACTAGCCAGTGGAGAAAATAAATAAAAACGAAATAGCGAGACACAAGACCAGCTCGGGATCGTGGGGCCGCGACTCCCCAACAGCTGGATGAACAGCCGTCCCTGCAAACACCAACAGCACCAAAATAAGAAAAAACAAGCTGTGGCATGACATCAGATGTTGACCAGTCACAAGGTCAGCTCGGGCCGTGGGGGCGCCGCTCCCCAAATAACTGGAAAACCAGTTATCCCCGTGCGGGGCCATGGCCCTTGCGCCATAAAAATCAACCAACCAACCAACCAACCAACCATCGGGTTGTAAACATCAAACCGCTGATGCGGTACCAGGTCCGGGTTCGCGTCGACTGGGTATACTTCGTCTGCGATCGCCACGAGCTTGATGTGGGGATGTTGATTTAAATAACAGCAATGTGCTTTGAGGTCTATCCGCGCGGATAGGCCTCTCGTGTCATTTCGTATAATTCGCGCACTATCCCCCAAATTCGAACAAATGATCCGTATTATGTTTAAATAACAGCAATGTGCTTTGAGGCCTATCCGCGCGACCTTACCGTGTCATTTCGCGTAATTCGCGTACAAAAAACGTGCGGTCCTATGGCTCGCTGGAGTTCACACGAGCTTTGCAAAATACGATGGCTACTAGTTCTGTGGCGTTCGGAACCAACAAGGACACCCCCTGCAATCGACGATATCTGCGGCCGTTCGTTGCCGCGCAGCTTTCGAGAATGACAGCTCAAAAGTTTCGGCCCCATAAAACTGGGAGGCCAGAGAAATTCCATGGGCCACATCCGCGAAAACAGGCAGTGTTCTTTCGACCAGGATCCTACGTTGTGGCAGTTTTACGGGGTGTTCAGGATGACAGGTGGCTGGATCTCTGAGACGCGCCGTCCGAAATCGAACCTTCTTCTCCAAGCCGCTCTGTCGAAGAATACGGCAGTCATTCCTTCGACGAGTTCCGCCTTCTGTGCACGGTGGCGTGCCGGACGCACATGATTTGCCTTGCGTGCAGGCGACTGTTGCATTTTTGGGTGGTGTAGCTCAGATTGAAAAAAACTGCACAAACAACTTTGGTCGCCCTCCAATGGAAATACGCCCACCAATGGAAATACGCCCTCTTTCGAATTTCATCCATCCATCTCCCACATCATTCCTGGAAGACTCCTTTGAAACAATTAACGCGCCTATCCGCACGACGTGTCATTTCGTGTAGTTCAAAAAAACGCGAACTTCAGCGAGCTTAGAGCTCCTATAAATATGGAGCGCAAATCTCGCTGAAGTTCAAACGATGGATGTTCCCGTGAGCTTTGCAAAATACGATGGCTGCCGGTTCTGGCAGACTATTATGTGGCGATGCTGCGCAGGACACACACGCCATTGGTTGCCATCTTTCATACCAATTACGCCCTCTTTCGAATTTCATCCACCCATCTCCCACATCATTCCTGGAAGGCGCCGATGTCTTCTTGGCTAATACGACGTGGAGCACCGGCGAATCTTGTTAGATGCATTTAATAGAGGAAAACACATTTATTTTCAGCTGCGATAAGAGTATATTCGCCAAAGCATGAAAAAATAAAACAACTAAAGCGCCTACAAGCCTTATTGCACGTCCTTCTTCTGTTTAGCGGCACAAGACGTGGGCAATTTTTCAAAAATTAGTTTAAAAAACGTTGGTTGCCGCACCCTCCAAACAGAAATGCTCTTGTGCGTTTGCGTCAAACAGTGCCGCTAAAGTCTGCACTTTTGTGATCAATTTAAAATTATATTGGTCAATGGACTCTTGCGACCTTTGATGAAATAAACCGTGCTTATTATTTTAAAGGCTTCTTGTGTTTAAGGGCCGCGGGTGCGTTCGTGACTTCCACGGAGAAGACCTCGGGTTCGATCCCAGGCAGGAATATCCGCCGTGCGTCGGGGCCCCGGATAAGGGCGTGTCACTTTCTTATCGGGCACCCAAATCTCATAGCTTCCTCCCTACATCTGATCTTCTTGGCGGCAGAAGATGCGAGCTTGTATAAAAGTCTTCTGTGCCGCTAAAGAGTCTTTCCAGTTATCGACAATGGACTCTTGCGACCTTTGAAAAAATAAAACAGTTACGGCGCTTCAACCAAGCTGGTCTCCCCAAGATTCATCGGTTTGTCTTGTGCCCCGCATAATTTCGAATTTCATCCACCCATGGAATCTTTTCCTCGGAATCCAATCTAAAATTTTGGCAGTCCAGCCCATTTCAGACATGATGTCTTCCACTTTTTCGGATCTCTCCTGGGCACCTCTATTACATGCACCTCTATATTACCGTCGGGACGGTAATATAGAGGTGCATGTAATGTAATTATATTACCGTCGGTTAAAATTTTAAAACCTTATGGCACATCCTTCTTGGCGATGCCAGCTTGTAGAATTGCAAAAATGAGTTTAAAAAAATCATGGCAGAGATGTGCTTCGGTTGATGTGTGTTGCTTAAAAGTCGTTTGGGACTCCTGGTCCTCATAGGTGGACGACCATTTGCTCCCACTGGGGTCATGCACCATGTTCCTGAACCGAATGGTTGGCTCTGTGGTCACCTGACCCCATCGAGCACATCTGGAATGCCATCGAGGAAGATGTTCCCTCCATCGTGGGGAACTTGTTCCGTATGACTTCGCAACGCCTCTGGTGTCTTGTCGAGTCCGTGCCGAGACCAATCGGCGCCGGGCGAAAGGTGGTGCTACTAGACATGTATTCAGTGTAGATGCGAACTGTCAAAATAAAAAAATGACACGCCCTCTTTCGAATTTCATCCACCCACAATCGGCGCCTTCCAGGGCCGATGTCTAGGAGTTCTTGGCTAGGGACCCTAGCGAAGCGCCGACGACAAAGCATGAAAAATTAAAACAATGAACGCACCTATAAAGCCACGCCATTCTTGTGTTTAGCGGCACTAGATGTGGGCTTGTAGAATTTCAAAAATTAGTTTAAAAAACGTTGGTTGCCTCCAGACAGAAGATGCGAGCTTGGATAAAAGTCTTCTGTGCCGCTAAGGAGTCTTGTCTGCACTATCAATTTAAAAGTATATTGGACTCTTGTGACCTTTGAAAAAATAAAACAGTTACCGTGCGACCCACAAAGACCGACGAGTGCTGGCAATGCGGAAGAACCGCACCTGAGCCGCTAGGAACAGGCAATCCGGGAGTGTTCTTATCCGTAAGGATCTGCTCGGTTATCATGGACGTGCTCACAAGATCACCATAGCGCCGCTCGGCTAACGTGCTGCAAAGAACGTTGAAACAGGGGATCGACGAATCGGATGATTGGCGTCTGCCTGGAGACCTGCCGGAATGGCCAACTGTGAAGTTCGGCGGCGGTGGAATTATGCTATGGGGGTGTTTCTCCTGGTATGGTCGCAATTCCTGGTACTGCACCATTTTGGATGACCATGCGCTTCCTACGTTGTTTTACGGCGTTCAGGATGTCATGTTGCGACCATGGCTTGGTATGTTAATCGAATGGACCCTATCGAGCACCTCTGGGACGACTTACCGTCCGAAATCGACCTGTGAGTGGAACCGTCGTACAACGTCTGGTTAGCTCTGCTCGTGCAGGCTCCACCTAGACATGTAGTATTGGTCGCCCCTCTTCACACCAATACGCCCTTTTTCGAATTTCATTCATCCATCTCCCACATCATTCCTGGAAGTACTCCTTTGAAAAAATAAAACAATCAACGCGCCTAAATTCTACAAGCCCACAAGAAGTTAAAAAAAAAAAACGTTGGAGCACAAATCTCGCTGAAGTTCACACGATGGATGCTACCGTGAGCTTTGCAAAATACGATGGCTGCCGGTTCTGGCAGACGATTTTGCGCTTGCGAACTGATCGCAAGCGCGCCCATTTGCCTGTAAAAATATGCATACATACGATTCCTCCCCATCTAAGGACTGAACAATATGGTTATATTTTAAAGCGCAGATTGAAAAAACTTTTGTTTTTCAGACAAGTCACTAGTAAACAGATACTGTATATATTGGAATAATTAACTTTGCTGCGCAGGACACACACACACACGCCATTGGTGTGACGACCAAACGCCCTGTTTCGAATTTCATCCACCCACAGTGGAAGGCGCCGATGTCTTCTTGGCTAGTGGAACGGCGAATAGACGCATTCAATAAAGGAAAAAACAGCTGCGAGCCAAAGCATGAAAAAATAAAACGCGCCTAAAGCCACATCGTTCTGTGGGTAATTAAATTTTCAAAAATTAGTTCACCTCCAAACAGAGATGCGTCAAGCGTGCACGATCGTTTTACACCTGATGACGGCGTCTCACTCCCTGCTCCCATAGTTCACGTCCCAGATGGGATCATGGAAGCGTCGCAACCGTTTGGATAGGATATCCCGGTAACGTGAGCGACCCGCTTGAAGCGCTTCATGCTCATCAGTCCTGTGGTCAGCATAGCAAGGCGTTAAATTGCCGAGTGATTTCTTGCCACGGCCCTCGTGAAAATTCCAGTGCCTTCCGAGTGACCCCATTCGTTTGGCCCCATGAAAAACGCGCCACACACAATACGATGGCGAACGGACACGGGAACCTGACAGGAAATATTTCGAATTTCATCCATCCATCTCCCACAGTCAGGAATTCTTGGCTAGGGATATTCGCCAAAACAATTAACGCGCCGCTAAACACAAGATGTGGGCAAAATTAATTAAAAAAACGTTAGCACCTCTAATATCGGTTTCTTTTGTTTAGCGCTTCTGTGCCGCGTCTGCATGTTGTGATCAATTGCGACCTTTGAATTTCTCCTGGTTAGCATGCACCTACCGTTCCAGCAAACGGCCGCCAGAGGCTAGAAGGGAAAGCTAAATGCTTGACTGTACCCCCTCCCCAGATATGAGCAAACCAATCATTCACGTGCACATAGAACTTTTTGATTTCAGAGATAAAATAAAAAAAAAAACTGTTGTGGTCACTGCGAACTGTGAAAAAAAAAAAAAAAAAACTGTTGCGAACTGTCAAAATTAAAAAAAACCAAAAAACTGTTAGTGACCTGTAAAAAATCTGAACAATAAAGCGCAGATTGAAAAAACTTTCAAACAAGTAACACAAATGGAAATCCACCCATCTCCCACATCCCACAGTCGGCCCTGGAAGTCTTGGCTACGACGTGGACCAGACGTCCCCCAAAAACGTCTGATGGTCCCCAAATGTCCTCGAATTCCTCATTTTAGATGAAAAATGTTCTTACTCCAACATGTGAAAATAAATTTTTTTTCTGGGTTTAATTACTAGCAGTCCTGGAAAAAAAAACATCACACAAAATAGTATTCTACAAGGTTTTAAGACATCACACAAGCATTTGCTCCCCGCACGGGGATAACTGGTTTTCCAGTTATTTGGGGAGCGGCGCCCCACGGCCCGAGCTGACCTTGTGACTGTTTCTGTTTTGATTTCGTCTTGATACGATGATACCACCGAAGGGACAGCTGTTCATCCAGCTGATGGGGAGTGGCGACCCCACGGCCCGAGCCGACAGTAGTGTTTAAAATCGTTTTCCATTTGTGGTTGTTGTTGTTGTTATCTCGCCACGCTCCCGCCTCAGTCCTGTAGGTTGCTGAGGTTGTGATTATGCGCCAGCCCTTTCCTCTCACTTTCCTGTTTTTGCTTTCTTCTCCACTCCCTTTTTCTCTATTTTCTACTCCTCTTCCTTTTCTTTTTCATTTTCTGTTCCCTCTTCGTTTCTTCGGGCTGGTTAGCTAGACCTACCTGCACGTTTGCCGTGTGCGGTGACCCGTACAGGTGGAAAAGGGGATGCTGGAGGCTGAGGTTACTGGGGGCCAGGCTATAGTTGTCACCAGTCGCCAACACTCCTCTTTGCCCCCTGCTTCACCCTAAACGGGAGGCTAGGAACTAACCTACTCCTAGTCAATCGGCTTGTCATTTCGTACGACGGGGTGAGTTTGGGGATAGTGTGGGCATGCCAAAGGGGTATTACCAAGACCCGGGAAAGTCGCGGTACTCGCTGAGCGCATGTCTGCACGATCAACATGCTATATCCGCCGCCTAACCCTAGGGCCGTGTCCTGCGCCCATGTTGGCCTGCGGACCTCCGGCTCTCCCCTGTTGGGCTCGGTAGTGGGCGGGGAAGCTGGCGGATGAATTTTTTTCGCATTATATATGGATTCTTCAACTATTCCCCTTCTGTCAAACTAAAGAAATCTTTGGACACGGATCCTAACCCCACCAATAAGAAACTGCGTACTTTGCCGCCGGACACTGCCCGATTTTTTATCATCCATGCACGGGAAGAATCTCACAAGCTTGGCTCCAAATCTCCCTTCTGGATTCAAAAAGCCCTGCAAGGAGCGGTTGCGTCACCAACTAGTGTGAAGAAGTTAAAATCGGGAGATATATTGGTGGAAATGTCAAGTCCACGCCATGGTTCATTGCTCTTGGGAGTCTCCAACTTGGGTGGTGTCCCTGTGGACATCAAACCTCATCAGTCCCTGAATTCATCCAGAGGTGTCATCTCCGAGCGCGACCTCGTGGATGTTTCAGAGGAAGAATTTCTGGAGGAGCTTGCCAACCAAGGTGTCACAGCGGTTCGTCGGATCAAGTTCCGCCGAAACGGGGAGCTGGTCAACTCCAGAACAGTGATTCTGACCTTTGATCGCCCGACTCTTCCATCTTCCATCCATGCGGGCTATTTGAACTGCTCTGTGCGCCCGTACATTCCTAACCCCCTTCGTTGCTACCGATGCCAAGTGTACGGGCACTCCCAGCAGTCTTGCCGTGGTGCTGCTACTTGCAATCGTTGCGGTTCACACGACCATCTTCAGTCTGACTGCTCTGCTGCAGCTGCCCATTGTGTGAACTGCAAAGGCGACCATGCTGCCAATGCCAAGAACTGTCCGAAGTGGATTGAGGAGCGGAAGATTCAGGAGGTTAAGACACTTGAACACCTGTCCTACCCTGAAGCTCGACGGAAGGTCGTTCCCGCTGCTCCAAGCGCACGCACCTACTCTTCCGTTGTGGCTCCTAAAACATCCATTGCCACTCAGACAGACATCACTATACCAAAAGACTGCCCTTTCTCTCTCGAGGATATTTATGCTGCTGGGCTGAAGGCCCTTCGACTTTCCACCACTGACAGTTTATCTTTGCCACCACAGACCAATGCTCGGGGTCCTGCATCCTCGCCCAAGCGCGCTGTTGCAGAACAGGTTTCCCGTTCTACGAGCCCTGATCCCTCGCCTGCTAGACACAAAGGCAAGGCCAAACAATCCTCAGCCACTAAATCTCAAACAAAGGTTCAAGCCGGAACGAATCAGTCCCGGTCTTCATCCTCCAGACACCCCCCAGTCCTTCCCCCGGTTACCACGCTGCCGAGGGGCACTGCAGACCAGACTGAGGAATTCATGGACTCCGAGGCCTTCTAGGCCTCTTCAGTTCATTTGACCCACGTTTCTTTCTTCCTATCTACCCCTCAAATCATGGTTTCAATCGTTCAATGGAACTGTCGAGGTTTTCGGACAAAATATGACGACGTCAAACATCTGCTTTCGTCGTACTCTCCGGTGTGCCTTTGCCTCCAGGAGACAAAACTTAAACCATCAGACCTGCTCTCAGTTCGAGGCTACAGTGCATTTCGGAAAGATAATGTTTCAGGAGATATAGCTTGCGGGGGAGTTGCCATTCTTGTCCCCCACAGTGTTCCAGTTTCTCCCGTTGCGGTCTCAACATCTTTACAAGCCGTTGCGGTGCGTATCTCCATGCCTGTGCCTCTAACTGTTTGCAGCGTCTATCTGCCGCCGGATGAGGACGTGAGCGTGTCCGTTCTTGAGAGCTTAGTTGGGCAGCTGCCGTCACCTGCTCTTCTTCTGGGTGACTTCAATGCTCATAATCCATTGTGGGGTAGTGTCAGAACAGACGTACGAGGCCGTAGGATCGAATCTCTTCTGTCCTCGACCTCCCTGTGCCTTTTTAACACCGGAGCTGACACTTATTTCCACGAGCCTACACGAAGTTTCAGTGCGATCGATTTATCTTTGGGTTCACCATCAGTTATTGCTGACTGGTCGTGGACGGTGTGCAACGACCTCCATGGGAGCGACCACTTTCCAATTGTACTTGGCTATAATGAGAGCGTGCCATCTTCTGCTTCCCGCCCTCCTCGATGGAGGATGGATCGTGCCAAGTGGGAGGTCTTCACATCGTCCGCAGTGATACCTTCTGTCATGGTGACCCGAGGGTCAATCGATGCAACTGTTACTGATGTCACCACGTGTATCATTCAGGCAGCGGATCTCTCTATCCCAAAGACATCAACGACGCTCCCAAGACGTCCGAAACCTTGGTGGACCTCTGATTGCACAGCGGCTAGGAGAGCTCAACATAAGGCCTGGTGTACATTTCGGCGGTATCCAACCGATGCTAATCTCGTTGAATTTAAAAGAGCAAAATCTTACGCTCGGTTGGTGCGTCGACGAAGCAAGAGGGAGTCTTGGATAAAGTACGTTTCATCGATCAATTCACGTGCCAGTTCAAAAACTGTTTGGGAAAAAATTCGTAGGATTCGGGGAAACTGTGGTTCCCATCAGATCTCTATTCTCGAGAGTAACGGCTGCACGTATGCTGAAGTCGGGGAGATAGTGGATTGTTTGGGTAGGGCGTTTGCCTCTGTTTCCAGTTCTGAGGCGTACCCTCTCTCCTTTCAGAGGACTAGACCAGCTGCTGAGTGCCAGAGACTCTCCTTTGCGCCTTTTCATAACACCGAGTATAACTCCCCTTCAGCATGGTTGAACTCCGAGTGGCTCTGCATCGGTCCGGTGCAACATCTGTAGGTCCCGATGGCATCCACTATGACATGATCCGTCATCTATCACAGTCGTCTCTCGAGAATCTGTTAGTGCTTTTCAACCGCATTTGGTTGGAGCACAGTTTCCCGGACTCCTGGCGAAAAGCTTTTGTTTTACCTTTTCCCAAGCCTGGCAAAGACCCCAAGTCTCCCTCTAGTTACCGGCCAATTGCCCTCACTAGCTGTCTGTGCAAAATCCTTGAACGCATGGTTAATTCTAGGCTAATTTACTTCCTAGAAGAACATCAAATTCTGTCGCCATCACAAAGCGGCTTCCGTCGTCATCGTTCAGCTCCTGACCATCTCCTGCTCCTTGAGACGTCTGTTCGAGAGGCATTCGTGCGTAGGCAGCACCTGGTGTCTGTCTTTTTTGACATCGAAAAAGCTTACGATAGAGCGTGGCGTCACGGTATCCTCCGTGACCTCCACGAGAATGGGTTGCGGGGAAACCTGCCAACCTTCATTGCCAACTTTCTTCGTAACCGTGTGTTCCAGGTGCGCCTCGGTACAACGCTCTCTGCCTTCTTCCATCAAGAACAAGGTGTTCCTCAAGGCAGCATTCTTTCGGTGACTCTTTTCATCCTCCGCATTAATTGTTTGCTTAAAAATCTTCCTCGTACGGTTTCGACTACCATTTATGTTGACGACCTTCACATCTTCTGCTCGTCATCAAGCATGCATTTCATTGAAAGGCAGCTGCAGTCTGCAATTAACCAGATAGTTAAAGCGGCGAACAACAATGGTTTCGTTCTTTCTGCTGAAAAGACAGCGTGTGTCCATTTCTGCCGGAGGCGTGGCCTCCACCCCGATCCAGAACTCTATTTGGACCATGCAGCCATTCCAGTTTTGCCGGAAACCAAGTTCCTTGGTTTGACCGTCGACCGTGCGCTCACCTTTCGCTCGCACGTTCGACGACTCCGCACTTCCTGTCTGAGAGCTTTGTCCATCCTCAAGATCCTCGCCTCAGTCTCCTGGGGTGCAGACAGGACTTCCTTGTTCCGTATTTACCATTCTCTCATTCGGTCTAAACTGGATTATGGCTGTATGGTGTATGGCTCTGCGCGTCCTTCCGTTCTCCGGCCGTTGGATACCATCCACCATCAAGCGCTGCGTCTTTGTACGGGAGCCTTTCGTACGTCACCCATTCCCAGCCTTTATGCCGACGCGAACGAACCGTCGCTTCATTTACGCCGTCTGCAGCTGTCTCTTCAATTTTACCTGAAACTTAAATCACTCACAGACCATCCTTTATACGATGCAGTTTTTCATCCCCAGCATGCTCGTTTGTTCGAGATCCGTCCCTCGTGCATTCGAACCTTCGGTCTTCGTATGGCGGCCGTAGCTCGTGATGCCGGGCTCGACTTGTCACTCGTTGGAGAGACCAGGGGCTTTGAGGATTCTCCATGGCATCCTCTTGGTGTCATGGTCGATACCAGCTTTACATCTTTTGACAAGTCCTCAACCCCTGCGTCAGTGTACCAGCAGCTCTTCGCCGAACACCGTTACGTCAATGCAGACTTTATTCCTGTTTTCACCGATGGATCTAAGGCAGCTGGTGTCGTTGGATGCGCCGCCGTCTGCATTGACGAAGTTTTTGTTGCCCGCATTCCTGCCGAGGCCACGGTGTTTTCGGCGGAGATGCATGCTGTGTATCTTGCACTTGTTCACGTGCAGTCGAGCTCTCATCAGCGTGCTATTGTGTACACTGATTCGTTGAGTGTGGTGCAATCATTGTCATCTTTGGATTTCTCTGGCCACCCACTTCTTTTTACCGTACGGAGACTTCTTCGTTCTTTGCTCGAGGCTGATGTCCAGATTCGGTTCTGCTGGATTCCTGGGCATGTTGGGATCCCAGGGAACGAGTCTGCTGATGCTGCTGCTAGATCTGCCTCTTCTTTGGTCGTCACACCCTTGCCACTGTTTCACCGTGATTTTCGCTTTCTTGTTCACGATCATATCAGACGAACGTGGCGAAGTCTGTGGGACCAACAGGTGGAGAATAAACTGCACCGTGTTAAACCCATCCTTGGAGTCTGGAAATCATCGTGTCGCCGGAACCGTAGGGAAGAAGTTGTTCTTGCGCGTCTCCGCATTGGGCATTGTCGCTTCACGCATAGCTATTTGCTGTGTGGCGACGCTGCCCCAATGTGTGAGGCGTGCGACTGTTTACTCACCGTCTCTCATGTTTTGTGCAGTTGTGTTCGTTTTCGTCAGCATCGGTTTCACTATTTTCAGTCTCATCTGCTGGACGAGGACGCAGCTACGCTTCAAAAGCTTTTGGGCGACCACTGCGACACTTTCGCAGTATTTTCCTTTCTAAAACAGATTAACGTTTTAAAACTCATTTAAAAAAAAAAAAAAAAAAAAAAAAAAAAAAAAAAAAAAAAAATAAAATAAAAGTTATATTATAATGGTAAATTAATAAAGTTATATATAAACCTAATAAACTAACTAGTCTTCACAACATCTTTCATCATCCTCTTTTCTAACTTTTACCAAGCCTGTCTGCTCTTAATCATTTCACCCCGCTTTTTAAAATCTTTAGCTGATAGTTCTGTGTCTGGCGCTCTTTGGCCAAACCTGGCCCTTGCGCCACTAAAATCAATTAACTAACTAACTAACTAACTAACAAGCATTTGCTAATATGTTCTCGCCATCATAATTCTACTTTTCCCAAGACACTTATTGAAGCAAAAAATTTATTTGTGACAAAAAGATTTGTATGCAAATCAACTCCCCAAATCGGTAGTATCTGGGAAGCGCCGACGCACACATTCAATACAGGAAAAAACATTTCAGCTGACGGTTATATAAGAACGAGAAATGTTAGTATCGAAAAGGAGTCTTTTTTTATACCCGAAATTAAGTTATTTTAAAATATAAGCTTTTCTCAGGGTTAAAAAGTATTTCAATTCTGCAAATAACTGATCTAAATAATGTTTTTTATTTGTCATGCAAATTTCTATAAAAAATTATTAAATTTTGTTTTCCAATGTTTTAAAAAAAATCTTGAAACGTTTGTTTCGGTTTCGCCAGATGAGTAAATTCCCGTTTTAAAGCCCTAATGATAAAAAAAAAAATCTTGCTCAAAAATAGGATGAATCTTCATCCTATAAATAAATTAAATTTGGAAATAA
Source organism: Macrothele yani (assembly GCA_039090855.1). Classification (NCBI taxonomy): domain Eukaryota; kingdom Metazoa; phylum Arthropoda; class Arachnida; order Araneae; family Macrothelidae; genus Macrothele; species Macrothele yani. Next base: position 175,373 of record JAYWMT010000087.1, read on the forward strand.
TTTACTGGAAATAAATCATGCTTCCAGAATATTGGTATTTCCGCATATATTTCCCCGCACGGGGATAACTGGTTTTCCAGTTATTTGGGGAGCAGCGCCCCCACGGCCCGAGCTGACCTTGTGACGGATCAATATTTCATTTCGTCTTGAACGATTATATAACCGAAGGGACAGCTGTTCATCCAGCTGATGGGGGATGGCGTCCCCACGGCCCGAGCCAACATGTACTATATGTGACGAATTTCACATTTTTTATGTTTTTTCACTTTACATGAACCCGCCTCAGTTGTAGGTTGCTGAGGTTGTGATTATGCGCCAGCTCAGGATTTTAGTTTCTCGTTTTCTTTCCTGTCTTCTCCATTTCATGTTTCTTTCTTTGTTTTTCCGAGCTGGTTAGCTAGACCTACCTGCACGTTTGCCGTGTGTGGTGACCCGTAAGGTGCCCCGCACGGGGATAACTGGTTTTCCAGTTATTTGGGGAGCGGCGCCCCCACGGCCCGAGCTGACCTTGTGACGGTTTTTTGCTTTCTTGTTTTTGTGCTTTCACGTTACCGCAGGGACAGCTGTTCATCCAGCTGATGGGGAGTAGCGACCCCACGGCCCCAACCGACATGTTATGTTTGATTCTTCCCATTACAACTTTGTGTTGCCACCACCTTGACAGCACCCGCCTCAGTTGTTGGTTGCTGAGGTTGTGATTATGCGCCAGCCCTTTCCTTTCCTCTGGCTTTCCTCTCCCTTTCCTGTTTTTACTTTCTTCTCCACTACCTGTTCTTCTTTTCTACTCCATTTTCTACTCGACTTGCTTCTCCATTTTCTGTTCCTCTCTTGTTTTTCCGGGCTGGTTTGCTAGACCTACCTGCACGTTTGCCGTGTTCTGTGACCCGTAAGGTGGAAAAGGGGATGCTGGAGGCTGAGGTTTCTGGTGGCCAGGTTGTTGTTGTCGCCAGTCGCCAACACTCCTCTTTGCCCCCTGATTCACCCTAAACGGGCGGCTAGGAACTAACCCACTCCTAGTCAATCGGCTTGTTGTTTCGTACAACAGGGTGAGTTTGGGGATAGTGCGGGCATGCCAAAGGGGTGTTACCGAGACCTGGGAAAGTCTCGGTACTCGCTGAGCGCTTGTCTGCACTGTCAACATGCTATATCCGTTGCTTAACCCTAGAGTCGTGTCCTGCGTCCAATTGGGCTTGCGGACCTCCGGCTCTCCCCTGTTGGGCTCGGTTGTGGGCGGGGAAATCGGCGGACGAACTTTTTACTTCTATTCATGGATAACAAAAAAATTTCCCAAGAACTTCAAACAAAGCGGCCCATTGAGGAAGGGTCACCCCCTCCCAACAAGAAACCTACACCTGATTCTGCCAATGTTCGGTTCTTTTGCATCCACTCCTTGGACGCTTCAAACCCATTAAACACCAGAAGCCCCTTCTGGATAAATAAAGCATTGCAATCAATTGCCAGCTCTCCTAAGAGCGTTAAGAAGCTCCAATCTGGAGATCTTCTTGTCGAGATGTCGAGTCCCAGATATGCTACAGTGCTTTTAAACACCACCTCTTTTTTAGATTGTCCAGTGAAAGTTACTCCTCACGGCTACCTCAATTCCTCACGAGGTGTTATCTCTTCTCAAGACCTTCTGGAGTGCAGTGACCAAGAACTTCTGGAGGAACTGAGAGACCAACAAGTGAGTGGAGTCCGTCGCATCCTATTTCGGCGAAATGGCCAATCTGTCCCATCTCGAAACATAATACTGACCTTTAACACCCCATCCCTGCCAACATCAATCAAGGCAGGGTATCTACACCTTGAAGTGCGCCCCTTCATACCAAGTCCTCTACGATGCTTCAAATGCCAAGCATATGGTCACTCCCGGCAGTCTTGCAGGAGCACTGCTCGGTGTGGGCGTTGTACAGCAACAGACCATACTTTGCAAGATTGCCATGCCGAAGCCGAGCTGTGCTTCAACTGCAAGGGATCTCATGCAGCATCGTCGAGAGACTGCCCAAAGTGGAAGGAGGAAAAAGAGATCCAACGCATTAAGACCGTTGAGGGAATCTCCTACCCAGAGGCCAGAAGAAAGGTCGCTCCAAATCAATCAAATCGGCGATCTTATTCATCAGCGGTTATTGCAAGGACTACAGTCGGTACCCAGACTGATAGCCAAATCCCAGTGAATTGTCCTTACAAGCTAGACGACATCATAGCTGTTGGTCTGGCAGCACTGCAATCCCGAGCTCGGGACGCGAAAACTCCAGCAACCACCGTGCCTAAACCTGCTGCAACTAACACCAGCACCACCGGGACTTCAACAACCCCGGGAGGAAAGAGAAAGGAAAAAGAAAAGGAGAAGAAATCTCCAAACTCCCATCATAAGAACCAGGATCGGGCAAGATCCTCTGCGACACAGGAACCAAAATACCGCCCCATTTTACCACCAGAGACTACAGGGCGTCGGACAAAACAGTCCCAAGCGCAAATGGACATTGCAGACGAAATGATGGAATCGGACAACTTTTAGTTGTCCCAGTTTTTCTCGGGTTTTGTTTTTCGTTTTTTTCTTTTTCTCATTCACCACAATTCAAACCCCGCACGGGGATAACTGGTTTTCCAGTTATTTGGGGAGCGGCGCCCCCACGGCCCGAGCTGACCTTGTGACGGATCAATATTTCATTTCGTCTTGAACGATTATATAACCGAAGGGACAGCTGTTCATCCAGCTGATGGGGGATGGCGTCCCCACGGCCCGAGCCAACATGTACTATATGTGATGAATTTCACATTTTTTATGTTTTTCACTTTACATGAACCCGCCTCAGTTGTAGGTTGCTGAGGTTGTGATTATGCGCCAGCTCAGGATTATAGTTTCTCGTTTTCTTTCCTGTCTTCTCCATTTCATGTTTCTTTCTTTGTTTTTCCGAGCTGGTTAGCTAGACCTGCCTGCTCGTTTGCCGTGTGTGGTGACCCGTAAGGTGGAAAAGGGGATACTGGAGGCTGAGGTTTCTGGAGGCCTGGGTGTTGTTGTCGCCAGTTGCCAACACTCCTCTTTGCCCCCTGCTTCACCCTAAACGGGCGGCTGGGAACTAACCCACTCCTAGTCAATGAGGTCTGTGGCCGAGTGGAGCCCAGACCTCTAACGGCTTGTCGTCTCGTACGACAGGGTGAGTCTGGGGATAGGGTGGGCATACCAAAGGGGTGTTCCCCAGGCATGGGAAAGTCTGGGTGCTCGCCGAGCGCATGTCTGCCCTATCAACTTGCTATATCCGCTTGCTATCCCTAGAGCCGTGTCCTGCGTCCACTTGGGCTTGCGGACCTCCGGTTCTCCCTTGTTGGGCTCCATTGTGGGTGGGGAAGTCGGCGGATGAATCCTTTAAATTTATTTCATGGCTCTCAATGAAATTTCCCATGAACCCAAAACTAAAAGAAGTATGGAGGAAGGTTCAGGTCCTTCCGCCAAAAAATTTGTCACTGATGTTTCCAATGCTAGATTCTTTTTTGTGCACTCATTGGACCCTTCAAAGCCTTTGAGTGCCAAAAGTCCATTTTGGATCCAAAAAGCACTGCAATCAATTGCAAGCTCTCCTAAAAGCGTCAAGAAGCTCCAGTCTGGAGATCTTCTTGTTGAGATGTCTACTGTGGCCTACGGTTCCACACTTATCAACACCAGCATGCTGCTTGAGACTCCGGTCAAAATAACACCACACGGTTACCTAAATTCATCTCGAGGTGTTGTCTCCTCTCGGGATCTTATTAATTGCACTGAGGAGGAACTTCTCGAAGAACTGAGGAGCCAACATGTTACGGGTGTGCGGCGCATTTCTTTCAGGAGGAATGGGGAGTTTGTCCCATCCTGGAACATTATCTTGACTTTCAACTGCCCTTCCCTGTCTACATCCATCAAGGCAGGGTATCTCCACCTCGAGGTACGCCCGTACATTCCCAACCCGTTGAGATGTTTTAGGTGCCAGTCGTACGGCCACTCTCAGCAGTCATGTAGGAGTTCTCCTAGGTGTGGACGCTGTGGTGCCACAGAGCATCTTCTCTTAGAATGTGTGGCCGAGGCAGAGTTTTGTGTGAACTGCAAGGGTTCACACCCAGCATCAGCCAAAGATTGTCCCAAGTGGAAGGAGGAGAAGGAAATCCAAAGGCTCAAAACGGTGGAAAATATTTCCTATCCTGAGGCCAGAAGAAGAGTGGTTCCCGTTACATCTGATCGGCGATCATACGCTTCAGTGGTGGTTGCCAAATCTACGGTTGCCATTCAGACCGACGTTCAGATCTCCCCTAAATGTCCATTCAATATGGAGGAAATCATCGCAGCCGGACTGGAGGCTCTCCAGTCGCGAGCTAGGAGTCTGAAAGCGGCACCCGCCACTTCACCGAAGCAGACTCACTCCAACACCAGCAAGGGAACTCAGTCCACTTCTTCTGGCAAAAACGCCAACACTAACACCAACACCAAGGTCAAGGATAAGAAGAGCATTTCTTCTCCTTCAAAGTCTCAGCCAAACAATCAACGGCGAGCAAATCCCGCCAAGACCCTTGGGACAAAGCATTCACCAATCTTGGCCCCTGGTCACACACCACCAAATCTGGGGGAACGCTCACCAGAGGAAATGGAGGCTGACCAAGTTTAATCATTTCCTTTTTCATTTCATTTTTACCCATGGGTTCAATAATTCAGTGGAACTGCCGAGGTTTTCGCACCAGTTTTGATGACGTGAAACATCTGCTTTATTTGTACTCTCCGGTGTGCCTTTGTCTTCAGGAGACAAAGCTTAAACCATCGGACCTGCTTTCAGTTCGAGGCTACAGTGCATTTCGGACAGACCACTCGTCTGGAAATATAGCCTGTGGGGGTGTCGCTATTCTCGTCCCTCGCAGGGTTCCGGTATCTTCCGTCGCGGTTTCCACAACTGTGCAGGCCGTGGCGGTTCGTATTTCTATGCCTGTGCCTCTTACTGTTTGCAGTGTTTATCTACCACCGGATGAGGATGTTAGCGTCTCTGTTCTGGAGAGCTTGATTGATCAGCTGCCCTCACCCTTCCTTCTTTTGGGTGACTTTAATGCTCATAATCCTTTGTGGGGTAGTGTCAGCGCCAGCGCTAAAGGTCGTCGCATAGAGTCTCTTCTGTGCTCGGCCTCTGTGTGCCTTTTAAACACCGGTGCTGACACTTACTTCCATGAGCCGACAATATCTTTCAGTGCGATCGATTTGACCTTGGGTTCACCATCGACCATTGCTGACTGGTCGTGGACGGTGTGTAAGGATCTCCACGGGAGCGACCACTTCCCAATCGTCCTCTGGCACCATGCAAACGTGCCATATTCTGCCTCCCGCCCACCTCGATGGAGGATGGATTGTGCCAGATGGGAGGTCTTCACATCGTCCGCGGTGATATCTTCTGAAATGGTGACCCAAGAGTCAATCGACGCAGCTGTACTTAAAGTCACAACTTGTATTCTTCAGGCAGCTGATCTTTCAATTCGTAAGACATCTACGAAGCTCCCCAGAATTCCGAAACCTTGGTGGAACCCTAAATGCGCAGCGGCTAGGAGAGCTCAACACAAGGCCTGGTCTACTTTTCGGCGTTATCCAACCGAGGCTAATCTCGTTGCTTTTAAACGTGCTAAATCCTATGCTCGGTTGGTGCGTCGACGTAGCAAGAGGGAGTCTTGGATCCAGTATGTATCATCTCTTACCTCACGTGCCAATTCGAAAATTGTGTGGGAAAGGATTCGTAAGATCCGGGGAACCTACAGTTCACACCAGATTGCCATTCTCGAGAGTAACGGCTGCACATATGCTGACGTCGGGGAGATTGCAGATTGTTTGGGGGAGGCGTTTGCCTCGGTTTCGAGTGATCTGGCGTATCCGGCCTCCTTTCATAGGATTCAGTCCTCCGCGGAACGCCAGAGAATCTCTTTTGCGCCGTATACCGACACTGGTTATAACTCCCCCTTCAGCATGTGTGAACTTCGGGTGGCTCTGCATCGGTCCGGGGCTACTTCTGTCGGTCCCGATGACATCCACTACGACATGCTCCGTCATCTCTCCCAGTCGTCTCTCGAGAACCTTTTAATCTTATACAACCGCATCTGGTTAGAACACAGTTTCCCGGAGTCTTGGCGAAAGGCTTTTGTTCTACCTTTTCCGAAGCCTGGCAAGGATCCTAAGTCTCCCTCTAGTTATCGCCCAATTGCTCTCACTAGCTGTCTGTGTAAAGTTCTCGAACGCATGGTTAACTCACGATTAATTCATTTTTTAGAACATCATCAATTACTTTCACCATCACAAAGCGGTTTTCGTCGTCATCGTTCATCTCACGATCATCTCCTGCACCTTGAGACATCTGTGCGCGAGGCGTTCGTGCGTAGGCAGCACCTGGTTTCTGTATTCTTTGACATCGAGAAAGCCTATGATCGTGTGTGGCGGCACGGGATTATCCGTGACCTCCACGCATGCGGATTGCGAGGAAATCTTCCGACCTTTATTGTAAATTTTCTTCGCAATCGGGTGTTCCAGGTGCGCCTGGGTACGACGCTATCTGCAACATTCCATCAAGAACAAGGTGTTCCTCAAGGTTGCATTTTATCTGTCACATTGTTCATCCTTCGCATTAATTGTCTCCTCACAAATCTTCCTCCTGCGGTTTCGGCTACTGTGTATGTCGATGACTTGCACCTCTTCTGCTCGTCATCGAGCATGCGTTTCATTGAAAGGCAGTTGCAGTCTAGTATTAATCAGATTTTTAAAGCGGCAAATAGCAATGGTTTCGTTCTTTCTCCCGACAAGACAGCGTGTGTTCATTTCTGCCGGAGGCGTGGCCTCCATCCTGACCCCGAGCTGTATTTGGACCGTGCAGCCATTCCAGTTTTGCCGGAGACCAAGTTCCTTGGACTGACCGTCGACCGTGCGCTTACGTTCCGTGTGCACGTTCGGCGGCTCAAGATTTCCTGTCTGCGTGCTCTTTCTATTCTAAAAATCCTTTCGAGAGTTTCGTGGGGCGCAGACAGGATCTCTTTGTTTCGCATTTACCACTCCTTAATTCGGTCGAAACTGGATTACGGCTGTATCGTGTATGGCTCGGCTCGTCCTTCCGTTCTCCGGCCTTTGGACGCTGTTCATCATCAGGCGCTGCGTCTTTGAACGGGAGCATTTCGAACATCTCCGATTCCCAGCCTTTACGCTGATGCGAACGAACCATCGCTTGAATTACGCCGTCTGCAGCTGTCTGTCCACTTTTACTTAAAACTTCGGTCTCTTCCAGACCATCCTTTGTACGGTGCAGTTTTCCATCCTCAGCATGCTCGTTTATTTGCGAACCGGCCTTCGTGCGTTCCAACCTTCGGTCTTCGTATGGCGGCCGTAGCTCGTGATGCAGGGCTCGACTTGTCGCTTGTTGCAGCGACCAGGGGCTTTGGGGATCCTCCATGGCACCCACTTGGTGTCATGGTTGATACCACCTTTACGTCTTTCGACAAATCCTCAACCCCTGCATCAGTGTACCAGCAGCTCTTCGCTGAGCACCGTGCCCTCAAAACTGAATACACTCCCATTTTCACTGATGGCTCTAAGATGCATGGAGTCGTTGGATCCGCAGCTGTCTGTGTTGATGACGTGTCAGTAGCGCGGACCCCAGCTGAGGCCACGGTGTTTTCGGCGGAGATGCATGCTGTGTATCTTGCGCTTCTTCATGTTCAATCGAGTTCTCATCATAGTGCTATGGTCTATACGGATTCCTTAAGTGTCCTGCAGTCTTTGTCATCGCTGGACTATTGTAATCATCCTTTTCTTTTGAACGTACGAGGGCTTCTTCGTTCCTTGCTCGAGGCCGGTGTCCAGATTCAATTCGTCTGGATTCCTGGGCATGTTGGAATCTCGGGTAACGAGTGTGCTGATGCGGCCGCTAGATCTGCTTCCTCTTTGGTCGTCACATCCTTGCCACTCTTTCATCGCGATTTTCGATTTCTTGTTCGTGATCATATCAAACGAACGTGGCAGGGTCTGTGGGACCAACAGGTGGAAAATAAACTGCATCGTATAAAACCTACTCTCGAAATCTGGAACTCCTCATCTCGTCGGAACCGCAGGGAGGAAGTGGTGCTTGCGCGTCTCCGCATTGGGCATTGTCGTTTCACTCACCGCTTTTTGCTGTGTGGCGACACTGCGCCGATGTGTGAGACGTGCAACTGCCGACTCACCGTCACTCATCTTTTGTGTACCTGTGTTCGTTTTCGTGATGTACGTTTTCATTTCTTTCATTCTCATTTGTTGAACGAGGACGCCGCTACACTGCAGCGGCTCCTCAATGACCACTGCAATACTGTTGTTGTTTTTTCATTTTTTAAACAAATTGACTATTTTAAACGTATCTAGATTTTAGCCCTATCATCATACTCATTTTTCAGTTTTACTGAATCATCTAGATTTTAATCTTTGTATCAAGTTTTTAGTACTGTTTGTTTCATTATCTTTTTTAGCCCTTTCATCGTTCTCATTCTTCAGTTTTATTTGCTTAGCCATATTTTAAGCTTCATCGCACGTTTTTAATACTGTTTGTTTGTCTGTCTGTCTTGTAGTTTTTACCTTCCATCTTTCACTTTTACCGCTTCATCCTTTCATTTTTACCGCATCAGCCTGGTTTTCACCTTGTGTACGTTTTTTTATTGATTTTGTTTCATTTTAAGGTCTTTTGTTTGGCGCTCTTTGGCCAACCATGGCCCTTGCGCCATTAAAATTAATCAACCAACCAACCAACCGCATATATTTTTTCAATTTCCTGAGGATTAAACGAAATATAATATTTTTTTTAGCGTTTAATACATCTTTCAGTAACATAAAAGACTCATTTTCCATACCTTCTGTTCTAATCCTCTTTGGGGGGATTTGAGGCGCTCCTTTCTACCCTCCAATCTTTGTATCTCTGGGGATTTGAGGCGCTCCTTTCTTAGGTATCCCTCCAATCTTTGCATCTCTGGAGATTTGAGGCGCTCCTTTCTTAGGTATCCCTCCAATCTTTGCATCTCTGGGGATTTGAGGCGCTACTTTCTTAGGTATCCCTCCAATCTTTGCATCTCTGGGGATTTGAGGCGCTCCTTTCTTAGGTATCCCTCCAATCTTTGCATCTCTGAGGATTTGAGGCGCTCCTTTCTTAGGTATCCCTCCAATCTTTGCATCTCTGGGGATTTGAGGCGCTCCTTTCTTAGGTATCCCTCCAATCTTTTCATCTCTGGGGATTTGAGGCGCTCCTTTCTTAGGTATCCCTCCAATCTTTGCATCTCTGGGGATTTGAGGCGCTCCTTTCTTAGGTATCCCTCCAATCTTTGCATCTCTGGGGATTTGAGGCGCTCCTTTCTTAGGTATCCCTCCAATCTTTGCATCTCTGGGGATTTGAGGCGCTCATTTCTTAGGTATCCCTCCAATCTTTGCATCTCTGTCGATTTGAGGCGCTACTTTCTTAGGTATCCCTCCAATCTTTGCATCTCTGGGGATTTGAGGCGCTCCTTTCTTAGGTATCCCTCCAATCCTTGCATCTCTGGGGATTTGAGGCGCTCCTTTCTTAGGTATCCCTCCAATCTTTGCATCTCTGGGGATTTGAGGCGCTCCTTTCTTAGGTATCCCTCCAATCTTTGCATCTCTGGGGATTTGAGGCGCTCCTTTTTTAGGTATCCCTCCAATCTTTGCATCTCTGGGGATTTGAGGCGCTCCTTTCTTAGGTATCCCTCCAATCTTTGTATCTCTGGGGATTTGAAGCGCTCCTTTCTTAGGTATCCCTCCAATCTCTGCATCTCTGGGGATTTGAGGCGCCTCCTTTCTTAGGTATCCCTCCAATCTTTGCATCCCCGCACGGGGATAACTGGTTTTCCAGTTATTTGGGGAGCGGCGCCCCCACGGCCCGAGCTCACCTTGTGACGGTTTCTATTGCCTCTGCGGCTTTGACGATTGCATCACCGAAGGGACAGCTGTTCATCCAGCTGATGGGGGATGGCGTCCCCACGGCCCGAGCCGATTTTCTCTTATTGTTTTGCTTTTTTCGTCTTATGTTCATATTTTGACATGTGCCCGCCTCAGTTGTAGGCTGCTGAGGTTGTGATGAGGCGCCAGCTCCGGGTTTTGTTCCTCGTTCTCTTCCCTGTCTTTTCTCTTTTATGTTACATTTTCTGTTTTTCCGGAGCTGGTTAGCTTAGACCTACCTGCATGTTTGCCGTGTGCGGTGACCCGTACAGGTGGAAATGAGGATGCTGGAGGCTGAGGTATTTGGGGGCCGGGTTGTAGTGTCTCCAGATGCCAACACTCCTCTTTGCCCTCTGCTTCACCCTAAACGGGAGGCTGGGAGCTAACCCACTCCTGGTCAGGCAGTCTGTGGCCGAGTTGCGTCCAGACTTCTAGCGGCTTGTCGTTCTGATCGGCTGGGTGAGTTGGGGGGTAGGGTGGGCATGCCAAAGGGGTGTTCTCCGGGCACGGGAAAGTCTGGGTGCACGCTGAGCGTGTGTCAGCCCTACCAACTTGCTATATCCGCTGACTATCCCTAGAGCCGTGTCCTGCGTCCTTTTGGGCTTGCGGACCTCCGGCTCTCCCTCGTTGGGCTCGGTAGTGGGTGGGGAGGTTGGCGGACGAATCTATTTTTCTTCTCATGGCAACACAAAGTGTTTCCCATGCTGTTAATTTGAAGCGCCGTGTGGAGGATGGGTCACCCTCCTCCGCTAAGAAACTACTCAGTTCCAACTATAATGCTCTGTTTCTTCTAATCCATTCTGTTGATCCTGCACACTCCCTCAGTTCGAAAAGTCCTTTTTGGATTAATAAGGCTCTTCAGGCTGTTGCGTGCTCACCAAAGAGTGTTAGGAAGCTCCCGTCAGGGGATCTTCTTGTGGAGACATCTAATCCACGCCACAGTGCCTCCTTGCTGGAGACGACCGTTCTGCTGGACATTCCTGTGGAGATCTCGCCCCATGGTTTCCTCAATTCCTCTCGTGGGGTCATCAACTCCCGCGACCTGCTGGAATGCAGCGATGAGGAATTGCTGGAAGAACTTGGGGAACAACATGTCACTGGGGTTCGCCGTATTCTTTTCCGGCGGGATGGGAAGTCTATTCCCTCCCGGAACATCGTGCTGACATTTGACTCACCTACCCTGCCCACTTCCATCAAGGCGGGGTACTTGCGGCTCGATGTTCGACCGTATATCCCGAACCCCTTGAGATGTTTCAAGTGCCAGCATTACGGTCACTCCCAGCAGTCTTGCCGTAATGTAGCAAAGTGTGGGCGCTGTGGGTCGCCTGACCACTCTTTGGCGGACTGCTCCGCTGACTCGGATCACTGTGTCAACTGCGAGGGATCTCACCCGGCTTCTTCTAAGCAGTGCCCCCCGCACGGGGATAACTGGTTTTCCAGTTATTTGGGGAGCGGCGCCCCCACGGCCCGAGCTGACCTTGTGACTGGTCAACATCTGATGTCATGCCACCGCTTGTTTTTTATTTTGGTGTTTGCAGGGACGGCTGTTCATCCAGCTGTTGGGGAGTCGCGGCCCACGATCCCGAGCTGGTCTTGTGTCTCGCTTTTTCGTTTTTATTTATTTTCTCCACTGGCTAGTTGCCCGTGTTGTATACTTTACCTAATCGCTACCACGTTATGCACTAACACCCCGGTCTTGTGGCTTTGTTACCCTCCACCACTAACTGTATTATATTAACCGCTCAGTTCGTAGGTTGCTGAGATTCCGTTTAGGTTCCCTTCCAGGATTTGTCTTCTTTGGATTTCTTTTTTTCCTTTTAGCTGGTTTGGGTGCTAGACCTACCTGCATGTTTGCCGCGTGCGGAGACCCGTGAGGCGGAAATGGGATGTCTGGCGGCTGAGGTCGCAGGAGACCGGATAAGTGCCTCCTGTGTACCAACACTCCTCTTCGACCCCGGCTTCGCTGTAAACGGGAGGCTAGAGACTAACCCACCTCTAGTCAGAAGTCTTGTACCAAGTTGTGTACACGGCTTTAGCGGCTTTTTTGTCGTATAGCACGGCAGGGTGAGCCCGGGGGCTGTGGGATCATGCCAAAGGCGTTGGCATGACGGTACCCGGAGGCCGAAGTGTCCGCCGAGTGCGTGTGATCACAGCCAACGGACTATATCTGCAACGTATAAGCTCCAGAACTGTGTCCAGCGTCATTTTCTTGGCTTGCAGACCTCCAGTTCTCCCTTGTAGGGCTCGGTGGTGGGTGGAGTAGTCTGCAGACGAATCTTCCTCCTTTTTTTCCATGGGTAAAAAGAACAAAAACTCCAAATTTAAGTCAAATGACAAAATGATAGTTGACAACGACTGTCCTTCGTCTTCTCAACCTACCAAGTCTCATACCCTTAAACGGTCTTTAGACCTTGACCTGGACCAAGAATGTGGAACCTCTTCTTCGGCGGCTGTACCAGTCGCTCCGAAGCGTCGTCTCCCCTCAATTGCTGTGACTACGCATGCTACTCACTTGCTTGTAGAATCCATCGATCCGCATGAGAGACTGTCCACCAGATCTCCCTTTTTCATTTCTAAAGCTTTGGACGCTGCGGTTGGCCCCTTGAAGTCTGTGAGGAAGCTTCGCTCTGGGGACCTGCTTGTCCAAACTTGCAGTGTTTCTCAGAGTAACACTTTTCTGAACCTCACTAGTCTTCAAGGCATTCCTGTAAAAGTGACACCTCACCCGTTTCTTAACACCTCTCGGGGTGTTATTTCGGAGTTTGATCTCTTGCCATGCAGTGAAGACGAATTCGTGACTGAACTTGCTGATCAAGGTGTTATTGCTGCACGTCGTATGATGTTCCGGCGTGATGGTTCCATGATTAAGTCAAAAAATGTCATCTTGACTTTTAACTCCCCGAAAGTTCCGACCGAAATCAAGGCTGGCTACTTGGTCTGTGGAGTTCGCCCGTACATTCCCAGTCCTCTGCGCTGTTTCAGGTGCCAGAGGTACGGGCATTCACAACGTTTCTGTAAGAGTTCCGCTCGTTGCGCAGATTGTGGCTCCAGTGAACATGACGGGGAAGGTTGCACTTCTGCGGCCTGCTGTGTTAACTGCGGTGAGGCCCATGCAGCTTACTCCCGCAACTGTATGAAATGGAAGGACGAGATGGCGATCCAGCGCCTCAAGACCCTGGAAGGCCTCTCGTACCCTGCTGCCAAGGCCAAGTTGGGTATTCCCAACACCCGCCAGCGTACTTTTGCCGCAGTTGTTCAGTCTCAGCCACAACCCGTGCAGCCCTTTGTTCCGCGCCCTGTAGCTCTCGCAGCGCTTGCCAAGCGATCTACAGCTGACCAAGCGACACAGGTGTTTTTCCCCGAGCTCGAGATTTTTCGAATACCTGATTCTGGGCCTTCTCTTTTGCAGCCGACCCTCTCTTCCAGTTTAAAGCAGAAAGCCTGCACGTGCGGACGACCCGGCCCTCAATCCGCAAAGGTGTGCAGTGTCCATCCAACTGTCTCGGCCTCAGCGAGGTCCCCACCCTCAACCAACATTATAGAGGAACATAGGGGAGGAGAGTGACAGTTCGTCCCCAGCCTCAAACAACATTGCAGAGGAACATGGGGGGGAAGAGAGTGACAGTTCGTCCCCGCCCTCTGCCAGCATTGCAGAGGAGTGTGGGGGGAGGAGAGTGACTCATCCTTTGTGTAGTTGTGTTTAAAAAAAAAATATATATATATATATATATATAATTATAATAGTAAATTAATAAATTTTTATATAAACCTAATTAACTACCTTGTCTTCACAGCTTTCATCATACTCTTTTTCAACTTTTACCAAGCCTGTCTGCTCTTAATCATTTTCCACGTTTTTTAAAAATCTGTGGCTGATAGTTCTTTGCCTGGCGCTCTTTGGCCAAACCTGGCCCTTGCGCCAATAAAATCCAACAACCAAACCAAACTAAGCAGTGCCCAAAGTGGATCGAGGAGCAGGCTATCCAACGCCTGAAGACGACCGAACATCTGTCTTATCCTGAAGCCAGACGGCGGATAACTCCTCTACCATCAGGCCGGCGCTCCTATGCATCGGTTGTGGTCCAGAAGGCTACTGTTGCGGTGCAGACTGATGTGTCCTTCCCAGCGCGGTGTCCTTATGATTTTGAGGACGTCGTTGCTGCCGGTTTGGCGGCACTGGGGTCTCGCCGCATTGAATCCAAGGCGCCATTACCATCGACGCCTAATACATCCTCTGTGCAGAAAACATCCTCTGCCAGCACTGGGACCCAGTCCCATGGCGCACCCAAGAAGAGGCCGGAAAAGGTGAAATCTGGTTCCTCCCCCTCGAAACAGAGCAAGAAACCACCAAAACCTCCGGTAGCGCAGCCCTGTGTGGGTAAGCACAGCCCTGTGTTGCCTCCGGACATTGCAGATGGTCAGGAGCTGATGGACGACTCGGAGACGTTCTAGTCGTCTGTCTTTTTCGTTTTTTCATCCTTTCCTTTTATTTTTCATTCTGGCTACGCTCATTCAGTGGAATTGCCGAGGTCTGCGTTCACGCATTGACGACTTAAAAGGCTTACTGTCTTCGCACACACCTGTGTGCGTGTGTCTCCAGGAGACGAAGATTCGCACGGCGGACACTCTTTCGCTGCGCCGATACTCTATTTTTCGTAAAGATCACCAGGACGGCGTTATCGCCTGCGGTGGAGTGGCCGTCGTTGTTCCTCATGGTGTCCCTGTCACTGCGGTTGCCCTTCGGACGACTTTGCAGGCGGTGGCAGTGCGACTATCTGTGAACACTCTGCTCACGGTGTGTTCCATCTACATACCACCAACTGAAGCTGTAAGCCTTTCGGATCTGGAAGATTTAGTAGACCAACTGCCGCCTCCTTTCTTCATCTTAGGAGATTTCAATGCACACAGTCCGTTGTGGGGTTCTGCCACTCGTGACTCCCGGGGCCGTGTTGTTGAGTCCCTTCTCTCCACCTCGTCCCTCTGTCTCCACAACACCGGGGCAGTCACTTACTTTCATGAACCCACCCGCTCGTACTCAGCCATTGATCTGTCCTTGAGTTCGCCATCTTTCTATCCTGACTGGTCCTGGAGCGTGTCTGATGATCCCCTTGGCAGTGATCACTTTCCCATCTTTCTCCGTCTAGCAGGAGGCGGGTACCGTCATCCTACTCGCCCTGCTAGATGGGCTATCGATCGCGCCAGGTGGGACTCATTCACGGCTTCAGCGACCGTTACTCCAGACATGGTGACCTCGGGTACGATCAATGAAGCTGTTGCGGCGGTTACGGATTGTATTGTGCAAGCGGCAGCCTTTACCATCCCTACGTCTTCGACTAAACTTCCACGTTGTCCACGACCTTGGTGGAATTCCACTTGCAAATCAGCTCGTCAGGCCCAACATCGGGCTTGGGGTAGGTTTCGTCGGTACCCCACCGACGCGAACCTACTTGCTTTCAAGAGAGCCAAATCTTACGCACGTTTGGTACGTCGTCGTAGCCAACGGGAATCTTGGATACGATACGTATCCGGGATTAACACCACTACCAGCTCTAAGATCGTTTGGGACAGGATCCGCAAGATTCGGGGTAAGTACCCTTCTGGGGAAATCTCCATTCTTGAGAGTGGTGGAGGAACGGTTGCTGACGCTCAGGGTATTGCTGACTGTCTGGGCGCCGCATTTTCTTCGGTGTCCAGCAGCCGCAATTACGCTGCTTCGTTCCGGCAGGTACAGCCGCGGCTTGAACGGTCCAAGGTTTCCTTTGGCCCGTTTTCCGCTACCAATTATAACAGCCCGCTGACTGCCGTCGAACTGAAGATTGCCCTGCATCGGTCCGGCCGAACATCTGTTGGACCGGACAACATCCATTATGAAATGCTGAAGCACCTTTCTCCATCCTCTCTTGAATGTCTGCTGGTCCTGTTTAACAGGATCTGGCACGAGCGTGACTTTCCCGAATCTTGGCGCACTGCCATTGTCGTTCCTGTTCTCAAACCTGGTAAAGATCCCGCTAACCCGTTGAACTACCGACCAATTGCTATGACGAGCTGCCTCTGCAAAGTTCTAGAGCGCATCATCAATTTTCGTTTCGTTTTTTATTTGGAATCACGTCACATTCTCTCACCTCATCAGAGTGGATTTCGGAAATTCCGATCCACCTCAGATCATCATCTACGCCTTGAGACGTTTGTCAGAGAGGCGTTTGTCCGGCGTCAGCACATGGTCTCCGTGTTCTTCGATATGGAGAAAGCTTACGACCGCACCTGGAGATACGGCGTTCTCCGTGATCTGCACGAGTGCGGATTGCGGGGAAACCTACCATCTTTCATCGCCGGATTTCTCCAGGACCGGAGTTTCCGTGTGCGCGTCGGGTCGACCCTCTCTGCGTTATACCCACAAGAGCAGGGTGTCCCTCAAGGCTCCATTCTTTCTGTGACATTGTTCATCCTTCGTGTTAATCATCTTTTCACCCTACTTCCTCCGACGGTCCGTGGCACCATGTACGTGGATGATCTGCAGATCTCCTGCGCGTCTGTCAACATGCGCACTATTGAGCGGCAGCTGCAGACGGCCATTAATAAGATCTCTACCTGGGCCTCCCACAATGGATTTGGCTTCTCGACCCAGAAAACCGTTTGCGTGCATTTTTGCCGCAAACGGGGCCTTCACCCTGACCCCAGCCTCCGTCTGGGGTGTTCTACCATCCCTGTGGTGTCAGAAGTCAAGTTCCTTGGGCTAACATTTGACCGGGCACTCACCTTCCGACCTCACATCCAGTCTTTAAAGGTGCAGTGCACGAAGTCATTGAGTATCCTGAAGGTCCTCTCTCGAACATCTTGGGGGGCTGACAGGTGCTCAATGCTTCGCATTTACCATTCTCTGATTCGGTCAAAGTTAGACTTCGGTTGCATAACGTACGGTTCGGCACGTCCTTCCGTGTTGCGGCCTCTGGATCCTGTCCATCACCAGGCTCTGCGGCTATGCACTGGTGCTTTCCGTACCTCTCCCGTGCATAGCCTGTATGTCGAGGCCCATGAACCGCCGTTGTGCATCCGACGTAAGCAGCTGTCTCTTCAATTCTTCACCAAGTTGAAGTCTCTTCCTGATCATCCACTGCATGGTTCCATTTTCCAACCACAATGTGTCCGCCTATTCTCACACCGGCCTTCCTGTGTTCCGACGTTTGGGATTCGGTTGTCGACCTTGGTGCGCGATGCTGGTCTTGACTTGTCAAGGATTGGTTTGACCCGGTTCTACAATGAACCGCCTTGGCAGCCGGTTCAAGCAACAGCTGACCTTTCCCTTTGTGTGTGGCCAAAGTCTTCCACTCCTGCTCTGGTGTACCAGCGGCTCTTTGCCGAGATACTGTCTCTCTTCCCGGATTTCGTGCCTGTATTTACTGACGGGTCGAAATCCGGTGAGGTTGTTGGATCCGCATTCGTGTGTGGCGATGCCTCCCATGCTGAGAGGCTTCCGCCTGAATCCACCGTCTTTTCGGCAGAGATGCGTGCGGTACACCTCGCTTTGTGTCACATACAGTCTAGATCTCATCGTCGCGCTTTGATTTGCTCCGATTCCCAGTCCGTCGTCCAAGTTTTATCTTCTCCGGAGGACACGGACTCTCCTGTCATCCGTGATGTCCGTCGTCTTCTTGGAACTTTGGAAGGTGCTGGATTCCTGGTCCGATTCTGTTGGGTTCCTGGCCATGTTGGGATCCGGGGTAACGAGCTGGCAGATCTTTCTGCCAGGTCTGTTTCCTCCATGTCGCCAGCTCGGCTGCCACTGTCTTTCCGAGATTATCGGCCGTTGATCCGGAAATTTGTTATGGATGAGTGGCAGTCCCTGTGGTCTCAGCAGGGCAGCAATAAACTCTATGCCATCAAACCACAGATCGGACTATGGAAGTCTAGTTTGCGGAAGAACCGTCGTGAGGAAGTTGTTCTTGCGCGTCTCCGCACTGGGCACTGTCGTTTTACTCACCGCTTTTTGCTGTGTGGCGAGAGTGTCCCGGTGTGTGAGGCGTGCAACTGTCGTCTCACTGTCCTTCATGTTTTGTGTACTTGTGTTCGGTTTTGTGATCATCGTTTTCGTCATTTTCACTCTCATCTGTTGGACGAAGGAGCAGCTACGCTGCAAACTATTATTGGTGAGGACTGCGATCTGTCCGCAGTGTTTTCCTTTTTTAATGAAATTGACTTTTTTAACCTACTCTAGTTTTTACCGTATTCATTTCCATCTTTCATTTTTACCGCTTCATCCTGGTTTTAACCTTGTGTACGTGTTTTATTGATTTTGTTGTCTTTTGATGTCTTATGTTTGGCGCTCTTTGGCCAACCCTGGCCCTTGCGCCATTAAAATCTACTTACCTACCTACCTACCTACCAACCTTCGGTCTTCGTATGGCGGCCGTAGCTCGTGATGCAGGGCTCGACTTGTCGCTTGTTGCAGCGACCAGGGGCTTTGGGGATCCTCCATGGCACCCACTTGGTGTCATGGTTGATACCACCTTTACGTCTTTCGACAAATCCTCAACCCCTGCATCAGTGTACCAGCAGCTCTTCGCTGAGCACCGTGCCCTCAAAACTGAATACACTCCCATTTTCACTGATGGCTCTAAGATGCATGGAGTCGTTGGATCCGCAGCTGTCTGTGTTGATGACGTGTCAGTAGCGCGGACCCCAGCTGAGGCCACGGTGTTTTCGGCGGAGATGCATGCTGTGTATCTTGCGCTTCTTCATGTTCAATCGAGTTCTCATCATAGTGCTATGGTCTATACGGATTCCTTAAGTGTCCTGCAGTCTTTGTCATCGCTGGACTATTGTAATCATCCTTTTCTTTTGAACGTACGAGGGCTTCTTCGTTCCTTGCTCGAGGCCGGTGTCCAGATTCAATTCGTCTGGATTCCTGGGCATGTTGGAATCTCGGGTAACGAGTGTGCTGATGCGGCCGCTAGATCTGCTTCCTCTTTGGTCGTCACATCCTTGCCACTCTTTCATCGCGATTTTCGATTTCTTGTTCGTGATCATATCAAACGAACGTGGCAGGGTCTGTGGGACCAACAGGTGGAAAATAAACTGCATCGTATAAAACCTACTCTCGAAATCTGGAACTCCTCATCTCGTCGGAACCGCAGGGAGGAAGTGGTGCTTGCGCGTCTCCGCATTGGGCATTGTCGTTTCACTCACCGCTTTTTGCTGTGTGGCGACACTGCGCCGATGTGTGAGACGTGCAACTGCCGACTCACCGTCACTCATCTTTTGTGTACCTGTGTTCGTTTTCGTGATGTACGTTTTCATTTCTTTCATTCTCATTTGTTGAACGAGGACGCCGCTACACTGCAGCGGCTCCTCAATGACCACTGCAATACTGTTGTTGTTTTTTCATTTTTTAAACAAATTGACTATTTTAAACGTATCTAGATTTTAGCCCTATCATCATACTCATTTTTCAGTTTTACTGAATCATCTAGATTTTAATCTTTGTATCAAGTTTTTAGTACTGTTTGTTTCATTATCTTTTTTAGCCCTTTCATCGTTCTCATTCTTCAGTTTTATTTGCTTAGCCATATTTTAAGCTTCATCGCACGTTTTTAATACTGTTTGTTTGTCTGTCTGTCTTGTAGTTTTTACCTTCCATCTTTCACTTTTACCGCTTCATCCTTTCATTTTTACCGCATCAGCCTGGTTTTCACCTTGTGTACGTTTTTTTATTGATTTTGTTTCATTTTAATGTCTTTTGTTTGGCGCTCTTTGGCCAACCATGGCCCTTGCGCCATTAAAATTAATCAACCAACCAACCAACCGCATATATTTTTTCAATTTCCTGAGGATTAAACGAAATATAATATTTTTTTAGCGTTTAATACATCTTTCAGTAACATAAAAGACTCATTTTCCACACCTTCTGTTCTAATCCTCTTTGGGGGGATTTGAGGCGCTCCTTTCTACCCTCCAATCTTTGTATCTCTGGGGATTTGAGGCGCTCCTTTCTTAGGTATCCCTCCAATCTTTGCATCTCTGGGGATTTGAGGCGCTCCTTTCTTAGGTATCCCTCCAATCTTTGCATCTCTGAGGATTTGAGGCGCTACTTTCTTAGGTATCCCTCCAATCTTTGCATCTCTGGGGATTTGAGGCGCTCCTTTCTTAGGTATCCCTCCAATCTTTGCATCTCTGAGGATTTGAGGCGCTCCTTTCTTAGGTATCCCTCCAATCTTTGCATCTCTGGGGATTTGAGGCGCTCCTTTCTTAGGTATCCCTCCAATCTTTTCATCTCTGGGGATTTGAGGCGCTCCTTTCTTAGGTATCCCTCCAATCTTTGCATCTCTGGGGATTTGAGGCGCTCCTTTCTTAGGTATCCCTCCAATCTTTGCATCTCTGGGGATTTGAGGCGCTCTTTTCTTAGGTATCCCTCCAATCTTTGCATCTCTGTCGATTTGAGGCGCTACTTTCTTAGGTATCCCTCCAATCTTTGCATCTCTGGGGATTTGAGGCGCTCCTTTCTTAGGTATCCCTCTAATCTTTGCATCTCTGGGGATTTGAGGCGCTCCTTTCTTAGGTATCCCTCCAATCTTTGCATCTCTGGGGATTTGAGGCGCTCCTTTCTTAGGTATCCCTCCAATCTTTGCATCTCTGGGGATTTGAGGCGCTCCTTTTTTAGGTATCCCTCCAATCTTTGCATCTCTGGGGATTTGAGGCGCTCCTTTCTTAGGTATCCCTCCAATCTTTGTATCTCTGGGGATTTGAAGCGCTCCTTTCTTAGGTATCCCTCCAATCTCTGCATCTCTGGGGATTTGAGGCGCCTCCTTTCTTAGGTATCCCTCCAATCTTTGCATCCCCGCACGGGGATAACTGGTTTTCCAGTTATTTGGGGAGCGGCGCCCCCACGGCCCGAGCTGACCTTGTGACTGGTCAACATCTGATGTCATGCCACAGCTTGTTTTTTCTTATTTTGGTGCTGTTGGTGTTTGCAGGGACGGCTGTTCATCCAGCTGTTGGGGAGTCGCGGCCCCACGATCCCGAGCTGGTCTTGTGTCTCGCTTTTTCGTTTTTATTTATTTTCTCCACTGGCTAGTTGCCCGTGTTGTGTTCTCTACCTAATCTCTACCACGTTATGTACTAACACCCCGGTCTTGTGGTTTTGTTACCCTCCACCACTAACTGATTTATATTAACCGCTCAGTTCGTAGGTTGCTGAGATTCCGTTTAGGTTCCCTGCCAGGATTTGTCTTCTTTGGATTTCTTTTTTCCTTTTAGCTGGTTTGGGTGCTAGACCTACCTGCATGTTTGCCGCGTGCGGAGACCCGTGAGGCGGAAATGGGATGTCTGGCGGCTGAGGTCGCAGGAGACCGGATAAGTGCCTCCTGTGTACCAACACTCCTCTTCGACCCCGGCTTCGCTGTAAACGGGAGGCTAGAGACTAACCCACCTCTAGTCAGAAGTCTTGTACCAAGTTGTGTACACGGCTTTAGCGGCTTTTTTGTCGTATAGCACGGCAGGGTGAGCCCGGGGGCTGTGGGATCATGCCAAAGGCGTTGGCATGACGGTACCCGGAGGCCGAAGTGTCCGCCGAGTGCGTGTGATCACAGCCAACGGACTATATCTGCAACGTATAAGCTCCAGAACTGTGTCCAGCGTCATTTTCTTGGCTTGCAGACCTCCAGTTCTCCCTTGTAGGGCTCGGTGGTGGGTGGAGTAGTCTGCAGGCGAATCTTCCTCCTTTTTTTCCATGGGTAAAAAGAACAAAAACTCCAAATTTAAGTCACCTGACAAAATGATAGTTGACAACGACTGTCCTTCGTCTTCTCAACCTACCAAGTCTCATACCCTTAAACGGTCTTTAGACCTTGACCTGGACCAAGAATGTGGAACCTCTTCTTCGGCAGCTGTACCAGTCGCTCCGAAGCGTCGTCTCCCCTCGATTGCTGTGACTACGCATGCTACTCACTTGCTTGTAGAATCCATCGATCCGCATGAGAGACTGTCCACCAGATCTCCCTTTTTCATTTCTAAAGCTTTGGACGCTGCGGTTGGCCCCTTGAAGTCTGTGAGGAAGCTTCGCTCTGGGGACCTGCTTGTCCAAACTTGCAGTGTTTCTCAGAGTAACACTTTTCTGAACCTCACTAGTCTTCAAGGCATTCCTGTAAAAGTGACACCTCACCCGTTTCTTAACACCTCTCGGGGTGTTATTTCGGAGTTTGATCTCTTGCCATGCAGTGAAGACGAATTCGTGACTGAACTTGCTGATCAAGGTGTTATTGCTGCACGTCGTATGATGTTCCGGCGTGATGGTTCCATGATTAAGTCAAATGTCATCTTGACTTTTAACTCCCCGAAAGTTCCGACCGAAATCAAGGCTGGCTACTTGGTCTGTGGAGTTCGCCCGTACATTCCCAGTCCTCTCCGCTGTTTCAGGTGCCAGAGGTACGGGCATTCACAACGTTTCTGTAAGAGTTCCGCTCGTTGCGCAAATTGTGGCTCCAGTGAACATGACGGGGAAGGTTGCACTTCTGCGGCCTGCTGTGTTAACTGCGGTGAGGCCCATGCAGCTTACTCCCGCAACTGTATGAAATGGAAGGACGAGATGGCGATCCAGCGCCTCAAGACCCTGGAGGGCCTCTCGTACCCTGCTGCCAAGGCCAAGTTGGGTATACCCACCACCCGACAGCGTACTGCCGCAGTAGTTCAGTCTCTGCCACAACCCGTGCAGCCCTTTGTTCCGCGCCCTGTAGCTCTCGCCGCCCTTGCCAAGCGATCTACAGCTGACCAAGCGACACAGGTGTTTTTCCCCGAGCTCGAGATTTTTCGAATACCTGATTCTGGGCCTTCTCTTTTGCAGCCGACCGTCTCTTCCAGTTTCCAGCCGAAAGCCTGCACGTGCGGAAGACCCGGCCCTCAATCCGCAAAGGTGTGCAGTGTCCATCCAACTGTCTCGGCCTCAGCGAGGTCCCCACCCTCAACCAACATTATAGAGGAACATAGGGGGAGGAGAGTGACAGTTCGTCCCCAGCCTCAAACAACATTGCAGAGGAACATGGGGGGAAGAGAGTGACAGTTCGTCCCCGCCCTCTGCCAGCATTGCAGAGGAGTGTGGGGGGAGGAGAGTGACTCATCCTTTGTGTAGTTGTGTTTAAAAAAAATTATAATTATAATAGTAAAATAATAAATTTTTATATAAACCTAATTAACTACCTTGTCTTCACAGTTAACTACCTGTCTTCATCATACTCTTTTTCAACTTTTACCAAGCCTGTCTGCTCTTAATCATTTTCCACGTTTTTAAAAATCTGTGGCTGATAGTTCTTTGTCTTTCGCTCTTTGGCCAAACCTGGCCCTTGCGCCAATAAAATCCAACAACCAACCAACCAACCAACCAATCTTTGCATCTCTGGGGATTTGAGGCGCTCCTTTCTTAGGTATCCCTCCAATCTTTGCATCTCTGGGGATTTGAGGCGCTCCTTTCTTAGGTATCCCTCCAATCTTTGCATCTCTGGGTATTTCATCATTTCCAGGCTTTTCAGACCCTCCAATCTTTGATGTTCCGGGTATTGCATCATTTCCAGGCTTTCTGTCCCCTTCAATTTCAGCATTCTTGGGTATTGCAACATTCCTAATGAAATTTAATTAAGTAACATAAATTTTCAGTAACATATAGCATAACAAGGGGGCACTTCAAATATGTGGCAGTTTTCCAAGTTTCCAAATTATGTATAGCAGTTTTCCAAGGTTTCTGATGACAGGATGAGTTCTTTTGTTTGTCTTTATTTTGAGGCTGGCACGTACGACTTTAGGACAACTGGCCACAATAGTTTAAGGAGGTGGGGAAGCATAAAGATTGCCGTTTTTTTGGCCTATACTGAGAATTCAGTTATTAATATTTCTCTTTTACTTAATTCACGTGCTCTAACCTAGGGCTTTTTAACAATTTTTAATCAATCGCCTTCATATTCATAGCTTTTACGTATCAAACCAAGTTCGCAATAGTGCGCTTTTACTTAGGCACTAAATACACTGAATGAAAAAAAAATCTCAACACCAAGAAGGGGTTGTGTTAGATAAACGACAGTTGGTAGGCGGTGAGAGTACATCTGTAAGATGACGTCTATGCAAATTTCGCGCTCGGCGCATACGTGTGGAGCTAGTAGTGCCCCTCGGAACATGCAAAGCAGGTTTGCTGTAAATACGCGCTGTAACGTTCGTGAGCGTTAGTTATCGTTAAGATTCGACGTAGGGTGTTGATGTTAGTCAAGAATGCCTTTAAGAAGACGAAGAAGCCATTATCAACAGCTCATGGAGTTTGAACGAGGTCGTGTAATAGGGCTACGAGAAGGTGGATTTTCTTTCCGCAATATTGCAGAACGACTTGGCAGGAATGTAGCCACTGTGCATGATTGTTGGCAGCGGTGGTTAAGGGAAGGTACTGCCTCAAGAAGACCGTGTTCCAGACGGCCACGTGGCACTATGTATGGCGTATGGCCGTGGCTCATCGTACTGCGTCTGCGTCAGCAATTCCAGCTGCAGTTGCCACCACAGTGACACAACGAACTGTTACAAATCGGTTACTTGGAAGGACAGCTCCGAGCCAGACGCCCCACTTACTCCAAACCACTGCCGTTTGCGACGTCAGTGGTGTCAAGCTAGAGCTCATTGGAGGACGGAGTGGAGATCTGTTGTGTTTTCTGATGAAAGCCGGTTCTGCCTGGGTGCCAGTGATGGCCGTGTGTTGGTTAGAAGGAGGCCTCACCTGGCGCCTGCAACCAACCTGTCTGCGGCCGAGACACACTGGACCTACACCTGGAGTTATGGTCTGAGGAGCAATTTCCTATGACAGCAGGAGCACTATCGTGGTTATCCCACGCACCCTGACGGCACAGTTGTACGTCGGTCTGGTGATTCAACCTGTTGTGCTGCCATTCATGAACAGCATTCCAGGGGTGTTTTCCAACACGATAACGCTCGCCCGCGTACAGCTGTTGTAACCCAACATGCTCTACAGAGTGTCGACATGTTGCCGTGGCCTGGTAGATCACCAGATCTTTCACCAATCGAGCACGTATGAGACATCATTGGACGACAACTCCAGCGTCACCACCAACCAGCATTAACCGTCCCTGTATTGACCGACCAAGTGCAACAGGCATAGAACTCCATCCCACAAACTGACATCCAGCTCCTGTACGACACAATTCATGAAGGTTTGCATGCTTGCATTCAACATTCTGGCGGTTACACCGGTTATTAATGTACCAGCATTTCACATTTAAAATGGCTCTTCTCGCGCTTACAATAATCTGTGATCTTGAAACCTTAATCGATTAAATGTGTTACCTATACAAATGTATTGCCGCCATTTCATTCCTCTACAACTATTTTTTTGTGGTGTTGGGATATTTTTTCCCGTCAGTGTATTAATTCATAGGCCCAACCTAAGACTAGGCCCTTTTAACAGTTTTTACTCTACCGATGTCATTTTCATAACGTTTACATACCAAGCCAAGTTAATAATATTGCGCTTTTACTTAGGCACCAAATAGTAAGTTATATTCCTTAGGCCTATGTCTAGACCTATCAAACTGCTTTTATTCTGCCTGTATAACATTCATAACGTTTACGTATCAACTCACGTTAATAATATTGCGCTTTTACTTAAGCACTAAATATCAATTCATAGGCCGTAGGCCTACCTAGGCCTTTTAATCATTTTTTATTCTACCGATGCCACATTCACAACATTTACGTATAAACTCATGTTAATGATATTGCGTTGTTATTTACGCCCTAAATATTAATTTATAGGCCTTGAGCCAAGGCCTTTTAAACAGTTTTTATTCTGTCAATGTCATTCACAACGTTTACAAAGCAAATCAATCTCATAATATTTGGGCGCACGACATATTAATTTCTAGTGCATATGCCCTTTTTAATAGTTTTTACTCCACCGATGTCATATTCACAACGTTTACACATCAAATAAAGTAAATAATATTGCGCTTTTACTTTGGCACAAAATATTAATTCAAAGGCCCTACGACTAGGCATTTTTGACGGACTTTAATTTGTCGACTCCATATTCATAACGTTTACATATTAACTCAAGTTAATAGCATTGCGCTTTTACTCAGGCATTCAATATTAATTACAAGGGTTTAGGCTTAGGGCCAATGAATTAATAATTAGTGTATGATTAAAAGCGCAGTATGATTAACTTCAATTCATTCATAAACTTTATGAATATAACATCGTTAGAATAAAAACTGTTAAAAAGGCCAGGCATAGGGCCCATGACTTAATATTTACTGTCTAAGTAAAAGCGTAATGATATTAACTTCAGTTGATACGCAAACCTTATGAATATGAAGTCGGCGGATTAAAAGTTGTTAAAAAGGCGAAGGTGTAGGGCCGGTGAATTAATTAAGTAAAAGAGAAATATTACAAACTTGGCATGTTATTTAAATAATTTGTGCCTTAAGTAAAAGTGCAGCGTTATAAAAAAAATCCCACCTTAGGGTCCTTTTCTGAACATAGCATGAACTATGCAGTAATTCTCGCTTGGCTTACATACAACGTTTTCTCGAAATTTGTTTGGAGTTCCCAATTCAATTCTGAATATTAGCCAAGAAACGGTAATATGAATCCCCCCCCCCCCCTTCGCACACCACACCCTTGAACTGTGGTGGCCAGTTGCCCTAAACTCGTATGAACAGACATGAAAATCCAGATAAACAAAACAGCTCCTTCCCGTCGTTAGACACCTTGGGAAAGTGACACACATAATTCGGAAACTTGGAAAACTGCTCCATTGGAAAACTGCTACACATTCAGAGTGTTCCTGGGAAGAACACCAATTTGTGGCCGGCCCCTTGATGAAAAGCGTGTGGCAGTTTAGTTTTCCTATGTGGCATTCTTCCCGTGTGGCAATTTTCCTGTGTAGCAGTTTTCATGTGTTGCGTTTTACAGTGAACCGGGGGAGCACCTTACTCCGGAGTGAGGGAGCGGCGGTTCGATCCTCGTCACGAAAAAACTTGTGTTCTCACAACGTGACGGATTTCAATATTTTATCCGTCCTTATCTTGCCTTAGCGTGAGACATACTCTCTTCGGTTTTTAAATGCCGACATGGAATTGTATGAAACTACGACATCCTTTTCATGTGAATTCGGCGATGATTATATGGCATTGAGTTTCTTTTTTTTTTTTTAATTTCTTAATCATTGTACAAGAAATATAATGTTGACAAAAAGAATGGAAAAAGTCTTTCTGGCACAACTTATAAAATGCCCAAACGAAATTTTTTTTTTTTTCAAATGCGAAGAATTTACATCGTCGACCGTCAATCACGTTTTTTATAACATTACTAAGAATCTGATGTGTAAGATTTTTCAACCACTTTCTCTGCTACGACAGCGTCCAAGGCTATGAGAAAAGAGAGGTACAATAAATTAAGTAATTAGACTTTTCAATGGAAACGCTTTCCAATCAATGCGTAGGACAGGAAGTTCAATCTGCAAGTTCAGTCACTACCATAAATTCCGTAATGCGACTCCTCCTAAAGAGGCATAAAGATGTCCGACCCCAAACCCCCTGGAGCCATCGGTAGCTTACCATAAACAAATTCCATCCCATCTGTCAATTTCCTTCCTCCTGCAGAACGACAATAAATAGAATCCCTGCTAGGCGCTTGTGGTTACTAATCGCTTTTATATGACCCTGCCTTCTAGTCCCACCCACATCTGGTTGTCTGGACGTTTCGGTATAATGTGCGTAATGCCTTGGTTGAATTGTCTACAATTGATAATAAAACAAAATTTTCGTGCCACAAAGACCACTCAGGTTAGGAAACTTGCTGTTAATGCACGATGTTCAAACTTGCTGAATGGTTCCAGTTATAGCCAAACTTTAATAACTAAAAATATAACCACCCCTACTCGATGTGAGGGCGAACCATCTGCTGCGTCCTATTCGCTGCAGTGGGATTAATTATTAAAAAGACCGTTAATTTTCGTAACTCTTTATCTTCTATTATCTTCCGCCTGTGGGTGTCTACCGTGAAGTTGGGTTCCCTAATTGAGGGTCTCCAAGCTCAGGTTGACGGGTGCATTGCGTTGTGTTTCATATGGGAGAACATGGGAAACCCATATTCCTCCATATGCCGCTTGAAATTTAATAAACTCATGATGTCAGATTTGGACTTTTTATCCTGCGACTGGGCTTGCTAAATGCTAAAAGTTATTTTCTTTTTAAAATCTTGGAGTTGCTACTCTATCAAAACTTTGCGACTGTTCTAGTTAATTATTCAGGTTAAAATCAACAAAGATTCACTTATTTTGAATTTTCAAAGATTGGAGAAACTCGGGTAAATTTCATTATAAAATACATAATTTATTTTCATTAGCGTTTCCTTAAAATCTATTACACTGATCGGTGGAGATTTCTATTAACTTAAACCAAAATATATTTTAAGTTCAGTATGCTTTTTGATATTCGTAATCATATTTCAAAGTTCACCTTTCGCAAAATATAAGACACATTATGTTATTCAGCACTTGCAAGAGATTTAAAATATCTTTTCTACCGAGGATGTATAGGAGACAAAATCATGATCATGCTAACGAGATATTGGGAATTATGAAATTTTTCTCACCAAATCCTTTTCTGTTCATCACATTCGTTGTCGTCCGGTATTACTTATAGGTATAAAGTCTATGGTTGGGACCTCATCCGGTCCTGCTGGATGCACACTGCCCGCATGAGATCACTCGATGCTTCACCCAAAAATTGTGTAAAAACCTCTCAGGGAAAAACATCATACTTCCCTTCACCTGGAAATCATCTTGCTCAATTTTTAGCGTCCTCTCAGAAAAAACATCCTAACTTAATTCTCTCTGCGATATTCTGCCCAGGATTCATCTAGAGTCCATTCTGTCCTCTCCGCAAAATCTTGTCAGCTTCTCTCTGCAAAATCAAATCTTCTCCTTGATTATTGTCAAACTCTTGCATGCGTTTACCCAGAATCTCAAGTCATCATTGAATCTGTACTCTAAAAAAAAAATCTCTCTCTCTCTCGTCTATGTTTAAGGGGTTGGGGGGTGTTCCTGTCCTACCCAAATGGCTCTCCCTTATTGGTTGGGCCTCTTTTCCTCGCTTCGGAATTGGTTTACATCCCTGTATGGGAATCCCTCCGATTCGTTGGCAAAGGCTTGAGAACATGGAGTTTTCTTGAAGATGAATATTCCTTTATCTTGTCAACTGCTCCACGGGATGTCCGCGTTGCCTTAGAATTTTCACGTACGCTTCCTCTGTGACTCTTTCTGTTGGTGTCAACCAGTTACGCACACTACCAGAAATATGCCCTGTTCGTTCCCCGCTAGCGTGCGTAAAACGTGACTTCGTTAATAGAAGAAGGTCCAGTAAATTAGCCCCCACCTGTGATTGCGAGCATTTCACTCTCGTAGCGTTGCTTGTTGTAACCTAATGAGTTTTCTCTTTACTAACCAAGGGGTGTGTTTCGTGCCTATCCCTACATGAATTCCCGGCGAGCTCGGGGAACACAAAAAATAATAATAAAAAAAACAGCAATTCAAAAGAATGATGAAAAAAAAATAAGGAATTTCCTCCTAAAGAAAGAAATCTGCTCAGCCAGGGCTTAGAATAATTAAGAAATATGTATTATAATTATCCTCTTAGATTGCTCCCGCACGGGGATAACTGGTTTTCCAGTTATTTGGGGAGCGGCGCCCCCACGGCCCGAGCTGACCTTGTGACTGGTCAACATCTGTTGTCATGCCACTTCCTGTTTTTTGTTTTGGTGCTGTTGGTGTTTGCAGGGACGGCTGTTCATCCAGCTGTTGGGGAGTCGCGGCCCCACGTTCCCGAGCTGGTCTTGTGTCTCGCTTTTTCGTTTTTATTTATTTTCTCCACTGGCTAGTTGCCCGTGTTGTATTCTCTACCTAATCGCTACCACGTTATGTACTAACACCCCGGTCTTGTGGTTTTGTTACCCTCCACCACTAACTGATTTATATTAACCGCTCAGTTCGTAGGTTGCTGAGATTCCGATTAGGTTCCCTGCCAGGATTTGTCTTCTTTGGATTTCTTTTTTTCCTTTTCGCTGGTTTGGGTGCTAGACCTACCTGCATGTTTGCCGCGTGCGGAGACCCGTGAGGCGGAAATGGGATGTCTGGCGGCTGAGGTCGCAGGAGACCGGTTAAGTGCCTCCTGTGTACCAACACTCCTCTTCGACCCCGGCTTCGCTGTAAACGGGAGGCTAGAGACTAACCCACCTCTAGTCAGAAGTCTTGTACCAAGTTGTGTACAGGGCTTTAGCGGCTTTTTTGTCGTATGGCACGGCAGGGTGAGCCCGGGGGCTGTGGGATCATGCCAAAGGCGTTGGCATGACGGTACCAGGAGGCCGAAGTGTCCGCCGAGTGCGTGTGATCACAGCCAACGGACTATATCTGCAACGTATAAGCTCCAGAACTGTGTCTAGCGTCATTTTCTTGGCTTGCGGACCTCCAGTTCTCCCTTGTAGGGCTCGGTGGTGGGTGGAGTAGTCTGCAGACGAATCTTCCTTCTTTTTTTCCATGGGTAAACCCAAAAACAAACGCTCCAAATTTAAGTCACCTGAGACAATGATAGTTGCCAACGACACTCCTTCATCTTCTCAACCTACCAAGTCTCGAAACCTTAAACGTTCTTTAGACCCTGACCTGGACCAAGAATGTACAACCTCTTCTTCGGCAGCTGTACCAGTCGCTCCGAAGCGTCGTCTCCCCTCGATTGCTGTGACTACGAATGCTACACACTTACTTGTAGAATCCATCGATCCGAATGAGAGACTGTCCACCAGATCTCCATTTTTCATTTCTAAAGCTTTGGACGCTGCGGTTGGCCCCTTGAAGTCTGTGAGGAAGCTTCGCTCTGGGGACCTGCTTGTCCAAACTTGCAGTGTTTCTCAGAGTAACACTTTTCTGCACCTCACTAGTCTTCAAGGCATTCCTGTCAAAGTGACACCTCACCCGTTTCTTAACACCCCTCGGGGTGTTATTTCGAAGTTTGATCTCTTGCCATGCAGTGAGGACGAATTGGTGACTGAACTTGCGGATCAGGGTGTTCTTGCAGCACGTCGTATGATGTTCCGGCGTGATGGCTCTTTGATTAAATCTAAAAATGTAATCTTGACTTTTAACTCCCCGAAAGTTCCGACCGAAATCAAGGCTGGCTACTTGGTCTGTGGAGTTCGCCCGTACATTCCCAGTCCTCTGCGCTGTTTCAAGTGCCAGAGGTACGGGCATTCACAACGATTCTGTAAGAGTTCCGCTCGTTGCGCTAATTGTGGCTCCGGTGAACATGACGGGGAAGGTTGCACTTCTGCGGCCTGCTGTGTTAACTGTGGTGAGGCCCATGCTGCTTACTCCCGCAACTGTATGAAATGGAAGGACGAGATGGCGATCCAGCGTCTCAAGACCCTGGAAGGCCTCTCGTACCCTGCTGCCAAAGCCAGGTTGGGTATACCCACCATCCGACAGCGTAGTTTTGCCGCAGTGGTTAAGTCTCTGCCACCACCCGTGCAGCCCTTTGTTCCGCGCCCTGTAGCTCTCGCCGCACTTGCCAAGCGATCTACAGTTGAACAAGCGACACAGGTGGATTTCACCGAGCTCCAGCTTATTCGACCAGCTGATTCTGCGCCGTCTCTTTTGCAGCCGACCGACTCTTCCGGTTCCCAGCAGACAGCCTGCACGTGCGGAAGACCCGGCCCTCAATCCGCAAAGGTGTGCAGTGTCCATCCAACTGTCTCGGCCTCTGCGAGGTCCCCACCCTCAACCAACATTCTAGAGGAACATGGGGGGAGGAGAGTGACAGTTCGTCCCCAGCCTCAACCAGCATTGCAGAGGAACATGGGGGAGGAGAGTGACAGTTCGTCCCCGCCCTCTGCCAGCATTGCAGAGGAGTGTGGGGGGAGGTGAGTGACGGTTCGTCCTTCTCAATTAGTGAATTTTTTTATAAATCTGATTAACTACCTTGTCTTCACAGCTTTCATCATACTCTTTTTCAACTTTTACCAAGCCTGTCTACTCTTACTCATTTTCCATGCTTTTAAAATTCTGTGGCTGATAGTTCTTTGTCTGGCGCTCTTTGGCCAAACCTGGCCCTTGCGCCACTAAAATCCACTAACCAACCAACCAACCAACCGATTTGAAAAATTCTTTTTGCATTCGGAAGCATGAAATATGTGAATGATTATCCTTCATTTGGTTTTTTTATTTTACGATGTACAATATTGCCTATAGGGGGCGTAAATGCAGATGATTTCGAATTCAAAATTACGTTTTAATTCACATATTTGTTTCTAAACATCCGACTGAAAAAATTCTTTCATCTTTCGATTCCATTCATGTCGAAGAGTGTTTTAGATATAGTTTCATTTTCAAATTACGCATAGATTTTCCGCTAGGGGGCGTAAAAGTAAATTACATTTCCCCTGATAACTGTTCTCCTAAAACTCCGATTTAAAAAATCTTTTTCCAGCGGATACATCTCCTAATAGAAAATCTGTTGCATATAACTTCGAATTTTCGGTAAAGAAGACTTTGGCCACCAGGGGGCGTAAGTGTTAATTTTTGCTTCTGATGTATTTGCCATGCAATTTGAGCTTCTAAAATATCGATTGAAAAAATTCTTTCTTGTACTGATGCCACTCACAGCGATAAACCTTTTCGGAATATTTTCTTCCTAAAATATCTAACAGTTTCTCCGCCAGGGGGCGTAGATGTATATCTTATTTGTGTCAATATCTCGACTTCCAGGAGTTCGATTTGAAAAATTCCTTCTTTGTTGGATAGTGTTTTCGGTGTGACATGTTTTTCATATAATTTCAAAATTTTGAAGTAAATCATAGACTT
Organism: Macrothele yani; assembly: GCA_039090855.1. Classification (NCBI taxonomy): domain Eukaryota; kingdom Metazoa; phylum Arthropoda; class Arachnida; order Araneae; family Macrothelidae; genus Macrothele; species Macrothele yani. Next base: position 208,216 of record JAYWMT010000087.1, read on the forward strand.
TCTGCTAGGGGTAAAGGTAAATTGCGTTTCGTCCTATATCTCTGCTTCTAAATCTCCGATTTGAAAAATTCTTTCTGCACCTGATACAGCTCCGGATGGCAAATCGTTTGCACATAATTTAAAATTTTTGTAAAAAAATTGTTTGGCCAACCAGGGGGCGTAAATCTTAATTTCCGCTTCTGATATTTTTGCAGCAAAATATGTGCTTCTAAATTCTCGATAAAAAAACGTGGTTTGTAGACCGATACTACTCATGTCGATAAACCTTTTAGGATATCTTTATCTTAAAATAGTGCATAGTTTCTTCGCCAGGGGGCGTAGATGTATATCTTATTTTTTTCAATATCTATACTTTTAAAAGTTCAATTTGAAAAATTCCTTCGTTGTTGGATAGTGATTCCTAAGCGAAATGTTTTTCCTAAAAATTCAAAATTATCACGTAAATCATTTAAGACTTTCCGCTAGGGCGCATAAAGGTAAATTGCGTTTTCTGCTCCTAAAACTTCGATTTGAAAAATTCTTCCTGTATCGCATACTGATGGAAAATATTTTTCACATTATTTCTAATGTTTTGTAAAGAATGGTTTGGCCACCAGGGGTCATAAGTGTTAATTTCTGATTGATGTATTTGTTGCAAAATCCGGGCTCCTGAAAACTCGACTAAATTTTTTTTGGACCGATACCGCTGATATGGATAAACCTTTTGAGAATACTTTCTTCCTGAAATAATGCATGGTTTTCCCACCAAGGGACGTTGAAGGTTTCCTCCTCAAAAGTGGTGAATTTATTGTCAAACAGCTAGCCTATGTCTGTATGGGGAATGAAGACAAAAAGGGGCATTTTTTTCAAACCCCATTTCCTTTTCACAAATTATGCGATAAAGATAAGTTCCAGTGCAATTGGGTAAGCAGAAATCTACATCAGTTAAACTGGAATTCTGGTACGATTAATTATTCGGCACTGGTTCCTCTATTAAAACATCTCGGAGTCTCATGCAGTGTTATCTATGCTAAAGGACTTGAGAAAAGCTGTCACATAGAAAAACTGGGTGATTTTATTTGTCAAGATCTTAATGCTTTGTTTTGTCCAAATGTGAAAGATTTAACGCTTTCCGCGCTAACCTGCTCTACCCTTCACCCTAGAAAGCATTGTGCTTTCAATAAAGCATTAAACTACGCTCGGTGGTTAAGAGATGAATTGTTTTAAAATTCGTCATTCTTCATCATGACTTTGTCAAAGCAACAGCTTCAGCTCCTACGAATGACATGCATTTGTCCTAAAAATGTTTTGAAAGATCTTCTATCAAAATGTTCGAGTAAAGGTATTAAAGCTATTTGTGAAATTTGTCTTAACTCATTAAAGGGCAACGTTCCACTCTCTCCATCTCAGAAAGAAAAATTACGTCGATATAAACATACGTTGAGAGCTTTGTCTCGGAAAAAGACTCCCCTGTATAAGAAAAGGAAACTTGTAATTCAGAAAATGGACTTTTTAGGCGTGCTGATACCTGCAGCTCTTAGTGTTTTGACGACTATGCTAACAAGGTAAGAAGGATTATGGAATTCACAAAGAAAATGATTCTCGTCCCTGAAGAACGCTTTTCTCGTCATGCAGTGTCTGATGAAATGCTCTCCGAGCTAGATAAAGAAATGAAAAAATTTGGAAGGTAAAGAATCTGATGACGTTAAAATAAAATTATATAATCAGGTGCTGAATAAGAGAATTCAGGCAACCCTGTTGAACAGCCCCATGCATGAAGTTTCCAACCAGAGTAAAGATGATTCCATACAAGACAAAGGAATAAGTTTCAAAGACGAGACAAGCAAATCTGAAGGAGAAGTGAAACACGAGGAAACTTTCAATACAAAAGACTATGTTGAAGATCTTATCATTCGATCGGTTCCAAAAAGCATGAAACGTTATGCTGAAAATGTACTGGAAGTGTTCAAAAACAATTCTGATATTATATCGTGGACCCCTAAAGCTGAACTGAAGTATAATGGAAAAGTTGTGAAAAATTCCAATATCATCGATCTAGTTGATATCATGTTAAGAAGTAATGGTTCCGCTCAGCATGTACCAGCAACGCTAGAATTCTTTAACGCTTTAAAGGAGATAAATTTACCTTCCAAGTACATTAAAAATAAAAATTTGAAAAAAATATTCTGTACAAGAAGGAAATGCTATGTTAAATGATGTATTAACTGCAGCATCTGAACGAAAGGAAAGTGTGAAGCCTAAAAAATCTGTAAAACCTATGCCAGCATCCTTACGATGGATACCTTATTAAAGTAAATGAAGTTGTAAAAATAGTGTGTTTCTTTCTGGTCTTTTATATTATACATAATTCTAGGATAAATTAAATACGAAATTTGATCAAGCTATATTTTTAACTAAGGGTAAAAGTAGTGTTTGACTTCTCAATAAAAACTAGTTTCTGCACATTAAATGTTCCATAAGGAGTGAATTTGGAAATCACAAGTTTCTCAAAACACACGTTTCCCATACAATAACAAAGAAAAAAGCAAAATGTATAGAGTACCATTTTTATCAAAGGTGAAATTTATGAAGTTAATTTTAACATCATTCAAAACAACGGGAGGCTATTTTGATCGCATTTAATAACAGCTAAAGACCAATATTTACGCCAGTTGAATATAAGTAGGGATGAATTTGAAACCATGTCTCACAAACTTGTTATATATTTTTTCCTGAAAATGAATTACGATAAATTAAAGAAAAAAATAGCTGTATCACATCAAGTCATCAGTGAAGCACCTTCTTGGTTTTCAAAAGAAACAAGATGGCTGACCTGTGTTAAATAAAAACATAACACTCTTGAAAGCGTGATACATTGGTTTTCGGTCATTACAGCTTCAAAACCAAAGACCCACCCCTCCTCCCCAATTTTGATATTTTTTTCCCCCAATTTCGAATCTTTTTTTTTTTCTTTACCATCTGTTTGTGAAAAGTTGTCGAGCTCTTTCAATTAATTCCTCTCCTTTCACCGAATCTAAGAATTTATCGGATACAAAATGCTTGTAACCATTGCATTTCTCCACAAACCATTTCGCAAGGCATCTGGGTTCAAGCAAAGCTGTTGCTTCTTGGTTATGCATATCCCACTTGAATTGTGAGTCAAACATGTTACATGTGTGGTCGATCATGTTGGGCTCTTGCCTTTCAGCTGGAACCCGACACTCTGGGCAGATGAAAACACTCTACACTTTTTCATGCAAGGCAGTCATGACAGTAGTTTCCAGAATCGCCTTCGAATTCATGTACTTTTCGGTACAAGCTGACTCTGGAAGCCTGGCTTCCTTCACATGCTGTTTAAAGGTTTCACCAAAAAGTAAATCTTGGATTGACGACCATATGACTTCACAAATATCTTGGAGCTTGTCAAATTGAGTGTAGGATAGAATCACTCCTACTGGGGTGAACTTAAAGAACCCGTCATCCACAGTATAGAGTTTTTGGTAGGTAATTCTAGCTTCTTGCAAATTTATCTTCACTGATGAGACAAGCAATTCCTTGTTAAAAATGTGGGGAGCATCATCATTATTCATAGCGAAGATTTTTCTTTTCAATTCCAAAAACGATCGCGGTGAAAATGTTATCCCACGTTTCGTTGGGAGATAACCGAAGCCATTGAATGCATATTTCCTTAAATGGATTTTGACAGTTTTTGTGTAATCGCTGATTATCAAAAACATTCCTTCGCCCAATGAGAAATAATGCTTTGGTAGGCAGTCCTCAAAAATTTCATCTGAAGATGAAACTATATTTATTACCTGGACGTCTGAAGGCCCTTGATGCTCGACATCCGAGGGTAGCGTATCGGGGACCAGCCCGCCGTCTTCCGCCGCACAGCACACCTTCTTGCTAGCGATAAGCCTAGTATCCATAGCACGCTTCATGTCGTCGAAGTCAAAAAATTCCGTAGGTAAGCGAGAGGGAGAAAAAAAAACTTCGTGTCTCTTCACCTCGAAAGCAAACCAGAGAATGACTTTGCCTGTGAAAGAAAAGCAACTTCCGAACTTTGTAATCAGATCCAATGGCATTCCAGGAGTACCACCCAAGTCGTATAACAAATGCAGGGGCATTCATTAGACAAAGGTAGGCTTGGGGGAGCAATAAAACACACATCCTGCGATGCAAACGCTTCTACCAGAATCTCAGAGCCGCGGATGGCTTAGTGGTTAGTGTTTCAGACTATCGATGCTGGGTCCCCAGGTTCTAGCCTGGGCTGATCTTTCAGAGATGGTGTGATTTACTAACAATCGCTGAATATCCGCCGTGCATCGGACGAGCACGTAAATTGACGGCCCCCAGGCTGGACCCACTGGTTAAATGGGTATCCTTTCCTATGTCCTCCCTGAAATTCTCTCACCCATCTATGTGCAATATCGTACTTGTACGGTGGCGCCATCTACTGTACTCTAATCTCACTACAAACTGTTCTGTCAAAAGTCGCTAGACTTGCTCTCATTCCTTCCGTTTCTGTGTCCTGCCCAAAAGGCGATCTCGCTGTAGGTGGCTGGGACCTAAACTCTACTCCCTGTGGACGGAAGTCCTACATGAAAATGACAAACCTACTGCTCATATCTACCAGCATCTCTTGTCATCCCCGAAAAAGCGTAAATTTGAGGATGAATTCTATGAATAGTTCTAGGGGTGGGGTTTTAAGGGGTGGGCAAATGAAAGAAAGAAGGTTCTTAAGTTATCCTCAAAGTAACGTTTAACAAGCGCAGCTGCATGCGTTAGACAAAGATGCAAAGGCAGGCTTGAGTGAGCAATAAAACACATGACCTTTGATGGAGACATTTCTACCTGCGTACATTGTCATTCTCGAAACAGCTCAATTCCTCATAAGAGGTCTCTCTATTGTAATGTAAAGGGAGTTGAACCCTTAATGGGATAGTAGTAATCAACCCGAAGCACATTCATTGGCAATTACTGATTGTTCAGATGTTTTAGAAAGCGGAAGGTCAACTTAAAACTACAAATGTCTGGCTACCAATCACAACTCATTTATGAGGACAGCAGCGTTGTTATCTTTTCTACGCATACAGGCGCGGGTCATTTGTGTCGTCACTTGCTCGATGCGCATCCCCCCCTCACCCCATCTCCTCGTAAGGGTTTCCGAGGGGTCGGGGGGGTAGATGGGTGGGGATGTTTCTGAGACAAGTCCTTCTTTCCTTTTAATATATATGCGAGGCGATAAACAAGATTTTCATTCTCGTTCTTAAGTTACATATAGTTCAGTTCGATTTTCTCTGCTGTTTCAATTTTAACTTCAAGAGTGTTTAAACGCGTCAAAAGTCATATGCTATGGATTACTCTGATAAAAACACCGGAGCTACTTCTGATGAGGAGGTAATATAATATTTTATTATTATTTTTTTCTGTTGTGCTAGGAATATTTTATTCAGTAAGGTATCATTATCCCAAAATTTTAATATCTCTACTCATTCTTGGGGGATTCTTTTGTTTTATTAATATGTTTTCCAAGCATATGGAATATGAAGACGTAGAGGGGGGTGGGGATGATTTTCTTCAAAACATTTGATATGCGAATATAAATATAAAAAATTAAAACTTAATGGACAATTTTTTTTTCTTTTTAGATGCTTTGCTGGTTCGGTGATAGTGTGACTGAAAGCATCCTTGCCGGACAGCTTCATTTTTTTGAAATAATGGGGGCATTTCCTACAAGTCAGGATATTTCGGATTCCTTTGTCCCCGACGAGCCCATGGAAATATTACAAGCTGCTGAACCCGCGACTGGGTCAACTAATGAAACGAATTTACAGTGTAATGATTGCGAGAAGTGTTTCACTCACTCTAAAGGACTTTCACGTCATAGGAAGGTACATACATCTGAAACTGAGAATTTTACATGCAACGAATGCAGTAAAACTTTCTCTAGGAAGGACGCCTTAGATAGACACAAGTCTTCCCATGCTACACCGACACATAAATGCGGGCAATGTAATCGGTATTTCACCAGAAAAGATTCCTTGTTGAGGCATATAAACGTGCATAAAAAAGACCGTTCTGAGTCTGCTGGAAATTCATCTAACGCAGAGAGCGTGGAAAATGGACCCCTGCAAAGAGACAGAAGCTTGAATCCCTTGCTTCGAACAGTGAGCAAACAAATTCAGGATCCGCTGGGGTTGTTCTTAAAGAGTCGGCTTTTAGCAGCCGTATAAAGACTTGGTCGATTAAAAATACTACTGGGCATATTGATCTGCAAGAATTTCTTACCTCGAAGAAACATATTGTTAAGGAATTGATCGTCAGATAGCTTCAGAAAAATCAAATAAAGGTAAATTTTAAAGTGTTTTGTATATACAAGAAGGAGTCAGACACCGATATTGAAAGGAAGAATGTGAATTTCAAAACAAAAAATGTTGTGATTCTTCAATCGACAGATCTGAATTCATATTACGATGATGTCGTTGATAAACTTATGGCTGAGAGCGAGGATTTTCAAAGCAAAGATTCGGGATGGAGTTTGGATGAAATTCAAGAACTGGAAGTTCGGATAAACAAATACAATCCATTAAAAGCCTCTTCTTACCTAGATTTGCCTTCAGCTATTAAAAAAAAACATGCTGTTGTAAACGTAAAAAATGACGACCAAGAATGCTTCTGCTGGGCTGTTTTATCAGCACTTCATCCCACTGAGCAACACTCGTACAGAGCATCAAATTATAAGCAATATAAGAACACGTTGAATTTTGATGGAATCGAGTTTCCTGTAAATTTAAGCAAAATCAGCAAATTTGAAAAACTTAATTACGTTTCTGTGAACGTCTACTCGTTCGATGATGATTTCAAAATATATCCGTTATACATCACTGACTTTAAAAATGATACTCATGTGGATCTGCTGTACTTGAGAAATAGTGAGCATGGTCATTATTGCTGGATTAAAAACTTATCTGCACTAGTTTCAGCCCAACTATCTAAGTGCAAAGTGTCTAAATATATCTGTAGACGTTGCTTTCAGTACTTTCATTCGGAAAACAACTTGTTTCAACATCGCGAAATATGCAAAAATCATGAAGCTGTGCGTGTTGAAATGCCTACTGAAAATAATAATCAGCTGACATTCAAAAACATTACAAACTCATTAGAAATTCCCTTTGTCATATATGCTGACTTTGAGTGTCTCACTTTACCGGCAAATACCTGTACTCCAAGTAGTGAGAGTTCTTTCACCAATATTTACCAGCATCACATCCCCATGAGCTTCTGTTATTATATTTCTTATACTCGTGGACATTATAAAGATCCTGTCGTCTATCGAGGATTAGACTCTCCTAAACGCTTCGTAGATATGCTGCGTGTAGAAGCTGAGGTAATTGATAAAATATACAAGCATGTAGAACCCATGAAGCCATTAGAAAAGGAAGAAGAGAGTCATCATGAAGAAGCAACTGAATGCTACTTATGTAAAGAGAAATTCACAAAAAGTGACTGGAAAGTGCGCGACCATTGCCATATCTCTGGGAAATATCGCGGACCTAGTCACAATTCATGTAACCTAAAGTATAAGAATCCTAAGTTTATTCCAGTTATTTTCCATAATCTCTCCTCCTCTGATGCTCACATATTTATTAAGGAACTGGGCTATGATGCCCATTACACTGATTCCTAACAATGAAGAAAAATATATTTCCTTCTTTGCACTGGATAAGATGGAGCTTATGCTCCGAAAGGGCGTTTACCCCTATGACTACATGAGTTCCTTTGAAAAATGCCATGAAACCCAATTGCCACCGAAAGATGCTTTCTATAGTATGTTAAATGAAACCGATATATCAGATGATGATTATAGCCATGCCAAAAAGGTATGGAAAGAATTTAATAATAAAACCCTTGGAGAGTGCTCTGACCTCTATGTTAAAACTGACGTATTACTTTTATGTGATGTCTTTGAAAACTTCAGAAAACTCTGTCTAAGTACTTATGGTTTAGATCCAGTATGGTATTATACATCTCCTGGGTTATCTTGGGATGCTATGTTGAAATTTACTAAAGTGTCCATAGAACTCCTAACAGACTACGACATGTTGCTCTTCGTTGAAAAGGGAATTGGAGGAGGTATTTCGCAGTGTTCCAACAGGTTCAACCAAGCAAACAACAAATATATGTCCAACTATAATCCCGAATATCCATCAAAGTATCTGTTATATCTCGATTCCAATAATATGTATGGGTGGTCTATGGGGGAATTTTTAGCTTTAAATGGTTTCGCATGGTGTGACCCCATAGACGTAAACGACGTTCCTGATGATTCACCAACTGGGTATACCTTAGAGGTAGATATGGATTATCCTTCTGAGCTGCATGACCTGCATTCCGACTTGCCTCTAGCGCCTGAAGTTCGAGTGCCAGAAGGGTGCAAAGAATCCAGGCTGTTGACAACGTTATACCCTAGGGAGAAGTACGTGCTTCATTATAGAAATTTGAAGCAATGTCTCTCTCAGGGTATGACTCTGAAAAAAATACACAGAGTCGTCAAATTTAACCAGTCTCCTTGGTTAAAACCCTACAGTGAACTCAATACGCACTTTCGCTCCAACGCAACGAATGACTTTGAAAAAGATTTTTATAAATTGATGAACAATAGTATATTTGGCAAAACCATGGAAAATATCCGGAGACGTGTGGACATCAGGTTATGCACAAAAGGAGAAACAGCTGAAAGGTTAATTGCAAAACCGAACTTCTACAGACGCACGATATTCGCTGAAAACCTCGCAGCTATTCACATGAAAAGAACGAAACTGACGTTCAACAAGCCGATATTTCTTGGCATGTGCATATGAGATGTGTCGAAAACTCTGATGTATAATTTTCATTATGAGCACATGAAGAAGAAATATCATAATAACATTAAATTATTGTATACAGATACTGATTCCTTCATATATGAAATAACTACTCATGACATATATTCAGATATGAAAGAGAATATCGACCAGTACGATACGTCGGATTATCCCCGTAATAATGTGTACAGCATTCCTCAAGTGAACAAAAAAGTACCAGGAAAAATGAAAGACGAAAACAAGGGGAACATTATGACTGAATTCGTAGGACTTCGCTCAAAAATGTATGCGTTTAAAGTCGAAGGGGAGACTCCCGTTAAAAAGCTGAAAGGCATAAAAAAATAGCAATTCAAAATAAGCTAACTTTTAACGACTATAAAGAGTGTTTGCTCACATCAAAATTTTTCTACTGCAGCATGAACCACATTAAAAGTAATAAACATAAATTATACACTGTCAATCAAACTAAACTTGCTCTCTGCCCAAGAGATAAAAAAGAGATTCATCCTTAAAGACGGAGTGCATACACTTGCTTGGGGACACTACCAAATTCGATAGATACAGTTAAACACTGGATCTCATGATAAAAAAAAAAAATGTATCAAAATTGGGTGGGGGATGGGTCTTTGGTTTTGAAGCTGTAATGACCGAAAACCAATGTATCACGCTTTCAAGAGTGTTATGTTTTTATTTAACACTGGTCAGCCATCTTGTTTCTTTTGAAAACCAAGAAGGTGCTTCACTGATGACTTGATGTGATACAGCTATTTTTTTCTTTAATTTATCGTAATTCATTTTCAGGAAAAAATATATAACAAGTTAGTGAGACATCAAAAAATATTTTATCACAACTTATGCCATCATCCATTTAAAAAAAAAAACTAATCTTAATTCCCCACGAAGTTCGGAGGACACAAAAAGCAACAAATTGTTTTTATTTTTCACGAGAATGACAAGTTTGTGAGACATCAAAAAATGTTTTATCATCACAACCATTAAAATAAAAACACCACCCTCATTTATATTCCCTTCCTACCCTCCAGAGTTCGGAGGGCGAGAAAGGAAACAAAATGATTTCAGCCTCCCCTGTCCGCCATAGCTCAAGGCACCACCACGCGCCATCCCCCGATCCCCCGAGGGAGCCACCACCATCCACCACCACCCACCACAGTGGTGGTGTGGTGGGGCTAATGTTAATCCTATGGCCCCACCACTGGCCCAGCTCCCCTAAAATCCCACTACTCTGGTGCTTCTGAAAAGTATTATCTTACATACTGAAAGACCTTGTATATAGCGATGGAACTTCAGATCCGAATATTTGGTTGTAAAGCTCCTCCCCCTCCCCCAATTGTGGTAGAAGATGTTACTTGTACTGTCTAATGGATTCCCCAATTTTTTTAAGAAAACTAGCCATATTTAATGCTCCCCTATCATACTTTTTGCACAAGCTTTTCAGCTTTTTTTGCAGGAGCAAACTTTTCTTTTTCGTTTTTGTGCGAAGACTACGCCCGTCTTCATGCATGGCAATCTTCACTGTATCCGATGCATGCTCCATTCGCATTTTTTTTTATTAATTTATATATTGTCGGATGCTTATTTCCGACCAAATGTTCGAACCTAAAGTTCCAACCCTCGGTCTGGTTATTGGTCCTTGGCCTATTGCACAGGGTCTCAGCGTGTACGTTCCACAATTTTATGGGATACTTGGGCTTGGCCCGTGTGATGTTTATTATTCCTCCTCTATTGGTGCTCTTAAGTTTACCCCGGACATAGGTGTCATCGAAATATTTCAGCAGTTCCTGGGCTTCCTGCGGCGCGTTTCTGTACAAGTATTGCATACCCGTTTCTACATCTTCTGGTGGCAAGAATGCTAAACCTTTTAGCATTCCGCATATTGTAGGAAAATTTTGATCAGAACGATACAGGTTTACTAAACCTAATCGTTGGATCGCTTTCCAGATATTTTTACACAAATGGAAAAAAACAGAATTTAATTGCTGTCGTTTCCAGGAATGTGTATTGGCAACTTTTGATGACTCCCGTTTCGAAATCGATCATCACAGTGGCCGGATCGAATTCGTATCCCAGCTGCGTGCATGAATTGCTGAGTACCTGTAAGGAAAAACTGAATAAGAAAGTGTTGGGGAATTAAAAACAGTTATGAATGCGATTCATGACTTTGTTAACGAAAACACAACTTTAACGTTTGAATGTTTTAAAACATAAATAACACATCTTGAAAATCCAAATTACAAGTCATAACCCGTTAAGCGGCAGACGTACAATAACCAAATGCTGCCTAAAGTATTTTGCAATTTTTTAACTCATACTACAAAACAACATAGAAAAATTCATATACTGACAGGTGTGAGCTAAAAGAGGATAAAATAATAGTAACCTGAATGCAGAAAGTGTCGATAATGCCGAGTCTTGGCTTTATCAAGGACCAGCAAAACTGCATTTTTTCATTTCCACAAAGACCTAGTTGGAAATGGGTTTCTGCAAAGCCATAGATGCAAGTAATAAGCCCACCAAAAAGATTTTTTTTTAAATATTATAACCTCCTAAGAGTTGCTTGATGAAAATTAAGTTAACATTAATTTTGCAAGCATCTATTGCTTTCCTGGCCCAACCCATGCTCGTCATCTGCTATTACAAAAAAGAGAAAAACGATTACAAAAAAACACAAGTTATGAGAGTGACTGAATGAATCAAAACAATTATTCAGCAATAACATTTTGCCAAGTTACCTAGCTGCCTAAGAGAGAATTTAAACCAGAATAGTAATACTAAAGTACCACACATTCTTATACTGTGCAGTTAAGAAGCTTTTGGGCGACCACTGCGACACTTTCGCAGTGTTTTCGTTCTTAAAGCAGATAGACTTTTTAAAACTTATTTAAAAAAAAAAAAAAAATAATAATAATAATAATAATAATAATTTATAATGATTATAACAGTGAATTGGTGAATTTATTTATTTATTTATAAACCTAATTGACTAACTGGTCTTCGCAGCTTTTATCGTTCTCTATTCTAGCTTTTGCCGGGCCTGTCTGCTCTTGATCATTTCACCCCGCTTTTAAATATCTTTGACTGATTGTTCTGTGTCTGGCGCTCTTTGGCCAAACCTGGCCCTTGCGCCACTAAAATCAACTAACTAACTAACTAACTAAAAAACGTTTTATGCAAAATGCCATATAAAAAATAATAATTTTTTTGAAAAATTAGATTCCTGAAGGAAACTGGAATATTGAACCTCCTACTCATCAACAACTGACATTACAAGTACAAAAATTAAAAACTGATAATAACTAAAAAAAATGGTTTGTGAAGATTATATGATGTTAACAATTAGTTGCAATATATACAAAGTATTCCAGGAGTGTTTTAAGTGCATAATAATGTAGTTAAAATGTTCTGACCGACATTGAAAACACATCGTTGACTGCAAGAACAATAAAACGGCCAGTTACTTTGCCCAAGAGCCCCAAAAAACACGCTAAGTTTCCAATAAAAGTTAAAGTGAAAAAAACACTAAAAGTTACTAGACTTGCTTGCACCTAATTGCGTGATGCGAAAAAAAGGAAAAAAAACTGCTCAAAAGTTCATAAGTTGAACTTGGAACCTCTTAACTAAAAGAATAAAGAAGAGAGCTTACCTCTAATGCTTCTTTTCTGCCTCTACTTCCTAAAAAAATGGCCGAAAAGTTTTCTCCCCGAACTTTCAGCTCATGCCCTAGACGCTGGGGTGCAGCATTTGGGAGGGTCTACTGGCTCTTGCTCACTGAATAAGATCTAACGCGCGGAGTTTAAGTCTGGCGAATTATGCAACTAAGAATGGAGCCCTGTTTGTTAGAGTATATAATACTCTCCATAACACAGGAAAAATAATATCAAATACACATGTAGTGTATTTAATAATCTTTATATGTATTTAATTACCTTAGGGAAATTCTACAGACAATCAGAATCCTACTTATTTTAACATCATACATGTATAATCTTCACAAGGCATTTTTGTTAGTTATTATCAGTTTTTAATTTTTGTACTTGTAATTGTCAATTGTTGATGAGTAGGAGGTTCAATATTCCAGTTTCCTTCAGGAATCTAATTTTTCAAAAAAAATTTTTAACTTTTATTTGGCATTTTGCATAAAACGTTTCTTCACTGCACAGCATAAGAATATGTGGTACTTTTTGTATTACTATTCTGGTTTAAATTCTCTCTTAGGCGGCTAGGTAACTTCGCTAAGTGTTATTGCTGAATAATTGTTTTGATTCATTCAGTCACTCTGACAACTTGTGTTTTTTTTTTTTTTTTTTGTAATAGCAGATGACGAGCATGGGTTGGGCCAGGAAAGCAATAGATGCATGCAAAATTAATGTTAACTTAATTTTCGTCAAGCAACTCTTAGCAGGTTGCAATAATTTGTTTTAAAATTTTTTTGGTGGGCTTATTACTTGCATCTATGGCTTTGCAGAAACCGATTTCCAACTAGGTCTTTGTGGAAGTGAAAAAATGCAGAGTTTTGCTGGTGATAAAGCCAAGACTCGGCATTATCGACACTTTCTGCATTCAGGTTGCTATTATTTTATCCTCTTTTAGCTCACACCTGTCAGTATATGAATTTTTCTATGTTGTTTTGTAGTATGAGTTGAAAAATTGTTTTTGCTTCAATCTCTTCTTAATAGGCTATATCATCATCATTGTCAACCATTATCAATCCACTGCTGGACGAAGGTCTCCCCAAGTTTCCTCCACAACGGTCTGTCTTGTGCCAGTCTCCTCCATGTCACCCCTGCATACTTTCGAATTTCATCCACCCATCTCCCATGTGGTCTTCTTCTGGGTCTTTTCCTGTCCCTTGGAATCCAATCTAAAATTTCGGCTGTCCATCGATGATCTGTCCTTCTGGCAGTATGTCCAGCCCATTGCCATTTCAAGGATTTAACTCTGATCATGATGTCTTCCACTCTTGTCATTTTTCGGATCCACGAGTTCCTCTTCTTATCTCTCCTGGTTACACCAAGCATGCACCTCTCCATGCTACTTTGAGTTGTCTGCAGCCTTTGTATGTCTCTTTTAGTTAAGGTCCACGTCTCTGCACCATACGTAAGCACTGGAAGGATGCATTGATCAAACACTTTTCTTTTAAGACATAATGGCATATTGCTCTTGAAAATTATGCTGTTTCTTCCAAAAGCTCTCCAGGCAAGTTTTGTACGCCGATTAATTTCTTCATCAATGTGACCCTCACTTGATATCTGCTGTCCAAGATAAACGTACGTGTCTGTTATCTCCAGCTTTTCTCCATCAATCGATAAATCTTCATTTCTTGTAAAAGCATTGAACATCACTTTTGTCTTCTGAAAGTTCATTTTTAATCCCACTTCTTTACTCTTGTCAGCAAGTTCCTGGATCATACTCTGCAGCTCTGATGGGGTAGTTGCAAAAATGACTACGTCATCAGCAAAACGTAGGTGGGTTAGATAATCTCCATTAATCTTTATCCCCTTGTTTTCCCAGCTCATCGACTGAAAAACACCCTCCAATGTGGCATTAAAAAAGCTTCGGAGATATGGTGTCACCTTGTCTCACTCCCTTTCCAATTTTTACGTGTGTTGTATTTTCAAACAGCCGAATCTTTGCACTTGCATTTTCATAGATGTTATTAATAATATTAATGTATGCATCTTCAATACCGCAGGTTTTTAGAGCCATTGTAACTGCTGATGGTTTCACCGAATCAAAGGCTTTTTCATAATCGATAAAAGCCATGCACAATGGAAGTTCATATTCCCTCGCTCTTTCAGTTAGTTCTCTCAGCACATGGATATGATCTATTGTGCTGTAGCCACTCCTGAATCCAGCTTGTTCTCTCGGTTGAGCCATGTCCAGTGTTACCTTCAAGCGGTGTGAAAGAACTTTAGTGAAGATTTTATAAACTACTGATAGTAGGCTGATAGGTCTGTAGTTTCCGAGATCCTCAATGTCACCTTTCTTATGTAGCAGGATCATTGTAGCGGTGTTCCAATCCTCAGGAATCTTTCCTTCATTAAGGCATCGAGTGAAAATTTGGGCGAGTACTGTTTCGATTTCTCCACTTGCTTCTTGTATGATGTCTACAGTAATTCCATCTTCTCCTGGAGCTTTTCCCCGCTTCATGTTCTTGATCGCATGTGCAACTTCTGCTGGAAGGACTGGAGGAACTCTGGTACTGGTATCTTTCATGATGTCTGGAGTGCATGTATCATCCCTTTCATATAATTTGGAGTAGAAATCTTTCACTCTTGTCAAAATTTCGCCTCTATTTCTTGTTACAGAACCATCTTCTTTTCTCAGTGCCATAATCTGTTTTCTTCCCTTACTGAGATGTCCCTTTGCTATCTTTAGGCTTTGGTTGTTTTCAATTGCTTTCCTCACTAGTTCACAGTTGAATTTTCTTACGTCTTCAGTGATACTTTTTCTTACTGTCTTGCATAGCTCTATATATTCCACTTTGGAAGTCACATCTTCTTTAGTTATCCTCATCTCTCTTCTTTTTGCATCAACATTTTCGTTTTTCCTGAATAGGCTATATATATATATATATATATAATTTTAACTACTAAATTTATATATATAGAAGTCATTGCTAGATATCTAGCACAGGGACTCATTTAGAGAGGCCCTTGTCCCCCCCCCCCCGCCATGAGAAATGTGTCATTTATTTTTTGGTTTTTTGGTTAAAATGCGACATTGGAAAAAAATGCCTTAATTTAATAAAAATGTATCGACTTACATTGAAAAAAAGATGCTTTAATTCTTTTTCAATTCCTCCTTAACTTTGACTTTGTTCCAGATGGTGGATTTAAAAAATTTCCAATTGCAGCCCCGAAGAAAAATGCTATGTACATCTCTGATGTAGTTACTACTTCTTCAAACATTTCAGTAATAACAAACTTTCTTCCGCTAAAGAAGGGCAGGCTTGAAATTTCCATCTATTAAAATGCATTCAACGTACTCTTGATCCTGAATCACGATTCCCAGGCAATTAGGTATGATTAGTATACTTATTCTATTTTGAAGAATACCATGCGTCGTAATACACTTTTTAATAAAATAAACTAAAACTAGTCCCATTTGAACAAAAATAAAAAAAAATATAATTGGAGAAATATTTGTAGCATAAAAAGAAACGAAACCTCGTTTTGTCATCATAGCCTGAATTTATTAAAATTTAGCTCGGTTTCTTAAATTGTCTCGGGGGGGTGATGGTCGTTTCCGGGAGGGCTTCGCCCCCTGGATGTATTCCTGAAAGAAACACTGATCATGCCACTGGGTAAAAATAAGTGGCTCAAACATATTACTCTTGATTTCTTAGTATGGTGGTCACTGTGTTATTAACCTTGACATACGTAATCAGTCATAAAGGATTACTGTCATACCGCCCCCCCCCCCATAAATGATAACTTTTAATTACAAAGGTACATAAAAAGACTGAATCATTATTGATGCGCAGATGAACACTTTGCAGCGCGTGACAAACTTTTTAGATAGCAAAATATTTGCTACAGCTGATTTTAGCCCGTTATGTAACTACAATTTAATTGAAATATATGGTAAGTACAATTTAGTTGAATATTATTCGTAATGTATCGTTTACAGACTTTAGAAACATTTCATTTCATTTCATGCGTTACATTGGTCCATTGGTCGCCATGTTACATTTCAAATATAATTATATGAAAGAAAAACATATTTAATATGAATAGTTATGTACAAAAATTGCTTTCAAAAATGAAATATTTGAATAAAGGAGACCACTAAAAGGTGGTTTAGCCGCTCCGGTTGCGACGTGGTATCAGCAATGGCTTATGACCATTCGTCCCTGAAGGGTTCCGTGTTCGATTCCCGGTGAGGCATGCATGTTGTGTTTGTATAACGGCACTGGCTCTCTCCCTTCCCTGAAACCAATGACCCTAAATTAAGGACGGATGACTGCTTATAGCCCATGGAGTTAGTTGCCGACGGTGGACGTTAAACCTACAAAAAAAAAAAAGGTGGTGCACGCGGTTTAATACCTCTCAGGTGTACCGTTTTCTTCCTACATCAGTACGAAGAAAACGAAACAATAATTTCGCGTATAGCCGATCATATCGTAATACCTGGAAGATAGTAATCTTTTCCCACTGTGAAAACAATTCCGACCGTGGTACCATGTCATACAGCAATGCGTTTCAGACAGGGTAAGAGTCTCCATACCCCGTGCAATACAGCATTTCGGCGAGGTCGGCTGGGAATCAGCTCCGCTAGTGTACCCCCCACCCTCCCCCAAACGAACCGAGCATGTCACACTAGGGGAATGCCTGCTAGGCCCTTGCGGTTACTAATTGCCTTTATATGACCCCTGACCCCACTGTCCAGTCCCACCCACATCTGGTTACGCAAGCAAACGACGTTCGTTTCGGTCTGTGTGCCGTACTGGACAAGTTTTCAGCACCAGTAACTTCGCTAGGAATGATCGATTGGGAAACTAAGTGCATTCGTGATGTATATATAAGTTATATTATTTGATATTATAAATTGTTATTATAATATATGTCGAAATTTAATGAAATAAAAACTCAATGAGTTGAGTTTTTTTTTTATTAAATTTTGATATATATACACACTGTATATATATATATATATATATATATTTCATATTACAGGAATAGAGAATCGGAGGACATTGAAACACACAAGTTCTTGAAAAACCCAAAATAATTTTAGCATATTTTTTTATTAGTATCTAGAAATAAACAATATAAACTAATAAAAATATACACTGTTTATTCCTAGGTCCAGAGGTGTCTTGGTAAAAAGCCTCACCCCCACCCCCTAATAATTACACCTGTGTGTTTACATGTACAGTTGTTAATCAATTAAAAAAAAAAAACACCCTGAAGCAAAGTTGTGCTGCTCGATAAGAGGAACCCCAAAGCACCTTGATTTATTTAGAATTCGAACGTTATACGAGATACCAGATTTTTCCTTGTATCACAGGACATTTTTATAAATTTTAATCAATTCGGCAATAAATATAGCATTTTTTGTCTGGAACGCATTATTTCATGTTGCATAGCTCATGCGCATTGATTACTTGGGTTATCAATGGTTATGAAAGCCTTTCCAATACTGCAAATAATCCCTTTTGTTGAAGCTTCCATATTACTGTAGTTTCATAAATAACTAAGGGAAATCAAAAGCTACTTCGGAAAGCTTTTGTCAAGTTGCACAGCTTTGTTTCAGGGTGTTTTTTGAAGGAAATTGTATTTCTAAAGTGATTTCCCTTTGATTCTGCCATCCGACATAATATTTACGAAAATTTCCGTCCGACTTTTTTTAAGCGGAAAATTATTACAAAGTCAAGTTAATGGAAGAAAAAATCTTATTTCGATCGTTAGGGCATTTCGCTCCTTTGTACTGGGAAAGGGGGTCGGGGTGGGGGCGAAAAATTTGACTAACGACGCCAATGTTGGGCTTTTTTTTTTTTTTTTTACGACTGATATTTTTAACTTGGTTGAGATGCACTTAATGTTACTGAACCAAGGCCCCGCACGGGGATAACTGGTTTTCCAGTTATTTGGGTAGCGGCGCCCCCACGGCCCGAGCTGACCTTGTGACTGGTCAACATCTGATGTCATGCCACCGCTTGTTTTTTATTTTGGTGTTTGCAGGGACGGCTGTTCATCCAGCTGTCGGGGAGTCGCGGCCCCACGTTCCCGAGCTGGTCTTGTGTCTAGCTTTTTCGTTTTTATTTATTTTTTCCACTGGCTAGTTGCCCGTGTTGTATTCTCTACCTAATCGCTACCACGTTATGTACTAACATCCCGGTCTTGTGGTTTTGTTACCCTCCACCACTAACTGATTTATATTAACCGCTCAGTTCGTAGGTTGCTGAGATTCCGTTTAGGTTCCCTGCCAGGATTTGTCTTCTTTAGATTTCTTTTTTCCTTTTAGCTGGTTTGGGTGCTAGACCTACCTGCATGTTTGCCGCGTGCGGAGACCCGTGAGGCGGAAATGGGATGTCTGGCGGCTGAGGTCGCAGGAGACCGGATAAGTGCCTCCTGTGTACCAACACTCCTCTTCGACCCCGGCTTCGCTGTAAACGGGAGGCTAGAGACTAACCCACCTCTAGTCAGAAGTCATGTACCAAGTTGTGTACAGGGCTTTAGCGGCTTTTTTGTCGTATGGCACGGCAGGGTGAGCCCGGGGGCTGTGGGATCATGCCAAAGGCGTTGGCATGACGGTACCAGGAGGCCGAAGTGTCCGCCGAGTGCGTGTGATCACAGCCAACGGACTATATCTGCAACGTATAAGCTCCAGAACTGTGTCTAGCGTCATTTTCTTGGCTTGCGGACCTCCAGTTCTCCCTTGTAGGGCTCGGTGGTGGGTGGAGTAGTCTGCAGACGAATCTTCCTTCTTTTTTTCCCATGGGTAAACCCAAAATCAAACGCTCCAAATTTAAGTCGCCTGAGACAGTGATAGTTGCCAACGACACTCCTTCATCTTCTCAACCTACCAAGTCTCAAAACCTTAAACGTTCTTTAGACCATAACCTGGACCAAGAATGTACAACCTCTTCTTCGGCAGCTGTACCAGTCGCTCCGAAGCGTCGTCTCCCCTCGATTGCTGTGACTACGCATGCTACACACTTACTTGTAGAATCCGTCGATCCGAATGAGAGACTGTCCACCAGATCTCCTTTTTCATTTCTAAAGCTTTGGACGCTGCGGTTGGCCCCTTGAAGTCTGTGAGGAAGCTTCGCTCTGGGGACCTGCTTGTCCAAACTTGCAGTGTTTCTCAGAGTAACACTTTTCTGCGCCTTTCTAGTCTTCAAGGCATTCCTGTCAAAGTGACACCTCACCCGTTTCTTAACACCTCTCGGGGTGTTATTTCGGAGTTTGATCTCTTGCCATGCAGCGAGGATGAATTGGTGACTGAACTTGCGGATCAGGGTGTTCTTGCTGCACGTCGTATGATGTTCCGGCGTGATGGCTCTTTGATTAAATCTAAAAATGTAATCTTGACTTTTAACTCCCCGAAAGTTCCGACCGAAATCAAGGCTGGCTACTTGGTCTGTGGAGTTCGCCCGTACATTCCCAGTCCTCTGCGCTGTTTCAGGTGCCAGAGGTACGGGCATTCACAACGATTCTGTAAGAGTTCCGCTCGTTGCGCTAATTGTGGCTCCGGTGAACATGACGGGGAAGGTTGCACTTCTGCGGCCTGCTGTGTTAACTGTGGTGAGGCCCATGCTGCTTACTCCCGCACCTGTATGAAATGGAAGGACGAGATGGCGATCCAGCGCCTCAAGACCCTGGAAGGCCTCTCGTACCCTGCTGCAAAGGCCAAGTTGGGTATACCCACCAATCGACAGCGTACTTTTGCCGCAGTGGTTCAGTCTCTGGCACAACCCGTGCAGCCCTTTGTTCCGCGCCCTGTTGCTCTCGCCGCACTTGCCAGGCGATCTACAGTTGAACAAGCGACACAGGTGGATTTCACCGAGCTCCAGCTTATTCGACCAGCTGAGTCTGCGACTTCTCTTTTGAAGACAACCGACTCTTCCGGTTCCCAGCAGACAGCCTGCACGTGCGGAAGACCCGGCCCTCAATCCGCAAAGGTGTGCAGTGTCCATCCAACTGTCTCGGCCTCTGCGAGGTCCCCACCCTCAACCAACATTATAGAGGAACATGGGGGGAGGAGAGTGACAGTTCGTCCCCAGCCTCAACCGGCATTGCAGAGGAACATGGGGGGGGAAGAGAGTGACAGTTCGTCCCCGCCCTCTGCCAGCGTTGCAGAGGAGTGGGGGGTGACTGTTCGTCCCTCTCAATTAGTAAATTTTTTTATAAATCTGATTAACTACCTTGTCTTCCCTGCTTTCATCATACTCTTTTTCGACTTTTCCCAGGCCTGTCTGCTCTTACTCATTTTCCACGCTTTTCAAAATCTGTGACTGATCGTTCTTTGTCTGGCGCTCTGTGGCCAAACCTGGCCCTTGCGCCACTAAAATCCACTAACCAACCAACCAACCAACTGAACCAAGGCAAACTTACGACAAACGTCTGATATCCGTGCTAACTATTTCAATTTATCATGTTCCTTTAAATTTTTATTTATCACTTAATTCCTTTTGTTTACAAAAGGAATTAACTGAACTCTTCCTTTTTCTAAAATCATTACCTATATATATTCCCCATCCTGTTCCGCATTGTATATAAAATGTATTTGGGTAGGATAAAAGTAAGGAAGTGTGCGTCTGTAAAAGTTTACATGTGCTTAGTACATGGAAATTTTTTTTTCCACCGCGATTACCACACCTATTACTTTCGAATTCAGTTAGTACCATTTTTCCCATTGTTATTTTGGGTCACATTCATTGCATTAATTATTTATTGATGTTCTTGGGTACATGCATAAATAATTAAAACATTGGTACTAAATAAGAAAATATATTGACAAATTAAAAAGAAAAATTTGCAAGATAAAAATGTTTAATTTTTTCAACGGCATCGAAAGCTCAGGGAACTGGTATTTTTCGGTATAAACATGTATTTTTATAACATAAAAAAAAATTGTATACATTAGACTACGCTTTCATGAGCATGAAGGTAAATAAAAAGAAAAAAATACATGTACAATAAAACACTGCTTTAAAGTTGTAAATGAAAAAGAGTTGGAATGGTTATAAAAAAAGAAATTGATAAAAAAGCTGCTGGATGGATGTTAGTGACACTTCTATCACACTACATTAGCAAATATTACACTCACAAACTCTAATTTATTTTTCTGGAGACCTTCTAGTTTGAGTCATGAAGTGTTGTTCTTGTCAGCAGGGTAAATTGGATGCTGTAAAGTCGGTGAGGAAACACTATCATCCCCAATTCATAGGAATAAAAAAAAAGAAAATTAAAACAGTAACACCAGGCTTAAAAACCTCATTCAGTGCCAGAATTGTTCAATACTTGGGTATTGAAGTTCCCTGACCCAAAAAAACAGCCCAGCTGTGTGGTCATTCCTTCTTGGACAAAGATTAATGCAAGTAATATTAAAAAAAAAAAAAAAAGACTATAAGAGTTACAACGCGTTAATCAAGCAATACTTAAGATAAATTCTAAACTCGATTGCATCCGAGAACTAAAAAAAGAAACACAAGAATTTAAACACACTATAGAATTTATGACAGCTAAATACGGTGAACTAATTAATAAGTAATAATTTGCAGCAGGCCAATAATGCTCTCAAAGGTAAAATTGAAATGATGGAAACTCCAGAAAATATTACTTGCCTTCAGATAAAAAATCTAAAACCTAAACTGCATTCAATGAACCAATATTATAGAAATAAAAATATCAAAATTCATGGACTTATCATTGAGAACATTAATTGTAAAAGTGAAATAAGGAAGAAAATAGACCTATAAGCTAATAAACTAAAAATACAGAATCACCAACCTAAAGATGTATACATTGTTCATGCCCTACCAGCCAACTAAGCAAAAATGGAATATGGAACTCCAATTTTGGTTCAATTTCGATCTGGATCTGTAAGAAACCAGCGGATCGCATCCAGAAGGACTTCTATTAACAACTCTGATTTAGATATCAAATATGAAAAAAAAAATCATTATCAATGTAAACCTCTCTCCTTACTACAGGCACATGTATTGGCAAGGTCGAAGATTGGTGCAACAACAAAAAATTTAATATACGCCTGGATCAGCGATGGATCTCTCTACATAAGACAAGGTGAAAAGGACCAAAAAAGATAAATTGTTTGGACTGAGGATCTGCAGCAATACAGCCTACAATATAACTATGACTTGTAATGCAATCTCAATATTACACATTCCAACATATAAATTACTTATTACCTCTGAATACAGATAAAACACTAAAAATAATACATATAAATGCTAGATGATTACAAACCTAAATCACACTTTTAGAAACACTTATACAACTCATTTGCACACCAGTGGATGTAATATGTATTACCGAAACCTGGTTTACTACACAGCATTATGCTATTCAAATTAATATCTCAACCGTGAATACTCGAGGGGAGGAGGAGTAGCAATTTATGTCAATAAACAACACCTATATTACTCTTTAAAGTAAAGAGTTTACATTTCTGAATAAAAATATTGAAATACTCACGTTCAAAATGAATTTTACATTACCGTATGTTACAGACCACCTCACTCAGACTTTAGCGAATATTTTGTAATTTTAAATAACCTTTTAAAATTTGCAAATCTTACAAATAAAAAAACATTTACAATGGGAGATTTTAATGTTGATATTTCGTGTAACAGCTCAATAACTAATCAATTTAACCAACTACTAACTACATATGGGTTTCTGAATACAATTAATTCCTCAACTAGAATCATCCCCAACACTAATACTACAATTGACTTATCTGTAACTAATGTCCCAGTTCAATTTACAACAACAGGAATATTACAATATGATATTAGTGATCACTTACCAATTTTTTTATCTACGGGAAGGGGAATGCATTTAAAACTGCACCTACACTTCCCAACAAAAAACGATGCATAAATAAAATAAATCTTGATAAATTCAAAACACTTTTAGGAGCGGTAACATGGGAAGAACTTGAAATGTATGAATTTCCAAACTTAGCTTATAATACATTTTTCACGATTTTTAAAGAAAAAAATCTTAAATAATACAAGATGGGAAAGAAATGTTGCAAACCTCACATCTCTTAAATCAAATAATAAACAAAAATAGGTTATACTGAAAAGAGAATAAGGCATTTGTGTTCTTACCTGTAAGAGGCACTGGTAAGCCCTGCGGTATGAGGAAAGAATGCCCACGGAAAAAACGCCCACGGAAAAATCGCCCACTTTTCGAAAGTAGGAAAAAACGCCCACAGACAAAATGCTCACGGGAAAAATATGCGATCGACTGATAAGTTTATATGTCTGTTATAAACGGTGTTCGGACAACTGCTGGCCAAACAACCGTTAGGGGTCATATAAAAATTGCGGTTTCTTGGCCACCTCACCTACATAACGAAAAAGGGTGTAGGAGAATTGGCCACCGGAGAACTGGCCACAAAAGTTCAAGGGTGTGTGTGTGGGGGGGGGGGTTGTAAGTATTATCGATTTTTGGCCTACATTGAGAATTGAATTAGGAACTCCAAACAAATTTCGAGAAAACGTTCTATGTAAGCCAAGCGAGAATTACAGCATAATTCATGTATGTTCGGAAAAGGACCCTAAGGTGGAATTTTTTAATAACGCTGCATTTTTACGTAGGTACTAAATATTTACATAACATGTCAAGTTTGCAATATTTTTCTTTTACTTAATTAATTCACAGGCGAAGAAAAAAGTGTTGAATAGGCTTAGGCCTACGGCCTATTAATTAATGTATGGATTGAATGTATGGTGCATAAGTAGAAGCGCAATATTATTGGCAATTAATACAGACATTTGACGTGGAATAGGAATAGCTGTGGTGAAGTGGAAGCACATCCGGCGCGTAACTGGAAGACCCTGAGTTCGATTCCTGGTGGCGGCCACTGAGAATTTTTCCGTGACTCACTTATAAAAGTGGAAAGAGCGATGACTTCTGTTTGATTATTGACAATACTTGTTATGTAAATTTTACGAATATGGGAATGACGGAACGAAAACTTTTAGAAGGGCCTAAACGTTAGTCCTAATATTATTTTCTGCCTGAGTAATACCGCAATATTAATAATTTGATGTGTTACGTAAACGTTATGAATATAACATCGTTAGAATAAAAACTGTTAAATAGGCCAAGGCCTAGGACTTATGACTTAAGGGCCGCGGGTGGCCTAGTGAAGAACCAAATAAGATTGTTAACTTTCAACTTACTACTGTAGAGTAGCTACTTTCTTAAAAAATTATAGTTCGGCTTTACTGTAATAAATTTGTGACTATTCTTATTTTTTAAAGTAAGGTCTTAATTTTTATAAAACTATGCATGTTTGTTATTTAACTATATCAATTAAAAGGGAAATAATTAAAAGTCAGATTATTTTATTTATAAATACTTGTAAAGTATAATGCATTTAATTGTAAAAGCGATTTTTCGTAAAAGGCGCAATGTACAGATATAACTTTGTGTAATGTGCTTTCTTACCACTCTTGTCTCTTTTGGAAATCCTCTTTTGTGTACGGCGAGCGGAAGGGGGTGGGAGGCATCTGTCTTTCGTCAAAGTGGTGCTTTGCAGCTGCAGCTGGAACGTTTGCTAGCGACCGCACCCCAAATAACAAGCGATATATTTCATTTAAATTTATCGGTTGGCCACCGGTCAGGGTGTGTCTTCACCGTGAGTAGTATAATCTCAAGTTACAGGCATACTTCTTTTCTTCCCAGTGTAAAGAAAAATACGCACTCATAGCTTCCTGGGAGTTTTCCAAAGGACAACTAAAACAGTTAATTTCTACATGACGGGTGTAGGAGAACTGGCCACAAAAATTTTAAGGGGCCGTATAAAAATAACGTTTTTGACCGCTTCGTGCCCACGACCCCCAGAGGTTGGTAATCAGAGTCATATAAAGTTCCCGTAATTTCGTCTTTTCTTAACTGCGATAATTAATGTAACTCTTTATAAGAAATGTTTATGATCTACATCTCAGCAAAAGATTTAAGGGTTTTCAAACTACAAGTCTGCAAATTATCTGAGCGCATGTGCTGACTCAGGAAACCTGTCGGGGGGGGGGTAATATCAAAACTGTAAGATTTGAAAAATGTATCGTCCCATCGAGAGATTTTCAGCATTTACAAGCTACAGCTGGACAGATTATTTGAGGGCACGTGCCTACTCAGCAAACCTGGGGGGTGGGGTGGGTGTGGGGGGTTATATGATAATTGTTAATTATATAGAATTTCTTGTCCGACCCGGAGATTTTCATCATTCACATGCCTTCAGATAATGTGTCGAGTTGTAGCTGCTAATTGCCCCGCACGGGGATAACTGGTTTTCCAGTTATTTGGGGAGCGGCGCCCCCACGGCCCGAGCTGACCCTGTGGCTGTTTCTGTTTTGATTTCGTCTTGATACGATGATACCACCGAAGGGACAGCTGTTCATCCAGCTGATGGGGAGTGGCGACCCCACGGCCCGAGCCGACAGTAGTGTTTAAAATCTTTTTCCATTTGTGGTTGTTGTTGTTATCTCGCCACGCTCCCGCCTCAGTCCTGTAGGTTGCTGAGGTTGTGATTATGCGCCAGCCCTTTCCTCTCACTTTCCTGTTTTTGCTTTCTTCTCCACTCCCTTTTTTCTCTATTTTCTACTCCTCTTCCTTTTCTTTTTCATTTTCTGTTCCCTCTTCGTTTCTTCGGGCTGGTTAGCTAGACCTACCTGCACGTTTGCCGTGTGCGGTGACCCGTACAGGTGGAAAAGGGGATGCTGGAGGCTGAGGTTACTGGGGGCCAGGCTATAGTTGTCACCAGTCGCCAACACTCCTCTTTGCCCCTGCTTCACCCTAAACGGGAGGCTAGGAACTAACCTACTCCTAGTCAATCGGCTTGTCATTTCGTACGACGGGGTGAGTTTGGGGATAGTGTGGGCATGCCAAAGGGGTATTACCAAGACCCGGGAAAGTCGCGGTACTCGCTGAGCGCATGTCTGCACGATCAACATGCTATATCCGCCGCCTAACCCTAGGGCCGTGTCCTGCGCCCATGTTGGCCTGCGGACCTCCGGCTCTCCCCTGTTGGGCTCGGTAGTGGGCGGGGAAGCTGGCGGATGAATTTTTTCGCATTATATATGGATTCTTCAACTATTCCCCCTTCTGTCAAACTAAAGAAATCTTTGGACACGGATCCTAACCCCACCAATAAGAAACTGCGTACTTTGCCGCCGGACACTGCCCGATTTTTTATCATCCATGCACGGGAAGAATCTCACAAGCTTGGCTCCAAATCTTCCTTCTGGATTCAAAAGCCCTGCAAGGAGCGGTTGCGTCACCAACTAGTGTGAAGAAGTTAAAATCGGGAGATATATTGGTGGAAATGTCAAGTCCACGCCATGGTTCATTGCTCTTGGGAGTCTCCAACTTGGGTGGTGTCCCTGTGGACATCAAACCTCATCAGTCCCTGAATTCATCCAGAGGTGTCATCTCCGAGCGCGACCTCGTGGATGTTTCAGAGGAAGAATTTCTGGAGGAGCTTGCCAACCAAGGTGTCACAGCGGTTCGTCGGATCAAGTTCCGCCGAAACGGGGAGCTGGTCAACTCCAGAACAGTGATTCTGACCTTTGATCGCCCGACTCTTCCATCTTCCATCCATGCGGGCTATTTGAACTGCTCTGTGCGCCCGTACATTCCTAACCCCCTTCGTTGCTACCGATGCCAAGTGTACGGGCACTCCCAGCAGTCTTGCCGTGGTGCTGCTACTTGCAATCGTTGCGGTTCACACGACCATCTTCAGTCTGACTGCTCTGCTGCAGCTGCCCATTGTGTGAACTGCAAAGGCGACCATGCTGCCAATGCCAAGAACTGTCCGAAGTGGATTGAGGAGCGGAAGATTCAGGAGGTTAAGACACTTGAACACCTGTCCTACCCTGAAGCTCGACGGAAGGTCGTTCCCGCTGCTCCAAGCGCACGCACCTACTCTTCCGTTGTGGCTCCTAAAACATCCATTGCCACTCAGACAGACATCACTATACCAAAAGACTGCCCTTTCTCTCTCGAGGATATTTATGCTGCTGGGCTGAAGGCCCTTCGACTTTCCACCACTGACAGTTTATCTTTGCCACCACAGACCAATGCTCGGGGTCCTGCATCCTCGCCCAAGCGCGCTGTTGCAGAACAGGTTTCCCGTTCTACGAGCCCTGATCCCTCGCCTGCTAGACACAAAGGCAAGGCCAAACAATCCTCAGCCACTAAATCTCAAACAAAGGTTCAAGCCGGAACGAATCAGTCCCGGTCTTCATCCTCCAGACACCCCCCAGTCCTTCCCCCGGTTACCACGCTGCCGAGGGGCACTGCAGACCAGACTGAGGAATTCATGGACTCCGAGGCCTTCTAGGCCTCTTCAGTTCATTTGACCCACGTTTCTTTCTTCCTATCTACCCCTCAAATCATGGTTTCAATCGTTCAATGGAACTGTCGAGGTTTTCGGACAAAATATGACGACGTCAAACATCTGCTTTCGTCGTACTCTCCGGTGTGCCTTTGCCTCCAGGAGACAAAACTTAAACCATCAGACCTGCTCTCAGTTCGAGGCTACAGTGCATTTCGGAAAGATAATGTTTCAGGAGATATAGCTTGCGGGGGAGTTGCCATTCTTGTCCCCCACAGTGTTCCAGTTTCTCCCGTTGCGGTCTCAACATCTTTACAAGCCGTTGCGGTGCGTATCTCCATGCCTGTGCCTCTAACTGTTTGCAGCGTCTATCTGCCGCCGGATGAGGACGTGAGCGTGTCCGTTCTTGAGAGCTTAGTTGGGCAGCTGCCGTCACCTGCTCTTCTTCTGGGTGACTTCAATGCTCATAATCCATTGTGGGGTAGTGTCAGAACAGACGTACGAGGCCGTAGGATCGAATCTCTTCTGTCCTCGACCTCCCTGTGCCTTTTTAACACCGGAGCTGACACTTATTTCCACGAGCCTACACGAAGTTTCAGTGCGATCGATTTATCTTTGGGTTCACCATCAGTTATTGCTGACTGGTCGTGGACGGTGTGCAACGACCTCCATGGGAGCGACCACTTTCCAATTGTACTTGGCTATAATGAGAGCGTGCCATCTTCTGCTTCCCGCCCTCCTCGATGGAGGATGGATCGTGCCAAGTGGGAGGTCTTCACATCGTCCGCAGTGATACCTTCTGTCATGGTGACCCGAGGGTCAATCGATGCAACTGTTACTGATGTCACCACGTGTATCATTCAGGCAGCGGATCTCTCTATCCCAAAGACATCAACGACGCTCCCAAGACGTCCGAAACCTTGGTGGACCTCTGATTGCACAGCGGCTAGGAGAGCTCAACATAAGGCCTGGTGTACATTTCGGCGGTATCCAACCGATGCTAATCTCGTTGAATTTAAAAGAGCAAAATCTTACGCTCGGTTGGTGCGTCGACGAAGCAAGAGGAGTCTTGGATAAAGTACGTTTCATCGATCAATTCACGTGCCAGTTCAAAAACTGTTTGGGAAAAAATTCGTAGGATTCGGGGAAACTGTGGTTCCCATCAGATCTCTATTCTCGAGAGTAACGGCTGCACGTATGCTGAAGTCGGGGAGATAGTGGATTGTTTGGGTAGGGCGTTTGCCTCTGTTTCCAGTTCTGAGGCGTACCCTCTCTCCTTTCAGAGGACTAGACCAGCTGCTGAGTGCCAGAGACTCTCCTTTGCGCCTTTTCATAACACCGAGTATAACTCCCCTTCAGCATGGTTGAACTCCGAGTGGCTCTGCATCGGTCCGGTGCAACATCTGTAGGTCCCGATGGCATCCACTATGACATGATCCGTCATCTATCACAGTCGTCTCTCGAGAATCTGTTAGTGCTTTTCAACCGCATTTGGTTGGAGCACAGTTTCCCGGACTCCTGGCGAAAAGCGTTTGTTTTACCTTTTCCCAAGCCTGGCAAAGACCCCAAGTCTCCCTCTAGTTACCGGCCAATTGCCCTCACTAGCTGTCTGTGCAAAATCCTTGAACGCATGGTTAATTCTAGGCTAATTTACTTCCTAGAAGAACATCAAATTCTGTCGCCATCACAAAGCGGCTTCCGTCGTCATCGTTCAGCTCCTGACCATCTCCTGCTCCTTGAGACGTCTGTTCGAGAGGCATTCGTGCGTAGGCAGCACCTGGTGTCTGTCTTTTTTGACATCGAAAAAGCTTACGATAGAGCGTGGCGTCACGGTATCCTCCGTGACCTCCACGAGAATGGGTTGCGGGGAAACCTGCCAACCTTCATTGCCAACTTTCTTCGTAACCGTGTGTTCCAGGTGCGCCTCGGTACAACGCTCTCTGCCTTCTTCCATCAAGAACAAGGTGTTCCTCAAGGCAGCATTCTTTCGGTGACTCTTTTCATCCTCCGCATTAATTGTTTGCTTAAAAATCTTCCTCCTACGGTTTCGACTACCATTTATGTTGACGACCTTCACATCTTCTGCTCGTCATCAAGCATGCATTTCATTGAAAGGCAGCTGCAGTCTGCAATTAACCAGATAGTTAAAGCGGCTAACAACAATGGTTTCGTTCTTTCTGCTGACAAGACAGCCTGTGTCCATTTCTGCCGGAGGCGTGGCCTCCACCCCGATCCAGAACTCTATTTGGACCATGCAGCCATTCCAGTTTTGCCGGAAACCAAGTTCCTTGGTTTGACCGTCGACCGTGCGCTCACCTTTCGCTCGCACGTTCGACGACTCCGCACTTCCTGTCTGAGAGCTTTGTCCATCCTCAAGATCCTCGCCTCAGTCTCCTGGGGTGCAGACAGGACTTCCTTGTTCCGTATTTACCATTCTCTCATTCGGTCTAAACTGGATTATGGCTGTATGGTGTATGGCTCTGCGCGTCCTTCCGTTCTCCGGCCGTTGGATACCATCCACCATCAAGCGCTGCGTCTTTGTACGGGAGCCTTTCGTACGTCACCCATTCCCAGCCTTTATGCCGACGCGAACGAACCGTCGCTTCATTTACGCCGTCTGCAGCTGTCTCTTCAATTTTACCTGAAACTTAAATCACTCACAGACCATCCTTTATACGATGCAGTTTTTCATCCCCAGCATGCTCGTTTGTTCGAGATCCGTCCCTCGTGCATTCGAACCTTCGGTCTTCGTATGGCGGCCGTAGCTCGTGATGCAGGGCTCGACTTGTCACTCGTTGGAGAGACCAGGGGCTTTGAGGATTCTCCATGGCATCCTCTTGGTGTCATGGTCGATACCAACTTTACATCTTTTGACAAGTCCTCAACCCCTGCGTCAGTGTACCAGCAGCTCTTCGCCGAACACCGTTACGTCAATGCAGACTTTATTCCTGTTTTTCACCGATGGATCTAAGGCAGCTGGTGTCGTTGGATGCGCCGCCGTCTGCATTGACGAAGTTTCTGTTGCCCGCATTCCTGCCGAGGCCACGGTGTTTTCGGCGGAGATGCATGCTGTGTATCTTGCACTTGTTCACGTGCAGTCGAGCTCTCATCAGCGTGCTATTGTGTACACTGATTCGTTGAGTGTTGTGCAATCATTGTCATCTTTGGATTTCTCTGGCCACCCACTTCTTTTTACCGTACGGAGACTTCTTCGTTCTTTGCTCGAGGCTGATGTCCAGATTCGGTTCTGCTGGATTCCTGGGCATGTTGGGATCCCAGGGAACGAGTCTGCTGATGCTGCTGCTAGATCTGCCTCTTCTTTGGTCGTCACACCCTTGCCACTGTTTCACCGTGATTTTCGCTTTCTTGTTCACGATCATATCAGACGAACGTGGCGAAGTCTGTGGGACCAACAGGTGGAGAATAAACTGCACCGTGTTAAACCCATCCTTGGAGTCTGGAAATCATCGTGTCGCCGGAACCGTAGGGAAGAAGTTGTTCTTGCGCGTCTCCGCATTGGGCATTGTCGCTTCACGCATAACTATTTGCTGTGTGGCGACGCTGCCCCAATGTGTGAGGCGTGCGACTGTTTACTCACCGTCTCTCATGTTTTGTGCAGTTGTGTTCGTTTTCGTCAGCATCGGTTTCACTATTTTCAGTCTCATCTGCTGGACGAGGACGCAGCTACGCTTCAAAAGCTTTTGGGCGACCACTGCGACACTTTCGCAGTATTTTCCTTTCTAAAACAGATTAACGTTTTAAAACTCATTTAAAAAAAAAAAAAAAAAAAAAAAAAAAAAAAGTTATATTATAATGGTAAATTAATAAAGTTATATATAAACCTAATAAACTAACCAGTCTTCACAACATCTTTCATCATCCTCTTTTCTAACTTTTACCAAGCCTGTCTGCTCTTAATCATTTCACCCCGCTTTTTAAAATCTTTAGCTGATAGTTCTGTGTCTGGCGCTCTTTGGCCAAGCCTGGCCCTTGCGCCACTAAAATCAATTAACTAACTAACTAACCAAAGTAGCTGCTAATTGCCGAGAATCTCCCGATCGGACGAGAAATTGTTCATATTTTACACTTTTGGTATTACCCTCCCCCTCTTCGCCGACCCCGCACGGGGATAACTGGTTTTCCAGTTATTTGGGGAGCGGCGCCCCCACGGCCCGAGCTCACCTTGTGACGGAGTACTTTTCGTTTGCTCTTGAACGATAACATCACCGAAGGGACAGCTGTTCATCCAGCTGATGGGGGATGGCGTCCCCACGGCCCGAGCCGATTTTCTCTTATTGTTTTGCTTTTTTGTCTTAAGTTCATATCTTGACATGTTCCCGCCTCAGTTGTAGGCTGCTGAGGTTGTGATGAGGCGCCAGCTCCGGGTTTTTGTTCCTCGTTCTCTTCCCTGTCTTTTCTCTTTTATGTTACATTTTCTGTTTTTCCGGAGCTGGTTGGCTTAGACCTACCTGCATGTTTGCCGTGTGCGGTGACCCGTACAGGTGGAAATGAGGATGCTGGAGGCTGAGGTATTTGGGGGCCGGGTTGTAGTGTCTCCAGCTGCCAACACTCCTCTTTGCTCTCTGCTTCATCCTAAACGGGAGGCCGGGAGCTAACCCACTCCTGGTCAGGAAGTCTGTGGCCGAGTTGCGTCCGGTCTTCTAGCGGCTTGTCGTTCTGTTCGGCTGGGTGAGTTGGGGGTAGGGTGGGCATGCCAAAGGGGTGTTCTCCGGGCACGGGAAAGTCTGGGTGCACGCTGAGCGTGTGTCTGCCCTACCAACTTGCTATATCCGCTGACTATCCCTAGAGCCGTGTCCTGCGTCCTCTTGGGCTTGCGGACCTCCGGTTCTCTCCTCGTTGGGCTCGGTTGTGGGTGGGGAGGTTGGCGGACGAATCTTTTTCTCCCTCATGGCAACACAAAGTGTTTCCCACGCTGTAAATTTGAAGCGCCGTGTGGAGGACGGGTCGCCCTCCTCCACTAAGAAACTACTAACTACGAATTGCAATGCTCTGTTTCTTCTGATTCATTCAGTTGATCCGGCTCAGTCTCTCAGTTCGAAGAGTCCTTTCTGGATTAATAAGGCTCTTCAGGCCGTTGCGGGCTCTCCGAAGAGTGTTAAGAAGCTCCCGTCAGGGGATCTTCTTGTGGAGACATCTCATCCACGTCACAGTGCCACCCTGCTGGAGACGACCGTTCTGCTGGACATTCCTGTGCAGATCTCACCCCATGGCTACCTCAATTCCTCTCGCGGTGTGGTCAACTCCCGCGACCTGCTCGAATGCAGTGATGAGGAATTGTTGGTTGAACTCGGGGACCAACATGTCACTGGGGTTCGGCGTATCCTTTTCAGGCGGGATGGGAAGTCTATTCCCTCCCGGAACATCGTCCTGACCTTTGACTCACCTACCCTGCCAACTTCCATCAAGGCGGGGTACTTGCGTCTCGATGTTCGGCCCTACATCCCGAACCCCCTGAGATGTTTCAAGTGCCAGCATTACGGTCACTCCCAGCAGTCTTGCCGTAATGTAGCAAAGTGTGGGCGCTGTGGTTCAGCTGAACACTCTTTGGCGGACTGCTCCGCTGAGGTGGATCACTGTGTGAATTGTGAGGGTTCCCACTCTGCGTCTTCTAAGCAGTGTCCCAAGTGGATCGAGGAGCAGGCTATCCAGCGCCTGAAGACCACTGAACATCTTTCCTACCCTGAGGCCAGGCGGCGGATAGCTCCTCTTCCATCCGGCCGACGCTCCTATGCCTCGGTTGTGGTGCAGAAGGCTACTGTTGCGGTTCAGACTGAGGCGGCCATCCCGGCGCGTTGTCCTTATGATTTTGAGGACATCGTCGCTGCTGGAATGGCAGCGCTGCAGTCTCGCCGCATTGCATCCAAGGCGACATCTACATCGTCGCCTAAACCTGCTACGCCGAAACCATCTACCAGCACAGGGACCCAGGGCACTGCAAAGAAGAAGCCAGAAAAAGTGAGACCCGGCTCATCATCCCCGAAACAGAGCAAGCAAAAACAGCCTCTCAACACAGGGGGTAAACACAGCCCTGTGTTACCTCCAGACACTGCCGATGGGTTGGAGGTGATGGACGACAGTGAGACGTTCTAGTCGTCTGTCTTTTTCCTTCTTTCGTTACATTTTTCATTCTGGCCACGCTCATTCAGTGGAATTGCCGAGGTCTGCGATCACGCATTGATGATTTGAAAGGTTTACTGTCTTCGCACACACCTGTGTGCGTGTGTCTCCAAGAGACAAAGCTTCGCACGACGGACACTCCTTCGTTGCGGAGATATTCTCTTTTCCGCCATGTTCACCTGGATGGCGTTATTGCCTGCGGTGGGGTGGCCGTCGTGGTTCCTCATGGTATTCCTGTCGCTGCAGTTGCCCTTCGGACGACTTTGCAGGCAGTGGCAGTGCGACTTTCTGTGCACACACTGTTCACGGTGTGTTCCCTCTACATACCGCCAGATGAAGCTGTAAGCCTTTCGGATCTGGAAGATTTAGTTGACCAACTGCCGCCTCCTTTCTTCATCTTAGGAGATTTTAATGCTCACAATCCGTTGTGGGGTTCTACAACTCGAGACTCCAGGGGCCGTGTTGTTGAGTCCCTTCTCTCCAACACGTCCCTCTGTCTCCACAACACCGGAGTTACTACTTACTTTCATGAACCCACCCGCTCGTACTCAGCCATTGATCTGTCTCTGAGTTCACCATCTTTATATCCTGACTGGTCCTGGAGCGTGTCTGGTGATCCCCTTGGCAGCGATCACTTTCCCATCTTTCTCCGTCTCGCGGGTGGCGGGTACCGTTACCCTACTCGCCCTGCTAGATGGAATATTGATCGTGCCAAGTGGGACGCATTCACGGCTTCAGCGATTATTACTCCGGCTGTGGTGACCTCGGGAACGGTCGATGACGCTGTTGCGGCGGTAACGGATTGTATTGTGCAAGCGGCAGAACTTACCATCCCCAGGACGTCGACTAAACTTCCACGTTGCCCGAGACCTTGGTGGAATTCCACTTGTATGGCAGCTCGTCGGGCCCAACATCGGGCTTGGGGTAGGTTTCGTCGGTACCCCACCGACGCGAACCTACTTGCTTTCAAGAAAGCCAAGTCCTACGCGCGATTGGTTCGTAGGCGTAGTCAACGGGAGTCCTGGTTACAATATGTATCCGGGATTAACACCAATACCAGCCCTAAGATCGTTTGGGACAGGATCCGTAAGATTCGGGGACAGTACCCATCTGGGGAAATCTCCATTCTTGAGAGTGGTGGAGGGACGGTTGCTGACGCTCCGGGTATTGCTGACTGTCTGGGCGCCGCTTTTTCTTCGGTGTCCAGCAGCAGCAATTACCCTGCTTCGTTCCGGCAGTTACAGCCGCGGCTTGAACGGTCCAAGATTTCTTTTGGATCGTTTTCTGCCACAGATTACAACAGCCCGCTGACTGCCGTGGAGCTGAAGACCGCTCTGAATCGGTCCGGCCGGACATCTGTCGGACCGGATAACATCCATTACGAAATGCTGAAGCACCTTTCTCCGTCCTCTCTTGAATGTCTGCTAATCCTGTTTAACAGGATTTGGCAAGAGCATGTCTTTCCCGAATCTTGGCACACCGCCATTGTCGTTCCTGTTCCCAAACCTGGTAAAGCTCCCACTAACCCGTTGAACTACCGACCAATTGCTATGACGAGCTGCCTTTGCAAAGTACTCGAGCGTATCATTAATTTTCGTCTCATTTTTTATCTGGAGTTTCATCACATTTTTTCACCTCATCAGAGTGGATTTCGCACATCTCGATCCACCACCGATAATCATCTTCGCCTTGAGACATCTGTCAGGGAGGCGTTTGTCCGACGTCAGCACATGGTCTCCGTATTCTTCGACATGGAGAAAGCCTATGACCGTACCTGGAGATACGGCATTCTCCGTGATCTGCACGAGTGCGGATTGCGGGGAAACTTACCATCTTTCATCGCCGGATTTCTCCAGGACCGGAGTTTCCGTGTGCGCGTCGGGTCGGCCCTCTCTGCGGTGTACCCGCAAGAACAGGGTGTACCTCAAGGCTCCATTTTATCAGTCACTCTGTTCATCCTTCGTGTCAACCATATTTTCCAACTGCTTCCTCCGACGGTTCGTGGAACCATGTACGTGGATGATCTGCAGATCTCTTGCGCGTCAGTTAACATGCGCACCATCGAGAGACAGCTCCAGTCTGCCATTACCAAGATCTCTCACTGGGCTTCCCAAAATGGCTTTGGCTTCTCGACGCAGAAGACCGTTTGCGTGCATTTTTGCCGCAAACGGGGTCTTCACCAGACCCCAGCCTCCGTCTGGGGTGTTCTACCATCCCTGTGGTGTCAGCAGCCAGGTTCCTTGGGCTAACTTTTGACCGAGCGCTCACCTTCCGGCCTCACATTCAGTCTTTGAAGGTGAAGTGCACGAAGTCATTGAGTATCCTGAAGGTCCTCTCCCGAACATCTTGGGGGGCCGACAGGTGCTCAATGCTTCGCATTTACCATTCTCTGATTCGGTCAAAGTTAGACTTCGGATGCATTACGTACGGTTCAGCGCGTCCATCGGTTTTAAAGCCTTTGGACCCCGTCCATCACCAGGCATTGCGGCTATGTACTGGTGCTTTCCGTACCTCTCCCGTGCATAGCCTGTATGCGGAGGCTCATGAGCCGCCGTTGTGCATCCGTCGTAAGCAGCTGTCTCTTCAGTTTTACACAAAACTGAAATCTCTTCCTGATCATCCCCTGCATGGTTCCATCTTCCAACCGGACTGTGTCCGCTTGTTTTCCAACCGCCCCTCCTGTGTTCCGACGTTCGGGATTCGGATGTCTGCCATGGTGCGCGATGCTGGTCTAAACTTGTCAAGGATTGGTTTGACCACCTTTTTCAACCGTCCTCCTTGGCAGTCCGTTCTAGCAACGGCTGACCTTTCTCTTTGTGTGTGGCCAAAGTCTTCCACTCCTGCTCTGGTGTACCAGCAGCTCTTTGCTGAATTACAGTCTGTCTACCCGGATTTTGTGCCTGTGTTCACCGATGGCTCGAAGTCCGGGGATGTCGTTGGATCCGCTTTTGTGTGTGGCGAATCCTCACATGCTGAGCGGCTTCCGCCTGAATCCACCGTCTTTTCGGCAGAGATGCGTGCGGTACACCTCGCTTTGTGCCACATACAGTCTCGATCACTTCGTCGCGCTATGGTTTGCTCTGATTCCCAGTCCGTCATCCATGTTTTATCTTCTCCAGAGGACACGGACTCACCTGTCATCCGTGATGTCCGTCGTCTTCTTGGAACTTTGGAGGGTGATGGCTTCCTGGTCCGATTCTGTTGGGTTCCTGGCCATGTTGGGATCCGGGGTAACGAGCTGGCAGATCTCTCTGCTAGGTCTGTTTCCTCCATGTCGCCAGCTCGGCTGCCACTGTCTTTCCGAGATTATCGGCCATTGATCCGGACTTTTGTTATGGGTGAGTGGCAGTCCCTGTGGTCTCAGCAGGGCAGCAATAAACTCTATGCCATCAAACCACGGATCGAACTATGGAAGTCTAGTTTGCGGAAGAACCGTCGTGAGGAAGTTGTTCTTGCACGTCTCCGCATTGGGCACTGTCGTTTTACTCACCGCTTTTTGCTGTGTGGCGAGAGTGTCCCGGTGTGTGAGGCGTGCGACTGTCGTCTCACCGTCCTTCATGTTTTGTGTACTTGTGTTCGTTTTTGTGCTCATCGTTTTCGTCATTTTCACTCTCATCTGTTGGACGAAGGAGCAGCTACGCTGCAAACTCTTATCGGTGAAGCCTGCGATACGAGAGCAGTGTTTTCATTTTTACGGGAAATT
The DNA here is from genome assembly GCA_039090855.1 of Macrothele yani. Classification (NCBI taxonomy): domain Eukaryota; kingdom Metazoa; phylum Arthropoda; class Arachnida; order Araneae; family Macrothelidae; genus Macrothele; species Macrothele yani. The sequence continues at coordinate 245,962 of JAYWMT010000087.1, forward strand.
GACTTTTATAAACTCGTCTAGATTTTAACTTCTTCATTCTCATGTTTCATTTTTACTACCTCAGCCTGTTTTTAACCTTGTGTACGTTTTTATTGCTTTAGTTTTGTTTTGATGTCTTTTGTTTGGCGCTCTTTGGCCAACCATGGCCCTTGCGCCATTAAACTCAATCAACCAACCAACCAACCGACCTCTTCGCCGACAGGTTTCCAGAGAGTGACATGCGCTAAGAAAATTTGTCGAGTTGCAGTTTCTAAATGCTGAAGATCTCCAGATCGGAAGAGAAATCTTGATATTTTACGATTTTGGTATTACCTCCCCCTCCCCCCACCCCGACTAGTTTCCTGAGGCAGCAGATACCCTCAGATAATTTGACGTGTTGTAGCTTGTAAACGCTGGAAATCTCCCGATCGGACCAGAAATTCTTTATATTTCATATTTTAGATTTTAAGCACCCCCTCCCCAGACAAATTCCCTGGGTTTGCACATACTCGCAGAGAATTTTTTATTTGTAGTTTCTGGAAAAATATCGTACAGCAGTTGGCTTGAAGACAACGGTGAATCATTAGTATGTTTTTAAATAACTGTTGCATAAGACTACCACGGCTTTCAGGCCAACACCATGCAACCTCTACAGTCCATCAGTGCAATCCGAACTTTCCTCTCGTATTTGTAAGGTTTGCAGAAACTCAGTCGAAAAGATACCCAACGCTCATTTCACGTACGCTTGACATTTAATATTCAACATTATATTATGTACACTGCCACCTTTATCCATGAAGTGGCACAAAAATCTGCTGGGATGAATGTATGGTGGGCTGCTCTATCGGCAGCATAATTATGCACAATGATTTCAACACTCTATCACTGATTAAAAACGATAACACTGATTCAAACACTGTTCACTGATGAAATTCTAGCATGCACAATAAACAAATAGAGCGAAGGAAACATATGTGAGAGATTACCCAAAACATTTAAATACACACTTTAGAAAATGAGAATTTAGTACGAGCGTGAGTACCAGTGATTAAAATGATACAGTAAGTATCATGACTGCCGCAGTTTAATTATAAGCTATATATATGTCTCTATACCATTACACCCACCTGCGTAGGCTTGATGCCAAATTAGCAGGGAAGAGCTCTTAAGACTTATGGCCATAACACAAAGGAAAAAGACACGAATATAATGTGTTGGAGGCCTCCGCTTTCGTGCGTACTCCCTTTCACAGGGGACAGAGTTCTATACGCTGTTCACTGTCCGACGGCACTTGTGAGTCGTGAGCAAATGTTCATATAAAGTCCACATACCTTGGCAATCTTTTTATGAGGTCCTTAGCGCAGAGAAGTGGCAAGAAAATATCATGCCTGTTTTCGTGTGTAGACAGCCTAGGCAAAAGTGCACTCATGTCGACTTGATTGTTGTCGAGAAGTCCAAAGGACTGAGATGTCGTCATTTTAAGAGGGGATCATTCACAGCCCTCCTTACTTGCTTCTCTGCTTCTTTTTCCGAGGCTCTCCCAGCGGTCAGCTTTCAGGCCTTGGTTCCATGCACCTCGCTGATGCTTTTCTCGTGCGAGTTTTTGCCTTCGCCTCCGTCCTGAGAATGCCTCGCCGCTTGTTTCTCTCTTCTCCTCGGTTCTCCCCTCTTTGTCCTGTCACAAACAAGGGCTCCTCTTCGCCACTTGAAGAGGGATTTATCACCTTGTTTTCAACTGTGCGTGACCTTCGGCTTTCCCTTATCCAGTCCCGTTATGAGAAAATGCCACCGCCAGAATGTCTCTTTAAAGCTTCAAGAGGGAATTTTGGGGGTGAGTTTTGCAGACTTTCGTTAGAGTTGAAAATGCACAAGACTGTTGCTATGAGTCCGAAATAGAGATGATCTGTCGCCATGTGGCCTTTCACAATTCTCGTTTGCCAGAAGGCTACGAATTATGCACTTTTTAAATAATGAACAAATTTTAGCAATGGCAGTGATGAACAAATTAGAGGATCAATTACCGTAATTAATTATAACTATGAGTGCCGCCTTGCAGTTATATCGAAACGAAAATTTATCGCATAAATGGAATATAAAAATTTTCCACAAGTTAGGCTGCGCCCTATAACACTATATATACGCTATAGGGAGGAGTCAGTTTACTTCGAACATGGTCTTCCGCAAACATTACATCGTATTTTCCTTGCTTCTTTAGTTCTATGCTCTTCTTTTTCCCGCTGCAGATGACGACGGATTTTTCAAATCTTCGTCATCGCTGAAAGTTTGACGGCTTCTTTTCAGTGCAACATAATTTTCTTCCTCATCCTCACTGAAGTCAGTTTTTTTTTATCTATGTTTAGAAAATAGAATAAAGAAAGTATGAGAGATAAAACTCATACTTCCGCACATCTTATAACGGAATGCTAAACATTTTGAAATCTGATTAATAAAATTAATATTCTAAGCATTAAGGTACGTGCCCTTTTTACTGAAATTTCACTGCCTTCTTGTGAAAATTTTAGTGATTTTTTATTAAGTCCTTTCTCTAAATCTATAAAAAGTCAAGAAAAATAATGTAATGTTTTACTAAATGACTGTCTTTTCTTAACCTAGAATATTAAAGTGAGATTTAATTACAGTATAAAATTCAGAACTTTAATATTTCCAATTGTTTTAAAAAAATTAAACCAAAGTACAGGAATCCATTCCTGGACTGTACTCCTACAAAGTTATAATTCTTAAAGAACGTGAAGAGCAAGCATAAAATAGACCATAGCGTTCTGGTCTAGTAGTTTAACCGTTACAAGATTTAGGATGGAAAAAGACTTACTTGAAAATGAAGCCATTTCTTCCTCCACGTTACAAGACGTTCGTCTCTGGTGGTGAACTGAGACACTGCGGGGAAGGTTTCATCTATATATCTGATTTGGAACAGTGTTTTCTGTTGTTTTAAGTAACAAAAAGCAAATACATCTCAATGCAGTATTCAAAGTTGATAACAGTAATGATGAAAACAACAAGACGATAGAAAAGCTCAGATGTTACATGTTAAAAATAATGATTCGGATTAAAAGAGCGTAACGTGGGAGTCTTGATATAATTTCAGCATGTCTTCCTGGGGTAATATGAACATCAAGATGACCTTTTAAACATACGATTTGCATTCTGTAACCGGACATTCAATGTACAATGGTGATAACACATCGAAGCAATTAAAATGAAAATGGCATACAAAAAACATCCTAAGGCGGAACTGGAGGCCAAATGATTTTTTGCATAATTAAACAATTCGTCCGGGATCAAAGACCTCCACTATGGTGCTTTAAGATATTATTGCCATGTTCATTTTAAACAAATTTGTCTCTGTTAACCTTTCCATCTGTGTCACCATATGTGACCCCGCACGGGGATAACTGGTTTTCCAGTTATTTGGGGAGCGGCGCCCCCACGGCCCGAGCTGACCTTGTGACTGGTCACCATCTGATGTCACGCCACCGCTACTTTTTTATTTTGGTGTTTGCAGGGACAGCTGTTCATCCAGCTGTTGGGGAGTCGCGGCCCCACGATCCCGAGCTGGTCTTGTGTCTCGCTTTTTCGTTTTTATTTATTTTCTCCACTGGCTAGTTGCCCGTGTTGTGTTCTCTACCTAATCTCTACCACGTTATGTACTAACACCCCGGTCTTGTGGTTTTGTTACCCTCCACCACTAACTGATTTTATTAACCGCTCAGTTCGTAGGTTGCTGAGATTCCGTTAAGGTTCCCTGCCACGATTTGTCTTCTTTGGATTTCTTTTTTCCTTTTAGCTGGTTTGGGTGCTAGACCTACCTGCATGTTTGCCGCGTGCGGAGACCCGTGAGGCGGAAATGGGATGTCTGGCGGCTGAGGTCGCAGGAGACCGGTTAAGTGCCTCCTGTGTACCAACACTCCTCTTCGACCCCGGCTTCGCTGTAAACGGGAGGCTAGAGACTAACCCACCTCTAGTCAGAAGTCTTGTACCAAGTTGTGTACAGGGCTTTAGCGGCTTTTTTGTCGTATGGCACTGCAGGGTGAGCCCGAGGGCTGTGGGATCATGCCAAAGGCGTTGGCATGACGGTACCCGGAGGCCGAAGTGTCCGCCGAGTGCGTGTGATCACAGCCAACGGACTATATTTGCAACTAAGCTCTAGAACTGTGTCTTGCGTCATGTGTTTGGCTTGCGGACCTCCAGTTCTCCCCTGTTGGGCTCGATTGTGGGCGGAGTACGTTGCTGATGAATTTTTTCTTACTCCCATGGGGAAACATAAACCCTCCTCAAAATTTAAAAAACAACAGGATATGGTGATTGATCAGGGGCCAAATTTGCCTCAACCACCTCCCACACATAACACACTGAAGAGAACTTTCGTTGAAAAACGACATCACCGCGACGTATCTTTAGATCCAGGTGTTGAGCCGTCAGCTCAGAAACGTCGCATTACACTTGCAGATTCGATACCTCAAGCTACTTTTCTCGTCATTTCTTCTACTGACCAGATGTTGAAACTTTCCTCAAAGTCTCCTTTTTTCATCTCGAAGGCACTTGCGGGTGTTGCTGGCTCTTTGAAGTCAGTGAAGAAGCTACGCTCTGGAGACCTGCTTGTGGAAACTTGCACTCTCTCTCAGAGCAAATCTCTTCTGCAGTTGACCAGACTTCAGGATATTCCAGTTCAAGTGACGGCACATCCGTATCTCAACACCTCCAAGGGAGTCATTTCTGAGCCCGACTTGTTGGTCTGCGATGAAGATGAACTTGTGTGTGAACTTGCTGATCAGGGTGTCATAGCTGCCCGACGCATGACTTTCAGGCGCGATGGCGCGCTGATCAAATCACGAAATGTTATTTTGACTTTTAACAGCCCGAAGGTACCTACTGAAATAAAGGCTGGTTACTTGTTATGTGCGGTTCGTCCTTATATACCAAATCCTCTACGCTGTTTTAAGTGCCAGAGGTATGGACATTCCCAGCGGTCCTGTAACAGTGTTGCGAGGTGCGCCAATTGTGGATCCCGAGACCACGAAGGGACTGGATGCACTTCAGAGCCCTGCTGTGTAAACTGTGGTGACTCCCACGCTGCTTATGCCAGGTCCTGTTCGAAGTGGAACGACGAGAAGGCGATCCAGCGCCTCAAGACCCTGGAGGGCCTCTCGTACCCTGCTGCCAAGGCCAAGTTGGGTATTCCCAACAACCGACAGCGTACTTTTGCCGCAGTTGTTCAGTCTCAGCCACAACCCGTGCAGCCTTTTGTTCCGCGCCCTGTAGCTCTCGCCGCACTTGCCAAGCGATCTACAGCTGAACAAGCGACACAGGTGGATTTCACCGAGCTCCAGCTTATTCGACCAGCTGCGTCTTCGCCTTCTCTTTTGAAGACGCCCGCCTCTTCCGGTTCCCAGCAGACAGCCTGCACGTGCGGAAGACCCGGCCCTCAGTCCGCAAAGGTGTGCGGTGTCCATCAAACTGTCTCGGCCTCAGCGAGGTCCCCACCCTCACCCAACATTATAGAAGAACACGGGGGGAGGAGAGTGACAGTTCGTCCCCAGCCTCTACCAGCATTGCAGAGGAACATGGGGGGAGGAGAGTGACAGTTCGTCCCCGCCCTCTGCCAGCATTGCAGAGGAGTGTGGGGGGGAGGAGAGTGACGGTTCGTCCTTTTCCATTAGTAAATATGTTACTTTTAATAAACTTCATTAACTACCTTTTCTTCACTGCTTTCTTCATACTCTTTTTCAACTTTTACCAAGCCTGTCTGATCTTAATCATTTTCCACGTTTTTAAAAATCTGTGGCTGATCGTTCTTTGTCTGGCGCTCTTTGGCCAAACCTGGCCCTTGCGCCAATAAAATCCAACAACCAACCAACCAACCAACCACCATATGTGAAAAGAATATCTGACACTTTCAAAGCAATCAATAACCTCGAGTTCAACGGCTTGAAATTCTGCTTAAACAGAACATTCTCATAGTAGCTTTCTTAAGATCAGAGGGTCAAATGTTTCTCATATGTTTTAATGTGCCGGACAACATTTCTCATTTATTTTCTCCTTTGAAATGTCACTTGAGATCAGTGTTTTCTTAGAAGTTCATTACATTCAAACTTAAAATGCCATAAACTCTATTTTCAACTGAAATGAAATGTTCATAGTCAGGTTCCACACTGTTTTAAACATATTTAAACATGCTTTACGTTATGTTTAAAATATGGATTTAATCTTCGTACATTGTCTAACATATGAAATCACAAGACGTTGACAATTATATTAATGTAAAACAGAACTCTTAAACGACTTAAATTGCATAACCCTACCCCCGCACGGGGATAACTGGTTTTCCAGTTATTTGGGGAGCGGCGCCCCCACGGCCCGAGCTGACCTTGTGACTGTTTCTGTTTTGATTTCATCTTGATACGATGATACCACCGAAGGGACAGCTGTTCATCCAGCTGATGGGGAGTGGCGACCCCACGGCCCGAGCCGACAGTAGTGTTTAAAATCTTTTTCCATTTGTGGTTGTTGTTGTTGTTATCTCGCCACGCTCCCGCCTCAGTCCTGTAGGTTGCTGAGGTTGTGATTATGCGCCAGCCCTTTCCTCTCACTTTCCTGTTTTTGCTTTCTTCTCCACTCCCTGTTCTTCCTTTTCTCTATTTTCTACTCCTCTTCCCTTTCTTTTTCATTTTCTGTTCCTTCTTCGTTTCTTCGGGCTGGTTAGCTAGACCTACCTGCACGTTTGCCGTGTGCGGTGACCCGTACAGGTGGAAAAGGGGATGCTGGAGGCTGAGGTTACTGGGGGCCAGGCTATAGTTGTCACCAGTCGCCAACACTCCTCTTTGCCCCCTGCTTCACCCTAAACGGGAGGCTAGGAACTAACCTACTCCTAGTCAATCGGCTTGTCATTTCGTACGACGGGGTGAGTTTGGGGATAGTGTGGGCATGCCAAAGGGGTATTACCAAGACCCGGGAAAGTCGCGGTACTCGCTGAGCGCATGTCTGCACGATCAACATGCTATATCCGCCGCCTAACCCTAGGGCCGTGTCCTGCGCCCATGTTGGCCTGCGGACCTCCGGCTCTCCCCTGTTGGGCTCGGTAGTGGGCGGGGAAGCTGGCGGATGAATTTTTTCGCATTTTATATGGATTCTTTAAATATTCCCCTTCTGTCAAACTAAAGAAATCTTTGGACACGGATCCTAACCCCACCAATAAGAAACTGCGTACTTTGCCGCCGGACACTGCCCGATTTTTTATCATCCATGCACGGGAAGAATCTCACAAGCTTGGCTCCAAATCTCCCTTCTGGATTCAAAAAGCCCTGCAAGGAGCGGTTGCGTCACCAACCAGTGTGAAGAAGTTAAAATCGGGAGATATATTGGTGGAAATGTCAAGTCCACGCCATGGTTCATTGCTCTTGGGCGTCTCCAACTTGGGTGGTGTCCCTGTGGACATCAAACCTCATCAGTCCCTGAATTCATCCAGAGGTGTCATCTCCGAGCGCGACCTCGTGGATGTTTCAGAGGAAGAATTTCTTGAGGAGCTTGCCAACCAAGGTGTCACAGCGGTTCGTCGCATCAAGTTCCGCCGAAACGGGGAGCTGGTCAACTCCAGAACAGTGATTCTGACCTTTGATCGCCCGACTCTTCCATCTTCCATCCATGCGGGCTATTTGAACTGCTCTGTGCGCCCGTACATTCCTAACCCTCTTCGTTGCTACCGATGCCAAGTGTACGGGCACTCCCAGCAGTCTTGCCGTGGTGCTGCTACTTGCAATCGTTGCGGTTCACACGACCATCTTCAGTCTGACTGCTCTGCTGCAGCTGCCCATTGTGTGAACTGCAAAGGCGACCATGCTGCCAATGCCAAGAACTGTCCGAAGTGGATTGAGGAGCGGAGGATTCAGGAGGTTAAGACACTTGAACACCTGTCCTACCCTGAAGCTCGACGGAAGGTCGTTCCCGCTGCTCCAAGCGCACGCACCTACTCTTCCGTTGTGGCTCCTAAAACATCCATAGCCACTCAGACAGACATCACTATACCAAAAGACTGCCCTTTCTCTCTCGAGGATATTTATGCTGCTGGGCTGAAGGCCCTTCGACTTTCCACCACTGACAGTTTATCTTTGCCACCACAGACCAATGCTCGGGGTCCTGCATCCTCGCCCAAGCGCGCTGTTGCAGAACAGGTTTCCCGTTCTACGAGCCCTGATCCCTCGCCTGCTAGACACAAAGGCAAGACCAAACAAACCTCAGCCACAGAATCTCAAACAAAGGTTCAAGCCGGAACGAAGCAGTCCCGGTCTTCATCCTCAAGACACCCACCTGTCCTTCCCCCGGTTACCACGCCGGCGAGGGGCACTGCAGACCAGACAGAGGAATTTATGGACTCCGAGGCCTTCTAGGCCTGGTCAGTTCATTTGATCCACGTTTCTTTCTTTCTATCTACCCCTCAAATCATGGTTTCAATCGTTCAATGGAACTGTCGAGGTTTTCGGACAAAATATGATGACGTCAAACATCTGCTTTCGTCGTACTCTCCGGTGTGCCTTTGCCTCCAGGAGACAAAACTTAAACCATCAGACCTGCTCTCAGTTCGAGGCTACAGTGCATTTCGGAAAGATAATGTTTCAGGAGATATAGCTTGCGGGGGAGTTGCCATTCTTGTCCCCCACAGTGTTCCAGTTTCTCCCGTTGCGGTCTCAACATCTTTACAAGCCGTTGCGGTGCGTATCTCCATGCCTGTGCCTCTAACTGTTTGCAGCGTCTATCTGCCGCCGGATGAGGACGTGAGCATGTCTGTTCTTGAGAGCTTAGTTGAGCAGCTGCTGCCACCTGCTCTTCTTCTGGGTGACTTCAATGCTCATAATCCATTGTGGGGTAGTGTCAGAACAGACACACGAGGCCGTAGGATCGAATCTCTTCTTTCCTCGACCTCTTTGTGCCTGTTTAACACCGGTGCTGACACTTATTTCCACGAGCCTACAAGAAGTTTCAGTGCGATCGATTTATCTTTGGGTTCACCATCGGTTACTGCTGACTGGTCGTGGACGGTGTGCAACGACCTCCATGGGAGCGACCACTTCCCAATTGTACTTGGCTCTAATGAGAGCGTGCCATCTTCTGCTTCCCGCCCTCCTCGGTGGAGGATGGATCGTGCCAAGTGGGAGGTCTTCACATCGTCCGCAGTGATACCTTCTGTCATGGTGACCCGAGGGTCCATCGATGCAGCTGTTACTGAAGTCACCACGTGTATCATTCAGGCAGCAGATCTCTCTATCCCAAAGACATCAACGACGCTCCCAAGACGTCCGAAGCCTTGGTGGACCTCTGATTGCACAGCAGCTAGGAGAGCTCAACATAAGGCCTGGTGTACATTTCGGCGTTATCCAACCGATGCTAATCTTGTTGAATTTAAAAGAGCAAAATCTTACGCTCGGTTGGTGCGTCGACGGAGCAAGAGGGAGTCTTGGATGAAGTACGTTTCCTCTATCAATTCACGTGCCAGTTCTAAAACTGTTTGGGAAAAAATTCGTAGGATTCGGGGAAACTATGGTTCCCATCAGATCTCTATTCTTGAGAGTAACGGCTGCACGTATGCTGAAGTCGGGGAGATAGTGGATTGTTTGGGTAGGGCGTTTGCCTCTGTTTCTAGTTCTGAGGCGTACCCTCTCTCCTTTCAGAGGACTAGACCAGCTGCTGAGCGCCAGAGACTCTCCTTTGCGCCTTTTCATAACACCGAGTATAACTCCCCCTTCAGCATGGTTGAACTCCGAGTGGCTCTGCATCGGTCCGGTGCAACATCTGTAGGTCCCGATGGCATCCACTATGACATGATCCGTCATCTCTCGCAGTCGTCTCTCGAGAATCTGTTAGTGCTTTTCAACCGCATTTGGTTGGAACACAGTTTCCCGGACTCCTGGCGAAAAGCTTTTGTTTTACCTTTTCCCAAGCCTGGCAAAGACCCCAAGTCTCCCTCTAGTTATCGGCCAATTGCCCTCACTAGCTGTCTGTGCAAAATCCTTGAACGCATGGTTAATTCTAGGCTAATTTACTTCCTAGAAGAACATCAAATTCTGTCGCCATCACAAAGCGGCTTCCGTCGTCATCGTTCAGCTCCTGACCATCTCCTGCTCCTTGAGACGTCTGTTCGTGAGGCGTTCGTACGTAGGCAGCACCTGGTGTCTGTCTTTTTTGACATCAACAAAGCTTATGATAGAGCATGGCGCCACGGTATCCTCCGTGACCTCCACGAAAGTGGGTTGCGGGAAACCTGCCAACCTTCATTGCCAACTTTCTTCGTGACCGTGTGTTCCAGGAGCGCCTGGGTACAACACTGTCCGCCTTTTTCCATCAAGAACAAGGTGTTCCTCAAGGCAGCATTCTCTCGGTGACTCTGTTCATCCTCCGCATTAATTGTTTGCTTAAAAATCTTCCTCCTACGGTTTCGACTACCATTTATGTTGACGACCTTCACATCTTCTGCTCGTCATCAAGCATGCATTACATTGAAAGGCAGCTGCAGTCTGCAATTAACCAGATAGTTAAAGCGGCTAACAACAATGGTTTCGTTCTTTCTGCTGAAAAGACAGCGTGTGTACATTTCTGCCGGAGGCGTGGTCTCCACCCCGATCCAGAACTCTATTTGGACCATGCAGCCATTCCAGTTTTGCCGGAAACCAAGTTCCTTGGTTTGACCGTCGACCGTGCGCTCACCTTTCGCTCGCACGTTCGACGACTCCGGACTTCCTGTCTGAGAGCTTTGTCAATCCTCAAGATCCTCGCCTCAGTCTCCTGGGGTGCAGACAGGACTTCCCTGTTCCGTATTTACCATTGTCTCATTCGGTCTAAACTGGATTATGGCTGTATGGTGTATGGCTCTGCGCGTCCTTCCGTTCTCCGGCCGTTGGATACCATCCACCATCAAGCTCTGCGTCTTTGTACAGGAGCATTTCGCACGTCACCCATTCCCAGCCTTTATGCCGACGCGAACGAACCGTCGCTTCATATACGCCGTCTGCAGCTGTCTCTTCAATTTTACCTGAAACTTAGATCTCTCTCAGAACATACTTTACACGATGCAGTTTTTCATCCCCAGCATGCTCGTTTGTTTGAGATCCGTCCCTCGTGCATCCGAACCTTCGGTCTTCGTTTGGCGGCCGTAGCTCGTGATGCAGGGCTCGACTTGTCACTCGTTGGAGAGACCAGGGGCTTTGAGGATCCCCCATGGCACCCTCTTGGTGTCATGGTTGATACCAACTTTACATCTTTTGACAAGTCCTCAACCCCTGCGTCAGTGTACCAGCAGCTCTTCGCCGAACACCGTTACGTCAATGCAGACTTTATTCCTGTTTTCACCGATGGATCTAAGGCGGCTGGTGTTGTTGGATGCGCCGCCGTCTGCATTGACGGAGTTTCTGTTGCCCGCATTCCTGCCGAGGCCACAGTGTTTTCGGCGGAGATGCATGCTGTGTATCTTGCACTTGTTCACGTGCAGTCGAGCTCTCATCAGCGTGCTATTGTGTACACTGATTCGTTGAGTGTTGTGCAATCATTATCATCTATGGATTTCACTGGCCACCCACTTCTTTTGCCGTTCGAAGACTTCTTCATTCTTTGCTCGAGGCTGATGTCCAGATTCGGTTCTGCTGGATTCCTGGGCATGTTGGGATCCCAGGGAACGAGTCTGCTGATGCTGCTGCTAGATCTGCCTCTTCTTTGGTTGTCACACCGCTGCCACTGTTCCACCGTGATTTTCGCTTTCTTGTTCACGATCATATCAGACGAACGTGGCGGGGTCTGTGGGACCAACAGGTGGAGAATAAACTGCACCGTGTTAAACCCATCCTTGGAGTCTGGAAATCATCGTGTCGCCGGAACCGTAGGGAAGAAGTTGTTCTTGCGCGTCTCCGCATTGGGCATTGTCGCTTCACGCATAGCTATTTGCTGTGTGGCGACGCTGCCCCAATGTGTGAGGCGTGCGACTGTTTACTCACCGTCTCTCATGTTTTGTGCAGTTGTGTTCGGTTTTGTAATAATCGGTTTCACTATTTTCAGTCTCATCTGCTGGACGAGGACGCAGCTACGCTTCAAAAACTTTTGGGCGACCACTGCGACACTTTCGCAGTATTTTCTTTTTTAAAACAGATTAACGTTTTAAAACTTATTTAAAAAAAAAAAGTTATATAATAAATATAATAGTAAATTAATAAAGTTATATATAGACCTAATAAACTAACTAGTCTTCACATCTTTCATCATCCTCTTTTCTAACTTTTACCAAGCCTGTCTGCTCTTAATCATTTTCCACGCTTTTAAAAATCTTTAGCTGATAGTTCTGTGTCTGGCGCTCTTTGGCCAAGCCTGGCCCTTGCGCCACTAAAATCAATTAACTAACTAACTAACTAACTAACTAACATAACCCTACACCAAATGCTATCGCCTCCACAGCAAGTTAGCTGCATCAACTTGTTGTGGTGGCGAATTTTGTTATACCGTGTGTGGAAACAAATATAACTGGTTCAAATCTGGAGTGATCCATTTTCATCAGAAATGTGTTTTTGTTTTTTCTTGTTTACGGTTCAAATCGTCAACTTATTCAACTTGGTTTTAGAGATACGCTTTTTCATAATTATACTTTGTTAGCGATAATTGGAATCTAAGAAACAGAAAGATCTATCTGTTATATGGAGACGTGTCTGTTTAGCCCAGATGTGATCAAGTATGTACGTACTACTCACATCGAGGGCATGAGACAGTGTTTCTGATTAGTTTATGACGTGCAGCCCATTCCATGGCATTGTCATTATCACGAACTTCATTTTCTACAGCGAAAAGTAGGTATTCAATTCAATTCATTTATTTTGCTGAGCAAAAATAAAAAATAAAAACCAGTGTTACAGAAATAGTTGAAACAATGCACAGCAAGGAAGCAGGCAAAAAAAGCTAGCCAGGCCTGACAGGATCCCATGCGCCCTAGGCTAGTTTTATACTGAGGTCAGTAGGTGTAATTACAAACAAGAGTATCATAGTAACAAAAAAAGTGATAATATATATGAGCAGATAATAATTATTACAGACAATACCATTGATAAAGCAATTTACGTCACGATGTACAAGTCATAATACCCCGCAAAGGAAAACTGGTTTTCCAGTTACTTGGGGAGCGGCGCCCCCACGGCCCGAGCTGACTTTGTGACGGATCATTTTGTCATATCGTCTTGAACGATTACACCACCGAAGGGACATTCATCCAGCTGCTGTGGGATGGCGTCCCCACGGCCCGAGCCGACATGTACTATATGTGGTGATTTTCACATTTTTTATGTTTTTTGTTTTTTCACTTGAAACACACCCGCCTCAGTTGTAGGTTGCTGAGGTTGTGATTATGCGCCAGCTCTGGATTTTAGTTTCTCTTTTTCTTCCCTGTCATCTCCATTTTATGTTCCCTTTGTTTTTCCGAGCTGGATAGCTAAACCTACCTGCACGTTTGCCGTGTGCAGTGACCCGTAAGGTGGAAAAGGGGATACTGGAGGCTGAGGTTTCTGGTGACCGGGGCGTTGTTGTCACCAGATGCCAACACTCCTCTTTGCCCCTTGCTGCACCCTAAACGGGCGGCTAGGAAACTAACCCACTCTTAGTCAATGAGGTCTGTGACCGAGTGGAGCCCAGACCTCTAACGGCTTGTCGTTCCGCACGACAGGGTGAATCTGGGGATAGGGTGGGCTTGCCAAAGGGGTGTTCCTCAGGCATGGGAAAGTCTGGGTGCACGCCGAGCGCTTGTTTGCCCTATCAACTTGCTATATCCGCTTGCTATCCCAAGAGCCGTGTCCTGCGTCCACTTGGGTTTGTGGACCTCCGGCTCTCCCTCGTTGGGATCGATTGTGGGTGGGGAAGTTGACGGACGAATTATTAATTTTTCTTCGTGGATGAAAATAAAGTTTCCCACGAACCAAAAAGCAAAAGAGGTAATGAGGAAGGCTCATCCCCTTCCGCAAAAAAAACATGTTCCTGATTGATCGAATGCTCGTTTCTTTTTTATGCACTCATTGGACCCTTCAAAGCCTTTGAGTGTCAAAAGTCCATTTTGGATAAATGAAGCACTTCAATCTATAACAAAAAGCTCTTCTAATAGCGAAAAGAAACTTCAGTCTGGAGGTCTTCTGGTAGAAATGACCACTGTGGTTTACAGTTCCACACTTATTAACACTACCACGCTGCTTGAGACTCCGGTCAAAATAACACTTCATGGATACCTAAATTCATCTCCAGTGTTGTCTCCTCTCAGGACCTCATTGAGTATACTGAGGATGAATTACTTAAAGAATTGAGGAGTCAACTCGTTACGGGTGTGCGGCGTATTCTCTTTAGGAGGAATGGGCAGCCCATCCGATCCCGCAACATCATTTTAACATTTGACAGCCCTTCCCTGCTTACGTTCATCAAGGCAGGGTATCTTCACCTTGAGGAACGTCCGTACATCTCTAGCCCTTTGAGATGTTTTAGATGTCAGTAGTACGACCATTCTCAGCAGTCGTGCAGGTGTGGACGCTGTGGTGCCACAGATAATCTTTTACAAGAATGTGTGGCCGAGGCCGAGTTTTGTGTGAACTGCAAGGGCTCACACGCAGCATCAGCCAAAGATTGTCCCAAGTGGAAGGTGGAGAAACAAATCCAAAGGCTGAAAACGGTTGAGAATATTTCATATCCTGAGGCCAGGAGGAGAGTAGTTCCTGTCATTTCTGATCGGCGATCATATGCATCAGTTGTGGTTGGCAAATCTAGGGTTGGCATTCAAACCGACATTCAGATCCTTCCTAAATGTCCCTACAAGCTGGATTATGTCATCGCAGCTGGTCTGGAGGCACTCCATTCTCGAGCTAGAGGTCTGAAATCAGCAGTTACCACTTCGCCGAAGCATACTCATCCCCTCCACCAGCAAGGGAACTCAGGCCACTTCTTCTAGCAAAAACACCAAAGCCAAGGGCAACAACAACGTTTCTTCTCCTCAAAAATCTCAGAAAACGACACAACGCCAAGCGCCTCCCGTTAAGACACTTGGGACAAAGCATGCTCCATTATTGGCCCCTGGTCACACGCCCCCAAATCTGGGGGAACCCTCATCAGAAGAGATGGAGCCTGACCTCGATTGAGCATTTCCTTTTTCATCTCATTTTTAACCATGGCTTCAGTCATTCAATGGAACTGTCGAGATTTTCGGACGAGTTTTGATGACGTGAAACATCTGCTTTCGTTGTACTCTCCGGTGTGCCTTTGTTTACAGGAAACAAAACTTAAACCACCAGACCTGCTTTCAGTACGAGGCTACAGTGCGTATCAGACAGATAATGTATCGGGAGACATCGCCTAAGGGAGAGTTGCTATTCTTGTCCCTCAGAGTGTTCCGGCGTCTTCTGCTGTGATATCCACAACTTTACAGGCCGTGGCGGTTCGTATATCTGTGCCTGTGACTCTTGCTGTCTGCAATGTCTATCTGCCGCCGGACGAGAACGTGAGCGTCTCTGTTCTGGAGAGCTTGGTTGATCAGCTGCCTTCTCACTTTCTTCTACTGGGTGACTTCAATGCCCATCATCATTTGTAGGGTAGTGTCAGCATCAGCACGAGAGGTCGTCGCATAGAGTCTCTTCTGTCCTCGACATCTTTGTGCCTTTTTAACACCGGTGCTGACACGTACTTCCATGAGCCAACAAGATCCTTCAGTGCGATTGATTTGTCCTTGGGATCACCATCGATTATTGCTGATTGGTCGTGGACGGTGTGTAACGACCTCCACGGGAGCGACCATTTTCCAATTGTTCTCTCGCATCATGCAAACATGCCATCTTCTGCCTCCCACCCTCCTCGATGGAGGATGGAGCGTGCTAGATGGGAGGTCTTCACATCGTCAGCAGTGATATCTTCTGCCATGGTGTCCCAAGAGTTAATTGACGCAGCTGTTCTTGAAGTCACAAATTGCATTCTTCAGGCAGCTGATCTTTCTATACCCAAAACATCTACGATGCTCCCCAAAAAGTCCGAATCCTTGTTGGACCCCTGAATGCGCATTGCTAGGAGAGCTCAACATAAGGCCTGGTCTGCGTTTCGGCGTTATCCAACCAATGCCAATCTCGTTACATTTAAACTAGCAAAATCCAATGCTCGGTTGGGGCGTCAACGTAGCAAGAGGGAGTCTTGGATTCATTATGTTTCATCTCTCACTTCACGTGCCAGTTCGAAAAGTGTGTGGGACGAGATTCGTAAGATCCGGGGTAACTACAGCTCTCACCAGATCTCCATTCTCGAGAGTAACGGCTGCACATATGCTGAAGTTTGGGAGATTGCTGATTGTTTGGGAGGCGTTTGCCTCCGTGTCGAGTGACCTGGCGTATCCTACTTTTTTTCAAAGAATTAAATCCACTGTGGAACGCCAGAGAATCTCCTTTGCACCTTTTCCCGACACTGGATATAACTCCCGCTTTAGCATGGTTGACCTCAGGGTGGCTCTGCATCGGTCCGGCGCTACATCTGTCGGTCCCGATGGCATCCACTATCACATGCTGCGTCATCTCTAGCAGTCGTCTCTCGAGAATCTCTTAATCCTGTACAATCGTATTTGTTCGGAGCACAGTTTCCCGGATTCTTGGCGAAAAGCTTTTGTTCTGCCTTTTCCCAAACCTGGCAAGGATCCCAAGTCTCCCTCTAGTTATCGTCCAATTGCTCTCACTAGCTGTCTGTGTAAATTTCTTGAACGCATGGTTAATTACCGGTTAGTTCATTTTTTAGAACATCATCAAGTACTTTCACCATCACAAAGCGGCTTTCGCCGTCATCGTTCACCTCACGATCATCTCCTGCACCTTGAGACATCTGTGCGCGAGGCGTTCGTGCTTAGGCAGCACCTGGTTTCTGTATTTTTTGAAATTGAGAAAGCCTATCATCGAACGTGGGGGCACGGGATAATCCGTGACCTCCACGCATGCGTGTTGGGAGGAAATCTTCCAACCTTCATTGTACATTTTCTTCGCAATCGGGTGTTCCAGGTGCGCATGGGTACGATGTTTTCGGTACCGCTCCATCAAAAACAAGGTGTTCCTCAAGGTTGCATTTTATCTGTCACATTGTTCATCCTTCGCATTATTTGTCTTTTCACAAATCTTTCTCCTGCGGTTTCGGCTACTGTTTATTTCGATGACTTGCAGATCTGCTCGTCATCAAGCATGAGTTTTAGTGAAAGGCAGTTGCAGTCTGCGATTAACCAGATCTTTAAAGCAGCGAATAGCAATGGCTTTGTTTTTTCTGAACCCGAGCTGTATTTAAACCGTGCAGCCATACCAGTTTTGCCCGAGACCAAGTTCCTTGGATTGACCGTTGACCGTGCGCTTACATTTCGTGCGCACGTTCGGCGGCTCAAGATTTCCTGTCTGCGGGCTCTATCTATTCTTAAGATCCTTTCGAGAGTCTCGTGGGGCGCAGACAGGATGTCTTTGTTTCGACTTTACCATTCATTAATACGGTCAAAACTGGATTATGGTTGTATCGTGCATGGCTCTGCTCGTCGTTCCGTTCTCCGGCCTTTGGACACTATTCAACATCAAGCACTGCGTCTTTGTTCGGGAGCATTTCGAACATCTCCAATTCCCAGCCTTTACGCTGACGCGAACGAACCATTGCTTGAATTACGCCGTCTGCAGCTGTCTATTCAATTCTATCTGAAACTTAGATCTCTTCCTGACCATCCTTTATACGATGCAGTTTTTCATCCCCAGCATGCTCGTTTATTCGGGAACCGGCCCTCGTGCATTTCAACTTTCGGTCTTCGTATGGCGGCCGTAGCCCGTGATGTAGGGCTCGACTTGTCACTTGTTGGAGAGACCAGGGGCTTTGGGGATCCTCCATGGCACCCACTTGGTGTCATGGTTGATACCACCTTTACATCTTTGGAGAAATCCTCAACCCCTGCGTCAGTGTACCAGCAGCTCTTCGCTGAGCACCGTGCCCTCAATTCTGAATACACTCCCATTTTCACTGATGGCTCCAAGATGCACGGAGTCGTTGGATCCGCGGCGGTTTGTATCGATGACGTCTCTGTCGCGCGGATCCCAGCTGAGGCCACGGTGTTTTCGGCGGAGATGCATGATGTGTATCTTGCACTACTTCATGTTCAGTCAGGCTCTCATCAACGGGCTGCGGTGTACAATGATTCTTTGAGTGTTGTACAGTCATTGTCATCGTTGGACTGCTGTGACCACCCTTTTCTTCTTACCGTACGAAGGCTTCTTTGTTCTTTGCTCGAGGCCGGTGTCCAGATACAATTTTGTTGGATTCCCGGGCATGTTGGAATCTCGGGTAACGAGTGTGCTGATGCGGCTGCTAGATCTGCTTCCTCTTTGGTCGTCAGACCCTTGCCACTGTTTCACCGGGATTTCCGCTTTCTGGTTCGCGACCATATCAAGCGAGCGTGGCAGGGTCTGTGGGACCAAGAGGTGGAAAATAAACTGCATCGTATTAAACCTAATCTTGAAGTCTGGAAATCCTCATATCGTCGGAACCGTAGGGAGGAAGTGGTGCTTGCGCGTATCCGCATTGGGCATTGTCGTTTCACTCACCACTTTTTGCTGTGTGGCGACACTGCTCCGATGTGTGAGACGTGCAATTGTCGACTCACCGTCACTCATCTTCTGTGTACCTGTGTTCGTTTTCGTGATGTGCGTTTTCATTTCTTTCATTCTCATTTGTTGAACGAGGACGCCGCTACACTGCAGCGGCTCCTCAATGACCTTTGCAATACTGTAGCTGTTTTTTCATTTTTTTAAACAAATTGACTATTTTAAACGTATCTAGGTTTTAGCCCTATCATCTTACTCAGTTTTACTGAATCAGCTAGATTTTAATCATTGTATCATGTTTTTAATACTGTTTGTTTCATTATCTTTTTTAGCCCTTCCATCGTTCTCATTTTTCAGATTTACATGATCAGTCAGATTTTAAGCTTTTTACCACATTTTTAATACAGTTTGTTTGTCCTATGTCTGGCGCTCTTTGGCCAACCATGGCCCTTGCGCCATTAAAATCAACCAACCAACCAACCAAATGAATGGATACCAGATAATTTCCATTTTCTTCATTTTTGATGACTGTACGATCTTTAAAATTTGGTTTCGCTAGAAGTTTATCCAATCTTGCATCTTCGCTCACAAGCTCGACAATTGTTCTTTTTCGAATATTTTCCATGGTCTTCCCAAACACGGAATTATTCATTAGTTTAAAGAAATCTTTTTCAAATTCATTCCTGGCTTGCTGGCGTTTTTCAGTGTTCAAATTTATATAACTTTCGAGCCATTTACTTTGGTCAAAACCAGATAGTTAAAGCGGCTAACAACAATGGTTTCGTTCTTTCTGCTGAAGAGACAGCGTGTGTCCATTTCTGCCGGAGGCGTGGCCTCCACCCCATTCCAGAACTCTATTTGGACCATGCAGCCATTCCAGTTTTGCCGGAAACCAAGTTCCTTGGTTTGACCGTCGACCGTGCGCTCGCACGTTCGACGACTCCGGACTTCCTGTCTGAGAGCTTTGTCAATCCTCAAGATCCTCGCCTCAGTCTCATGGGGTGTAGACAGGACTTTCTTGTTCCGTATTTACCATTCTCTCATTCGGTCTAAAATGGATTATGGCTGTATGGTGTATGGCTCTGCGCGTCCTTCCGTTCTCCGGCCGTTGGATACCATCCACCATGAAGCGCTGCGTCTTTGTACGGGAGCATTTCGCACGTCACCCATTCCCAGCCTTTATGCCGACGCGAACGAACCGTCGCTTCATTTACGCCGTCTGCAGCTGTCTCTTCAATTTTACCTGAAACTTAGATCTCTCTCAGAACATACTTTACACGACGCAGTTTTTCATCCCCAGCATGCTCGTTTGTTCGAGATCCGTCCCTCGTGCATTCGAACCTTCGGTCTTCGTTTGGCGGCCGTAGCTTGTGATGCAGGGCTCGACTTGTCACTCGTTGGAGAGACCAGGGGCTTTGAGGATTCTCCATGGCATCCTCTTGGTGTCATGGTCGATACCAGATTTACATCTTTTGACAAGTCCTCAACCCCTGCGTCAGTGTACCAGCAGCTCTTCGCTGAACACCGTTACGTCAATGCAGACTTTATTCCTGTTTTCACCGATGGATCTAAGGCGGCTGGTGTTGTTGGATCCGCCGCCGTCTGCGTTGACGAAGTTTCTGTTGCCCGCATTCCTCCTGAGGCCACGGTGTTTTCGGCGGAGATGCATGCTGTGTATCTTGCACTTGTTCACGTGCAGTCGAGCTCTCATCAGCGTGCTATTGTGTACACTGATTCGTTGAGTGTTGTGCAATCATTGTCATCTTTGGATTTCACTGGCCACCCACTTCTTTTTGCCGTTCGGAGACTTCTTCGTTCTTTGCTCGAGGCTGATGTCCAGATTCGGTTCTGCTGGATTCCTGGGCATGTTGGGATCCCAGGGAACGAGTCTGCTGATGCTGCTGCTAGATCTGCCTCTTCTTTGGTTGTCACACCGTTGCCACTGTTCCACCGCGATTTTCGCTTTCTTGTTCACGATCATATCAGACGAACGTGGCGGGGTCTGTGGGACCAACAGGTGGAGAATAAACTGCACCGTGTTAAACCTATCCTTGGAGTCTGGAAATCATCGTGTCGCCGGAACCGTAGGGAAGAAGTTGTTCTTGCGCGTCTCCGCATTGGGCATTGTCGCTTCACGCATAGCTATTTGCTGTGTGGCGACGCTGCCCCAATGTGTGAGGCGTGCGACTGTTTACTCACCATCTCTCATGTTTTGTGTAGTTGTGTCCGTTTTCGTAATCATCGGTTTCACTATTTTCAGTCTCATCTACTGGATGACGGCGCAGCTACACTGCAGAAGCTTTTGGGCGACCACTGCGACACTTTCGCAGTATTTTCCTTTTTAAAACAGATGAACGTTTTAAAACTTATTTTAAAAAAAGTTATATAATAATTATAATAGTAAATTAATGAAGTTATATATAAACCTAATTAACTAACTATTCTTCACAGCTTTCATCATCCTCTTTTCTAACTTTTACCAAGCCTGTCTGCTCTTAATCATTTTCCACGCTTTTAAAAATCTTTAGCTTATAGTTCTGTGTCTGGCGCTCTTTGGCCAAGCCTGGCCCTTGCGCCACTAAAATCAATTAACTAACTAACTAACTTCATACAAATATCACATCTAAGCGAGTTAGATGGACCTGCTACTGACGGATCTTCAATATTTGAAAAGAGATCTAAATTCTCTTCCAACAAATGCTCTAAGTCATCGTTGGAAGGGGGTAAGGATCAACCACGTTGGAAAAAAGATCCAAGTCCTCGTCCAATAAAAAACTGGAATCATTGTTCTGAGGATCAGCCGCTGTATAAGCAGGCTCGTTCATCATGAAATCGATGTCCTGGTTCCACCAGGCACCGAACACCTGAAACCAAAGAAAGGAACGGGAAATTAGCCTAACACGTAAAAAAGAAAAAGATTCTAAACACTAAAAAGGAACTTAGAATTACGATTCAATTAAAAGGGACACGTATAAAAAAAAACCTAGACAAATAAAAAATAAAAAATATTCTTACCGAATCATAGTCCATGGGAGATGTTGGAGCTCCAGAAGATTGCATATCGTGAAGAATGAGCAATGGCAAGAAAGATACAGCAGTCAAGTAAGTTCGAGACGCTCTGGGAGTCTGCGATGTTTCATACCCTTTTTTTACTCACAGAAGGACTGATAAGGGGAGTTCACGTGATATATGGAAGTAAAATCTAACAAAAGCAGGAAAGAAGCAATCTTATCTGTTTCCTGTGAACGAGGAAAACTCAATGGGAATTTAGGGTTCAGTGGAATAGATTATCACATCCACTCTGAAGGACATGATATCTCAATATTCCCTTGTTGTCAAACGCATGGGGTGAAAAACAGGTCATCTTATCTGTTAAGCGGTTCAGAGAACTTTGTTCTGGAGAAAGGGTTTGTTTGTTTACGAAACAAAGCATTTCCTTCCAAAAGTTGTGTTATCAATTTCCTGTGGTACTGAAGTCAGATAACCTTCTCTAACAAATCGGGGTGAAAAAATAAGAAATTGAACACAGGAAATGATTGTCACACAAGATATTGAAGTCCGCATGCTGGGGAGGTTGCACTATCGCTAACAGGAAACAAAGATAGCGTCTCAAGGTTTTATCTTTAAAGATTAAGCGGTTCAGACAACTTTGTTCTGGAGAAAGTGTTTGTTTGTTTACGAAACAAAGCATTTCCTTCCAAAAGTTGTGTTATCAACTTCCTGTGGTACTGAAATGAGCTAACCTTCTCTAACAAATCGGGGTGAAAAGATAAGAAATTGGACAGCAGAACTGATTAGTAATGGTCTTTCTTGAGTAAGGGACATGGAGTAAACATTTGTTGAAAACATTAAATAATACTTGAGCAATAATGCAACGCCTATAAAAAAAATTCCTAACACCTCATCAAGTTCTAAAATAATATATAAAAATCCTAATAAATCAGAATTCAAAGCACGAAAAAAAATTCCTAAGTTTGTTAAAAAAAAAAAGATATTAAAGCACGAAAAGATTTCCCAAAAATGTTTGTCAAAGGTCTTATCTCTAGAGATAAGACATTTCCGGTAGGCTCACTCGAGAGGAGTTCCGTCCCCCATCCCTGCTGCGACCCCCGTGATGTGCAACCGTGATGTGCATAATGTTAAGTGAAGGGGCCTGAAACGTAGCATTTCTTACTACTCACATGAGTTGGATGAACACTGATGCACGAGATCTATAACAGAAAAAAATTATGAAGGAGGGGCAGCGAGGCTCTACTTTTACATAAATCTCATTTTTGTTTGAAAAACTAATTCTCAAAACACGGCAGACGTTAAATTTTATTACACATTGATATATCTGAAATGAAATGTGTATTCATTCACAGGTGAACGAATGCGTTTGATTTTTTTCTTCAACGATGCATACAGATAATAAACAGGCAATGGTTTCCGTATGATGCTTTTTAAAACTTAGTGATAATTTCTTTTGCACTTTGATAGAATATATTTTGAGATTTATTTAAATTTACAAGAGTCTATAAGTTGAATTTATGGAACACAGAAATCAGTTTACAAATGAACTTCATAAAATACAACTTATGCGATAGAATAATGTCCAAAAGACTTCACCTCAATTCCATCATTAAAAAGTGAATTTCTTATCATAGTAAGGACTTGGTGAAATCTTATTTTGAATTACAGTTTTTAAGTTATGTTTTTTGCTGCTAATTTGATACTGAGAATGTCTCAGCACCTGAGTACCAAACAATGCAGTTTTATAATCATCATGATTCAGATTCTTAATAACATAACGCTTAATTTCCTTGGCTGTTTTTTTGCATCATTTTGATATATATATATATATGAATACATCTTTGGTTTCAGTGCGCAGAATTCTTTTTATTGGTTTTGAATTTGTTTCATCCTTGAAATATAACAACTTATTTTCATTTTGTCTGTTGTATGCAGGATGAAATGTAGGATACTGACTTGTGTCAACTATTTCTTTAAAGACAGTACACAAATCTTGATAGACATCTTCAGTTTCAATATACATTGTTAGTGAATCAGTGTCTGTGTGAATTAGACTGCAACGATTCTTATATTGCATTTTAAAAAGATCATAGTAGGTTTTATACATGTGCAGTTTGCTGAGTTCAAGGACACAAAATCCAATGTAAAGAGGCTTATTTAGAAAAAGATTAGTCTTCTTTAACTTGAATAGTACAAAATTATCGTTAATGGTTTCAAAATACTCTAATGCAGGACTAGACATATACTTTAGACATTGTTTATGGGTAACTGCAGCTTTCACTGTGATCCTTTTCCTAACATTTTCACATATTTTCCCGTAAAACGCATTGTTCATAAGTTCAAAAAGCGATTTATCAAATTCATTCTTAGCTTGTTTTCTCTTTTCATTGTTAAATGTGACATAATCTCGTAACCATGGCTTCTGTTTAAAACACAAAATTCGATTAATTCTTTCCAAAATTAATCCTTGCTTTATGTAATACTTTAAATTACGATAATGGACAATATAATTCTGGTTGTCAAATAAATTTGGAATAAATTTTTTCTTTCCTTGAAACTTTAAATCCAAATTCTTTAATGTAGCTTCCTGGTACTCTGATAAAAAAACTTTTTCTTACAACTAAATGCTCAGGAGCTAAAGGATAATCATCATGTTCATCGTGAATGTTCTGCGGGCATTTTAAATTTACTTCAAGAATGTAACTTGTATCTGAATCATCAGTGATAGAAGTAACATCGAAATTTAGTATTTGTTCTTCAGATAACCATTTAAAATCTGCATATGGTAAATGAGCACACTGTACAAATCCGTATAAATTTATGGTATCCAAGGACAAAATGTAAGTTGTGGGTTTCGTAGCATCAAAATCTTCTGGGATATAGGGCTTATTTGCTTTTGAAAACCTTGTACCGACAAGACTTATACCGCCTCTGATTCCCGCTTCAATAAATAAGTACATACTAATGTCAGTAATCAATTCCAGTTTAACTTTCGGTTTTCTTAAACCTGCATTCCATGAGAAGTCTGGAGCGCTTATGAAGTGTACAGGATCTAATTGATAATAATTTAGTGACAAACGTCTGAAATTCATGAAAACATCTCCTAACAACAGTTCATCAGTGTACTGATACAAACGCAAATAATCTGAGAAAGATCTGCATTTAAATGCTTTCCACACAAGTTGCGCATGATCATAATCGTCGTCTGAAATGTGAGACTCTGTCAAATTATTATAAAAGAACTTTTTGCTTGGTAATTTGTTTCTTTTAAAACCTTTTCTGAGCAGAAATATGTATACGGAAAAATTCCTTTTTGCCTTAGCAAAAACCTGTTTTTGCAGTTTTTAAAAAATGAAATAAAAATGGTTGTCAAACATATTTTTATTTAAATTTTCAACTAAGTTAGATAATGATGTATTTAGAAAACGAAAACTGTCAATAAATTTTATGTTATCTAATGTAAAAGTCGAATATTTTTCCATATTGACAGGAATGATCTTGATTTCTTTTGCTACTTGCGCAGAAATATTCTTAAGAATGATATGACTGTCATAACCAGCCGAATTATGCATAACAATCGGAAAGAAGTATGAATTTCTATAATTCAGATTACATGACTGATGTGCAAATCCTCTAAATTCACCACTGAAATGACTGTGATCACGTACTTTTAAATCACCCTGCTTAAATCTGTTTCCACATATGTGACACTTATTAATGTAACTGCAGTTTATTGTTTCTTTGATCAAGAGAACATTTTCTTTCAATTTTTTCAAAACAACAGCACACACGTTTTTTAAAATATCCAGGAACTGTTTCACAGTATCTTTACCGCAGTAATATTTGTGATAAACAATCTCGTTTTTTTTTTGTTCACTACGATTAAGGCAAAACTGATAGGAACGTGAATTTCTCTTTCTTGAGTGAAACTTTTAGATATTGATGGCATACTTGTATGCACTTTTTTCGTAAGACATTTAAAATCTGCAAAACTACAAAATGCGTGTTCGTGCATTTTATGAAATGCATTAAAAATAAGTTCAAAATTACCAACTTGTGGCAAAGAAACCTGAAGTTTATTATTCATACATACTTTCATGTGTTCAGTTAAAGTATTTGCATTCTGAAATCCAACTAAACAATTACGGCAGTAATGATGTAATCCGTTTTTTTGGTTCATTAAACGATTAAAATTCGTGATGAGAAAATAATGACTTTAGTAAAGAAACAAATCAATTTGCCTGAACTTTGCGTTTTTGCTAACATATAATGGAAACACATCTTTATCATAAGAATATACGCTAATCGATAAATTATTTTTTTCCTCGAAACATTTTATTTTATTTAATGTCACAGGAAATTTCAAGTTTTTAGTGCTTAAATATTTCAGATATTTTCTTATAAGTATTAACAGAATTTTTATTCGAAAATTTGCGAAATAACCCTGCTAAAACGCTGTAGACGAAACATAAATTGTCTTCACATTTTATGTTTAGGATGCATTTTTTATTTTGCAAAAACTTCGGTAACCTCATCGTAGAACAACCGCCATTAATGGAATTATATTTTCCGATATGAACATGCACAGACTTAATACGTTTTATTATCCACCCGCTTCCATCCCTAATAAATGTCTCAATCGAATTCTCAATTTTTTGAAAAGCTTTCTCAAATTTTTCGTTTATGCCATATACTGACGTAACACATTCAGCAAACGAACAAAAGAAAAAGTCTTGAAAGATCTGAGAATCATCTTTAAACTTGAAGAAAGTTATCGTTAAACATACGATAAATCTAAGCCTCAAAGATAAACTGTTATTACACAGTATATTAAAAATCTGAGTCCATGCTGTTTAACGGAATAGTAGGATCAGAAATATCTTCATTTGCTGTGGCCACATGTGATTCCACATAGTCTTTAAATGCTGAAGACTGTTTATAAAATTGCATTTTGGGAAACTTTGCGATATGCGCGTTCTTTTGTTGTTTTTACTGTTTCAAAATCCCAACATTTATGTTATCGTATATCGAAAGAGTTCCACGTCACCTTATAAATTTGCGAAAACCTTTCACGTATGTAAACATACATTTTTCTAAGAACAAAATATACATTGACACTGAACCATAAAGTTTACCAGTTAGTTATTTTCAAAGAAAATATATCGAAGAAAAAAAAGGTACTGATAGTCCTTTACATACAGAAACAAAGTATCTATGGCCTTTTTCAGGGTTCCAATCTGTTCAATTGGCAAGTCAAAATGATTCTTTTTCTCACCGTCCACTATCTTTGCAAAGCACAAGTAATAGTTTTTACGAAATTCTTTAATTTCTGCGACGATTCCCCTTCCGATATAAATGGAGTATGGAGGTATGAGCTTATTTGGTACAGTGTCATCAACCAAAACCAAATCATATGGAGAGGAAGCACTTTGGCATTGTTTTTTCTTTTAACTGGAAGCTTTTGCTTCTTCACAATGGGTTTTTCAGTTTCTTCTTCATCATCAGAAATGGATTTTTTCAGCTCCTTTTCAAAATCTATAAAATGAAGAAATTATTATAGATTCTAATTGCTAATGTTAAAAATTTGCGATAAAGCAATTAGAACAGAGTATATTTAACATGATAAAAATAATCAATAAACTAGACAACTCGGCACTTCATAATTTAGTAGTTGGAAATTAGCTTTAAGAAAGAATCTTAATGGTGTACGATGTTCCGTGATTCCTTTTATTTAAAACTCTGAAATATGTTATTTTTAAATATTCGTTATAAATGTTAAACTTTCTGCAGATACCTAGATGAAAAATAATCAGTTCTTGACGCAAAATTAAAAGAAGATAAACTTACCCGAAAACAACATCTTGGTTCGTAGCTGGCAGCAGGAGACGACTAGAGAAGCACTCAGAAGAATCAGTGTGTTTAGTTCTCCAGCGAGGGTTTATATGGAGATCAAACTGCCTTTTTTTACTGAGTTGAACACTATTCATTTTAAACCTTTTGAAGTGCACAAGTGTAAAGGTTAAGCAATGGAATTAATTTTTTCATATTCGTTAATCATCAGATGGTCTAAAAGCAAACGTACTTCGCCTAATAAGGTCATAGAACTGTGATCATGTGGCTAGATATCTTATATCTTGAAAGGATCAGTTTGTTCTAAACAGGATGAGCATTTGCAGCTGTGAATAATTATAATATCTCCCTTTAAAACAACATTGAATTCTCCACCAAAGCATTAGTGTCGATATCACTTAGAGTTCAGCGACACTAAAAGGTTAAAGGGTGAATAAAAGAAGAGCTACAAAAATCCCACAGAGCATTGCCCGCATGAAGATGACTGTAAATGGAGTGCGACATATATGTTATGAGAGTAAAGAATTCATTCAAGTTCATATCCTTGAAACAATAAAAATACTCAAACTATTTATCAAGCAAAATGAAATAACATCTCAGAATCGAACGATATACTCAATCAACATACTTTATTTATATTTGCAACTGAAATGCAGGTTAAAATACTTCACCATCATCGTTATCACAAATATACAGAAACTATGCACTTAACTCCAACGTGAAGAAGCTCTTTTCTCTCCCGGCGAATTTCATTTCATGAGAATTTATTGAATTATTTTAGTGTAAATGGCATTACAATGACCAATATTTTATTTAATTACTAGCTATGGAAAAATAAATATAAAAGAAGCATCACTTAATTATAAAAACAAAAATAAAATTGCAACTGAAAACACAACACACAGATACACTGATATTGTATTGCAAAATGATTTTATAATATTGAAATTATGATTTATGTATCAGACTAAGATTTTCATGAATGAATTTATTTTGTATCATTAGTGCAAACGCGTAAAAATCAAGTTAATCTAAGAGGAATCGAACCGAATACAAAGCAGAAAGTGCAGAAAAACAATATCATAGTGAAACAACATGACTTTGCTGTTTACACTATAATACGGTTGACGACATATGTAGGAAAGCGAATAAGATATAACTGAGTATTTTAAGATTTCCACCATCATCGACGATGGTTTCATGATATGTAGTTATTAAAGCACTTGTAATACCAATGAAATGGCGCATATAAACTGCAAAATAAATCCACCCACCTGATTATTTTTTGAATTTGTGATCAAAATTACCAACACGTGTATGAATCCAGAAAACCGAGATGCGTCTGTTTAGCCCAGATGTGATCAAGCCTATACTACTGACAAATGCGCCATTTACGAGGGCTGCCCGACCCCCCCCCCGCCCATCGCGTAGCCACCCTTGACGTTCTTGGCGGAAGTCTTGAACGTGTGTTTCACGTGCCTATAATTGATAATTTTACGAGCGTCGGTGATTACGACCAATCCGTTGTCGTGTAGAAAGTAGTGCTTGCCGCCTATGGCAAATGCCGCGCTCACCGTACCAAAAGGAAAGGCTTCTCCACTCTGAGTGCAGTACCACAATGTCCAGTAACTTCCCCTGGAAAGTAGATAACGGTCCGAGTGAATGGCGGTGACATCACATTTGAACGGTGGCATCTCGGGCGCGACGGTTATCGTGCTAAAGGAGTACGTCTTGTACTGATCGTGCAGATGCAAGAGGGCGTCCCTGTCTCTGAGAGGCGGATGAGGATGCGACATTAAAAATGGATACATGACGGACTGGTAGCTTCCCGAGTGTCCGAGTCCTTGCGAATGTCCAATTTCGTGCTTGAGCGTGTCCTCCACGTCTATGGCATCGTTCAGATCGATGTGTACGTCTCCGTGTCGAAAAGCGTGACCCAAAATGTTTCCTGGTCCGTCAAAGGGGTAGAATTCTCCGTGCTTGCCGCGCTTGAATAAGACGTTGATTTCGACTCCGTCACTCACCTGGCTAAAGGTGAATCCCGTTCCGTTTTCCCAGAACCGAAAGGCTCTGTTGACGACACTGGGAACGCGACGAGAGGACCACGTCAAATGTTTTGTATGCCACAAGTTTAAATTATTGTAAATACACTCAGCACAGACAAAATAAAACAGCCAAGAAAATGAATTTCATCTTTAGTTTAATCATTACTGAACTGAATTATTATTGAATCACTGAAGTTACTGAGTCATTACTGAACTGAATTATTATTGAATCACTGAAGTTACTGAGTCATTACTGAGTCACTGAAGTTATTGAGTCATTACTGAGTCACTGGAGTTTCCCTGAGCAGGAGTTATTCCCTGAGCGAGTCACTGGAGTTTCCCTGAGCACGTCACTTTAGTTACTGAGCACGTCGCTGTAGTTACCCTGAGCAGTTCCCTGAACACGTCACTGGAGTAACTGGAATTTTCCTGAGCCCGTCGCTTGGGTTACTGGAGGAGTCACTGGAATAGTTTACTAGTGTAGATGACTGAGGGGGAGAGATTCAGTCCAACCACCAGTCGCTGAGCTGCTGAGAACGCATTGACTGGTTGAAGAAAGCATATTGGCCACCAAATCCAAA
This sequence comes from Macrothele yani, assembly GCA_039090855.1. NCBI lineage: Eukaryota > Metazoa > Arthropoda > Arachnida > Araneae > Macrothelidae > Macrothele > Macrothele yani. The sequence goes on from JAYWMT010000087.1 coordinate 276,031, forward strand.
TGCCACATCTTCAAATCTGTCATTGTGGATTTGTTTTCCACAGATGGATACGTATCGTTCATGTCAATATTGATTATATCTGGAACTATGTAAGATTCATTTGGAGGGCAGATTGGGCAGTAGCATCTTGAGGGCGAGCGTCTGGAGCATCTGGGGCATCTATGTAAGATTGGTCTGGAGATGTGACTTCAGGAACATTTTGTGCTTAGCTGGTGACTAATTTTACCAAAGGAACCACGTCAAAATCGTGCTTGTGCTTTCCGTTGGCGATGTGGAAATTTAAATACCAAGGAACATATCGTATAAAAGAAGTAAATGGTGCCTTTTTTGATTATTTCTGCATCTTGCACCATCTTTTCAGTGAAATTCTTGAAGATGATTCCTATATCTCTAGGGAGACAGCACTGCTTGAACGGAATCGTTCTTTTGGACTTGAGTAATACAGTTGGAGAATTTAACTGAGGTACAGTAATGTGCTTACTTCCAGGCTGTACCTCAATCAGTCCAAATGTCAAATATCTCTACGTATAGAAAGTATTGCTTTGCAGGGCAAATCCAATATATTTACTACTGCATGCCAGCGGCTTGTAAAAATCCCGGAGTCCTGTGTTCGGTATTTTTCCTACTTGACATTCAAGTTCAATATAACTTGGCTTAGCCCTGAATTCCAGAAAATCTTTCAGTGTGATGCGGTGCCATTTCCGATCTTCTTTGACTACCATCATCTCGTACGCCGGGTCATCATGACTGACTCTTGGTGTCCCGACTTTATAGTATGTAGAGCGCTCGTAGCGCCATCTAAAGTCAATGGTAAAAAAGTCTTTGGTACTGTCTGGATTTTTTCTGAGACACTCCCACGTGACTGTGAGTGTAGAAAATCCTGAGTGTCGAAATAAAATTTTCCTGAGTGTAGAAATTTGTTTTTTCCTCAGTGTAGAATTTTTTTCCTCAGTGTAGAAAAAAGTGTGTTGTGATAAATATCTAGAAAAATTATCTAACACTCTGAAAAATTCTAACACTAAGCAAAAATATCTAGAACAATTATTTAACACTCAGAAAAATTGAAAAAATATATAAAGAGAGAACAATTATTTAACACTCAGAAAAATTCTAACACTAAAAAAATACCTAGAACAATTATCTAACACTCAGAAAAGTTCTAATACTAAGAAAAAATATCTAGAACAATTATTTAACACTCAGAAAAATTCCAACACTAAGAAAAAATGTCTAGAACAATTATCTAACACTAACAAAAAATATATAGAAAAATTATTTAACACTCAGAAAAATTCTAAAACTAAGAAATAAAATCTATTTAGAAAATTATCTAACATTCAGAAAAAAATATCTAGACAAATTATCTAACACTAAAAAAAACCTAACACTGAGAAAAATATCTAGAAAAATTATCTAACACTCAGAAATATTCTAACGCTCGGAAAAATTCTAACATTCACAAAAAATATCTAGAAAAATTATCTAACACTCACACAAAAAAAAACCAGAGTAAGCGAAAGAAAGAAAGAAAAGAAAGTGAGAGTTAAAGATATATCTCTCTCTATATATAATATATATTTTTTTCTTACCCCTCCGCCCCTCCCCCTTTTATAAATAGCGTGACACGCTGTTCAGCTTGGGAATTAACGCCTATTACGCTGTTGCGGTTAGACTTTTATTTAGGACTTTATACGCTGCTTCTGTTGGACTTTTATTTAGGACCTTATACACTGCTTCTGTTGGACCTTTATTTGGGACTTTATACGTTACTTCTGTTATATACTGGGGGTCTTAATACGTGCTTTATTTAACCGATAATATTACATTGTAAATGTAGCTACATTTTCAGTAAGGACGTGTCATCTTATCAGTAGCAATTGCTTTAGTTCTGAGTGTAGAACAAAATTCTGAGTGTAGAAAAAACATTTCTGAGTGTAGAACATTTTTTTTTCTGAGTGTAGATAAAATGGTCTGAGCGTAGAAAAATTTTTCCGAGTGTAGAAAAAATTATTTAACACTCAGAAAAATTATCAGAAAAAATATCTAACACTCAGAAAAGTTATCTAACACTCAGAAAAATTAACTAACAAAATTATCTAACACTATAAAAAAGAAAGAAACGAGAGAGAGAGATGTTTTTTTAAAGATATTTCTCTCTGTATATAATATATTTATTCTTTTCTTACCCTCCCCCTCCCCTTTTATAAATAGCGTGACACGCTGTTCAGGTTGGAATTAATGCGTGTCACGCTGCTGTGGTCTGGCGCTCTTTGGAAAAGCCTGGCCCTTGCGCCACTAAAATCAACTAACTAACTAATTGGACCTTTATTTACGACCTTTGTTTAATCTAACACTCTGAAAAATTATCAGAAAAATTATCTAACAAAATTATCTAACATTATAAATAAGAAAGAAAAGAGAGAGAGAGATTTTTTAAAGATATCTCTCTCTAATATATAATATATATATATTTTTCTTACCTCCCCTTTTATAAATAGCGTGACACGTTGTTCAGGTTGCAATTAATGCGTATCACGCTGCTGTGGTCGGACCTTTATTTAGGACCTTTATTTAATCTAAGACTCAGAAAAATTATCTAACACTCAGACATATTATCTTACACTCAGAAAAGTTATCAGAAAAATTATCTAACACTCAGAAAATTTATCTAACACTATAAAAAAGAAAGAAACGAGAGAGAGATGTTTTTTTAAAGATATTTCTCTCTGTATATAATATATTTATTTTTTTCTTACCCCCCCCCCTTTTTATAAATAGCGTGACACGCTGTTCAGGTTGGAATTAATGCGTGCCACGCTGCTGTGGTCTGGCGCTCTTTGGAAAAGCCTGGCCCTTGCGCCACTAAAATCAACTAACTAACTAATTGGACCTTTATTTACGACCTTTGTTTAATCTAACACTCTGAAAAATTATCAGAAAAATTATCTAACAAAATTATCTAACATTATAAATAAGAAAGAAAAGAGAGAGAGAGATTTTTTAAAGATATCTCTCTCTAATATATAATATATATATATTTTTCTTACCTCCCCTTTTATAAATAGCGTGACACGTTGTTCAGGTTGCAATTAATGCGTATCACGCTGCTGTGGTCGGACCTTTATTTAGGACCTTTATTTAATCTAAGACTCAGAAAAATTATCTAACACTCAGACATATTATCTTACACTCAGAAAAGTTATCAGAAAAATTATCTAACACTCAGAAAATTTATCTAACAAAATTATCGAACACTATAAAAAAGAAAGAAGAGGGAGAGAGCGAGAGATTTTTTAAAGATATCTCTTTCTATATATAATATATATATTTTTTCTTACCCCTTCCTACCCCCAACTGTTATAAATAGCGTAACATGCTGCCGTGGTCTGACCTTTGTTTAGGGCCTTTATTTAATCTAACACTCTGAAAAATTATCAGAAAAATTATCGAACAAAATTATCTAACACTCAGAAAAATTATCTAACACTCGGAAAAATTTTCTAACATTATAAAAAAGAAATAAAAAGAGAGACAGAGATTTTTTAAGATATATCTCTCTAATACATAATATATGTATATTTTTCTTACCTCCCCTTTTATAAATACCGTGACACGTTGTTCAGGTTGGAATTAACGCGTATCACGCTGCTGTGGTCGGACCTTTATTTAGGACCTTTATTTATAATCTAAGACTCAGAAAAATTATCTAACACTCAGAAATATTATTTTACACTCAAAAAAGTTATCAGAAATATTATCTATTACTCAGAAAATTTATCTAACAAAATTATCGAACGCTATAAAAAAGAAAGAAGAGAGAGAGAGAGATTTTTCAAAGATATCTCTTTCTATATATAATATATATATTTTTTCTTATCTCCCCCCCCCCCCCCCCCAACTTTTATAACTAGCGTGTCACGCTGTTGAGGTTGGAATTAATGCATGACATGCTGCTGTGGTCGGACCTCTGTTTAGGGCCTTTATTTAATCTAACACTCAGAAAAAAATAACAGAAAAATTATCTAACACTATAAAAAAGAAAGAAAAGAGAGAGCGAGATTTTTTAAAGATAGATATCTCTATATATAATGCATATTTTTTTTTCTTCCCCCCCCCCACCTTTTATAAATAGCGTGACACGCTATTCAGGTTGGAATTAATGCGTGTCACGCTGCTGTGGTCAGACCATTATTTAGGACCTTTATTTATACGCTGCTTCTGTTGTACCTTTATGTAGGACCTTATATGCTGCTGCGGTAGACCTTTATTTAGGACATACGCTGCTCAGGTTCGATACCCAAAGGGTATTGTTGTTAAGATGGGTCTTAATACGCGTGTCATCTTATCAGTTGCAACTGCTTTATTTAACCGGTAATATTACATTGCAAATATAGCTACATTTTCAGTAAGGACGTGTCATCTTATCAGTAGCAACTGCTTTATTTAACCGATAATATTACATTGGAAATGTAGCTACATCTTCAGTAAGGACGTGTCATCTTATCAGTAGCAATGCTTTATTTAACCGATAATATTACATTGGAAATGTAGCTACATTTTCAGTAAGGACGTGCCATCTTATCAGTAGCAACTGCTTTATTTAACCGATAATATTACATTGCAAATGTAGCTACATCTTCAGTAAGGCCGTGTCATCTTATCAGTAGCAATGCTTTATTTAACCGATAATATTACATTGGAAATGTAGCTACATCTTCAGTAAGGACGTGTCATCTTATCAGTAGCAATGCTTTATTTAACCGATAATATTACATTGCAAATGTAGCTACATCTTCAGTAAGGACGTGTCATCTTATCAGTAGCAATGCTTTATTTAACCGATAATATTACATTGCAAATGTAGCTACATTTTCAGTAAGGACGTGTCATCGTATCAGTAGCAACGCGTTGGAACTGAAACTCGGCGAGTGTAAGATCGTCACTTGCAAACAACGAGTAATGCCGGCAGAAATTAGTTGGAGAGCCGTGATTGAGACAACCACTGATGTATTTATCGACGGAGGTCTTATCGGTTAACCGTTGATCTCCATTCACCAGGGAAACGGCGGAAAGATCAAAGTTTCCATGCGAATATCTCCACAAAAAAGTTATTCATTCTAGCTGGCTGTCCTATAGCCGAACTGTCCTGGAGGAAAGCGGTGGACCCTTCTTGGACGGGTTTGGACGATTCGGAAATGCTGTACCAAGCATTAAGAATGCCGCAGACTGAATCTTTCACGGACTATGATGGCATGAGACAGGAGCTCTACCCGGTAGACAGCGATTTGCGAAACTATTCCTTACGAGGACAATCATCTTCCTGCCCCGAGGGCAAGACTCCCGAAGGGGTTTTACGATGACACTTTGTAAATAAACAAAAAAGGAGCATGCTCCATATTTAAAAAAAATACAAGATTTCCATTGGTCTGCCCAATGGATTTTGAATTGACCCAAAAAATGCGAACAGCGACCTTCCTCGCTTGGGTCCATTATATTCAATGCGTTGGTCACTGGTCCAAGTGGCATTTTCTCCTCAGGCGGCTCCAGGGCGGCAGTACCAGGTTCAGTACCAGAGGTAGAAGAGGCGGCATGTTCCAGGGTCATGCCGGGTGGTGTCAAAATCATTTGCTTTTTCTTATTCAAGTAAGTTATTTCCTCTTGAAGGTCCCCGCACGGAGATAACTGGTTTTCCAGTTATTTGACTATTTTCATCTCGTACGCTGGGTCATCATGACTGACTCTTGGTGTCCCGACTTTATAGTATGTAGAGCGCTCGTAGCGCCATCTAAAGTCAATGGTAAAAAAGTCTTTGGTACTGTCTGGATTTTTTTCTGAGACACTCCCACGTGACTATGAGTGTAGCCAATCGAAATAAAATTTTCCTGAGTGTAAAAATTTGTTTTTTCCTCAGTGTAGAATTTTTTTTCCTCAGTGTAGAAAAAAGTGTGTTGTGATAAATATCTAGAAAAATTATCTAACACTCAGAAAAATTCTAACACTAAGAAAAAATATCTAGAACAATTATTTAACACTCAGAAAAATTCAAAAAATATATATATAGAACAATTATTTAACACTCAGAAAAATTATAACACTAAAAAAATATCTAGAACAATTATCTAACACTCAGAAAAGTTCTAATACTAAGAAAAAAATATCTAGAACAATTATTTAACACTCAGAAAAATTCTAACACTAAAAAAATATCTAGAACAATTATTTAGCACTCAGAAAAACTCCAACACTCAGAAAAACTATCTAGAACAATTATTTAACACTCAAAAAAAATCCTAACACTGAGAAAAATATTTAGAAAAATTATCTAACACTCAGAAATACTCTAACGCTCGGAAAAATTCTAACACTCACAAAAAATATCTAGAAAAATTCAAACACTCAGAAAAAGTATCTAGAAAAATTATCTAACACTCACAAAAAAAACGAGTCAGCGAAAGAAAAAAGGAAAAGAAAGTGAGAGTTAAAGATATCTCTTTTTTATATATATAATATATATTTTTTCTTACCCCTCCGCCCCTCCCCCTTTTATAAATACCGTGACACGCTGTTCAGCTTGGGAATTAATGCGTGTTACGCTGTTGCGGTTAGACTTTTATTTAGGACTTTATACGCTGCTTCTGTTGGACTTTTATTTAGGACCTTATACGCTGCTTCTGTTGGACCTTTACTTAGGACTTTATACGTTGCTTCTGTTGGATACCCAGGGGTCTTACTTAATACGTGCTTTATTTAACCGATAATATTACATTGTAAATGTAGCTACATTTTCAGTAAGGACGTGTCATCTTATCAGTAGCAATTGCTTTATTTCTGAGTGTAGAACATTTTTTTTCTGAGTGTAGAAAAAATGTTCTGAGCGTAGAAAATTTTTTCCGAATGTAGAAAAAATTATTTAACACTCAGAAAAATTATCAGAAAAAATATCTAACACTCAGAAAAATCCTAACACTGAGAAAAATATTTAGAAAAATTATCTAATACTCAGAAATACTCTAACACTCGGAAAAATTCTAACACTCACAAAAAATATCTAGAAAAATTCAAACACTCAGAAAAAGTATGTAGAAAAATTATCTAACACTCACAAAAAAAACGAGAGTCAGCGAAAGAAAAAAAGAAAAGAAAGTGAGAGTTAAAGATATCTTTCTCTCTATATATAATATATATTTTTTTCTTACCCCTCCGCCCCTCCCCCTTTTATAAATAGCGTGACACGCTGTTCGGCTTGGGAATTAATGCGTGTTACGCTGTTGCGGTTAGACTTTTATTTAGGACTTTATACGCTGCTTCTGTTGGACTTTTATTTAGGACCTTATAAGCTGCTTCTGTTGGACCTTTATTTAGGACTTTGAGGCGTGGCCTCCATCCTGATCCAGAGCTCTGTTTGGACCGTGCAGCCATTCCAGTTTTGCCGGAAACCAAGTTCCTTGGTTTGACCGTTGACCGTGCTCTCACCTTTCGCTCGCACGTTCGACGGCTAAGGACTTCCTGTCTGAGAGCCTTGTCAATCATTAAGATCCTTGCCTCAGTCTCTTGGGGTGCAGACAGGACTTCTTTGTTCCGTATTTACCATTCTCTCATTCGGTTTAGGCTGGATAATGGCTGTATGGTGTATGGCTCTGCGCGTCTTACCGTTCTCCGGCCGTTAAATACCATCCACCATCAAGCACTGCGTCTTTGTACGGGAGCATTTTGCACGTCACCCATTCCCAGCCTTTATGCCGACGCGAACGAACCGTCGCTTCATTTACGCCGTCTGCAGCTGTCTCTTCAATTTTACCTGAAACTTAAATCTCTCTCAGACCATCCTTTATACGATGCAGTTTTTTATCCCCAGCATGCTCGTTTGTTCAAGATCCGTCCCTCGTGCATTCGAACCTTCGGTCTTCGTATGGCGGCCGTAGCTCGCGATGCAGGGCTCGACTTGTCACTCGTTGGAGAGACCAGAGGCTTTGAGGATCCCCCATGGCATCCTCTTGGTGTCATGGTTGATACCAGCTTTACATCTTTTGACAAGTCCTGAACCCCTGCGTCAGTGTACTAGCAGCTCTTCGCTGAACACCGTTACGTCAATGCAGACTTTATTCCAGTTTTCACCGATGGATCTAAGGCGGCTGGTGTTGTTGGATTCGTCCCGCACGGGGATAACTGGTTTTCCAGTTATTTGGGGAGCGGGGCCCCCACGGCCCGAGCTGACCTTGTGACGGTTTTTTGCTTTTTTGTATTTGCGCTTATACGTTACCGCAGGGACAGCTGTTCATCCAGCTGATGGGGAGTAGCGACCCCACGGCCCCAGCCGACTTGTTATGTTTGATTCTTCCCGTTACAACTTTGTGTTGCCACCACCTTGACAGCACCCGCCTCAGTTGTTGGTTGCTGAGGTTGTGATTATGCGCCAGCCCTTTCCTTTCCTCTGACTTTCCTCTCCCTTTCCTGTTTTTACTTTCTTCTCCACTACCTGTTCTTCTTTTCTACTCCATTTTCTACTCGACTTGCTTCTCCATTTTCTGTTCCTCTCTTGTTTTTCCGGGCTGGTTTGCTAGACCTACCTGCACGTTTGCCGTGTGCGGTGACCCGTAAGGTGGAAAAGGGGATGCTGGAGGCTGAGGTTTCTGGTGGCCAGGTTGTTGTTGTCGCCAGTCGCCAACACTCCTCTTTGCCCCCTGCTTCACCCTAAACGGGTGGCTAGGAACTAACCCACTCCTAGTCAATCGGCTTGTTGTTTCGTACAACAGGGTGAGTTTGGGGATAGTGCGGGCATGCCAAAGGGGTGTTACCGAGACCTGGGAAAGTCTCGGTACTCGCTGAGCGCATGTCTGCACTATCAACATGCTATATCCGTTGCTTAACCCTAGAGTCGTGTCCTGCGTCCAATTGGGCTTGCGGACCTCCGGCTCTCCCCTGTAGGGCTCGGTTGTGGGCGGGGAAATCGGCGGACGAACTTTTCACTTCTCTTCATGGCTAACCAAAAAATTTCCCAAGAACTTCAAACAAAGCGGCTCATTGAGGAAGGGTCACCCCCTCCCAACAAGAAACCTACACCTGATTCTGCCAATGTTCGGTTCTTTTGCATCCACTCCTTGGACGCTTCAAACCCATTAAACACCAGAAGCCCCTTCTGGATAAATAAAGCATTGCAACCAATTGCCAGCTCTCCTAAGAGCGTTAAGAAGCTCCAATCTGGAGATCTTCTTGTCGAGATGTCGAGTCCCAGATATGCTACAGTGCTTTTAAACACCACCTCTTTTTTAGATTGTCCAGTAAAAGTTACCCCTCACGGCTACCTCAATTCCTCACGAGGTGTTATCTCTTCTCAAGACCTTCTGGAGTGCAGTGACCAAGAACTTCTGGAGGAACTGAAAGACCAACAAGTGAGTGGAGTCCGGCGCATCCTATTTCGGCGAAATGGCCAATCTGTCCCATCTCGAAACATCATACTGACCTTTAACACCCCATCCCTGCCAACTTCAATCAAGGCAGGGTATCTACACCTTGAAGTGCGCCCCTTCATACCAAGTCCTCTACGATGCTTCAAATGCCAAGCATATGGTCACTCCCAGCAGTCTTGCAGGAGCACTGCTCGGTGTGGGCGTTGTACTGCAACCGACCATACTTTGCAAGATTGCCATGCCGAAGCCGAGCTGTGCTTCAACTGCAAGGGATCTCATGCAGCATCATCGAGAGACTGTCCAAAGTGGAAAGAGGAAAAAGAGATCCAACGCATTAAGACCGTTGAGGGAATCTCCTACCCAGAGGCCAGAAGAAAGGTCGTTCCAAACCAATCAAATCGGCGATCCTATGCATCAGCGGTTGTTGCAAGGACTACAATCGGTACCCAGACTGATAGCCAAATCCCAGTGAATTGTCCCTACAAGCTAGACGACATCATAGCTGCTGGTCTGGCAGCACTACAATCCCGAGCTAGGGACGCGAAAGCTCCAACAACCACTGTGCCTAAACCTGCTACAACTAACACCAGCACCACCGGGACCTCAACAACCCCCGCACGGGGATAACTGGTTTTCCAGTTATTTGGGGAGCGGCGCCCCCACGGCCCGAGCTAACCTTGTGACGGTTTCTATTGCCTCTGCGGCTTTGACGATTACATCACCGAAGGGACAGCTGTTCATCCAGCTGATGGGGGATGGCGTCCCCACGGCCCGAGCCGATTTTCTCTTATTGTTTTGCTTTTTTCGTCTTATGTTCATATTTTGACATGTACCCGCCTCAGTTGTAGGCTGCTGAGGTTGTGATGAGGCGCCAGCTCCGGGTTTTGTTCCTCGTTCTCTTCCCTGTCTTTTTCTTTTTTTATGTTACATTTTCTGTTTTTCCGGAGCTGGTTAGCTTAGACCTACCTGCATGTTTGCCGTGTGCGGTGACCCGTACCGGTGGAAATGAGGATGCTGGAGGCTGAGGTATTTGGGGGCCGGGTTGTAGTGTCTCCAGATGCCAACACTCCTCTTTGCCCTCTGCTTCACCCTAAACGGGAGGCTGGGAGCTAACCCACTCCTCGTCAGGAAGTCTGTGGCCGAGTGGTGTCCAGACTTCTAGCGGCTTGTCGTTCTGTTCGGCTGGGTGAGTTGGGGGGTAGGGTGGGCATGCCAAAGGGGTGTTCTCCGGGCACGGGAAAGTCTGGGTGCGCGCTGAGCGTGTGTCTGCCCTACCAACTTGCTATATCCGCTGACTATCCCTAGAGCCGTGTCCTGCGTCCTCTTGGGCTTGCGGACCTCCGGCTCTCCCTCGTTGGGCTCGGTAGTGGGTGGGGAGGTTGGCGGACGAATCTTTTCACTTCTTCATGGAACACAAAAGTGTTTCCCATGCTACAAATTTAAAGCGCCCTGTGGAGGAAGATCCACCTTCCTCAACAAAGAAACTTGTCTCTACTAATTGCAATGCTCTGTTTCTTTTGATCAAATCTGGTGACTCTTCACAGTCACTCAGTAGCAAGAGTCCTTTCTGGATCAATAAGGCTCTGCAGGCAGTTGCTGGCTCTCCAAAGAGTGTGAAGAAGCTCCCTTCAGGGGATCTTCTTGTGGAAACTTCTAATCCACGCCACAGTGCCACCTTGCTGGAAACGACCGTTTTGCTTGGCATTCCTGTCCAGGTTTCTCCACACGGTTACCTCAATTCCTCTCGCGGTGTTGTCAACTCCCGCGACCTGCTTGAATGCAGCGATGAGGAATTGCTGGAGGAACTTGGTGAACAGCATGTCATTGGGGTTCGAAGGATTCTTTTTAGGCGGGATGGGAAATCTATTCCCTCCCGTAACATCATCCTAACGTTTGACTCCCCAAACCTGCCTACTTCCATCAAGGCAGGTTATTTACGGCTTGATGTCCGACCGTACATCCCGAACCCCTTGCGATGTTTCAGGTGCCAGCATTACGGTCACTCCCAGCAGTCTTGCCGTAATGTTGCAAAGTGTGGCCGCTGTGGTTCCACAGAACACTCTTTGGCGGATTGCTCTGCAGAGTCTGATCATTGTGTCAACTGCGAAGGGACTCATCCTGCTTCTTCTAGGCAGTGTCCAAAGTGGATAGAGGAACAGGCAATCCAACGCCTGAAGACAACTGAGCATCTCTCATATCCCGAGGCTAGACGGCGGATCGCCCCTTTACAACCAGGCCGGCGGTCCTATGCTTCAGTTGTGGTTCAGAAGGCTTCAGTGGCGGTCCAGACTGAGGCGTCCATCCCAGCGCGGTGTCCTTATGATTTTGAGGACATCGTCGCTGCTGGTATGGAAGCACTGCAGTCTCGCCGCATTGCTTCCAAGGCGACATCAACATCGTCGCCGAAACCTTCCCCTGTGCCGAAAACATCTGTCAGCACAGGGACCCAGGGCACTGCTAAGAAGAAGCCAGAGAAGATGAAACCAGGTTCATATTCCCCGAAACAGAGCAGGCAAAAACCACCTCCTAACACAGGGGGCAAGCACAGCCCTGTGTTGCCTCCAGACACTGCGGATGGCTTGGAGGTGATGGACGACACTGAGACCTTCTAGTCGTCTGTCTTCATTCTGTCATTTCATTTTTCATTATGGTCACGCTCATTCAGTGGAATTGCCGAGGTCTGCGTTCACACATTGATGATTTGAAAGGTTTACTGTCTTCGCACACACCTGTGTGCGTTTGTCTCCAGGAGACAAAGCTTCGCACGACGGACACTCCTTCGCTGCGGAGACATTCCCTTTTCCGCAATGATCACCAGGACGGCGTTATCGCCTGCGGAGGAGTGGCCGTCGTTGTTCCTCATGGTGTTCCTGTCACTGCAGTTGCCCTTCGGACGTCTTTGCAGGCAGTGGCAGTGAGACTATCTGTGCACACACTGTTCACGGTGTGTTCCGTGTACATACCACCAAATGAAGCTGTAGGCCTTTCGGATCTGGAAGATTTAGTTGTCCAGCTGCCGCCTCCTTTCTTCATCTTAGGAGATTTCAATGCACACAATCCGTTGTGGGGTTCTCCCACTCGTGACTCCAGGGGCCGTGTTGTTGAGTCCCTTCTCTCCAACACGTCCCTCTGTCTCCACAACACCGGGGCAGTGACGTATTTTCATGAACCCACCCGCTCGTACTCAGCCATTGATTTGTCTCTGAGTTCACCATCATTACATCCTGCCTGGTCCTGGAGCGTGTCTGGTGATCCCCTTGGCAGCGATCACTTTCCCATCTTCCTCCGTCTGGCGAGTGGCGGGTACCGTTACCCTTCTCGCCCTGCTAGATGGAATATTGATCGTGCCAAGTGGGACACATTCACGGCTTCGGCCTTTATTACTCCGGCAATGGTGACCTCGGGAACAGTCAATGACGCTGTTGCGGCGGTAACGGATTGTATTGTGCAAGCGGCAGAACTTGCCATCCCCAGGACGTCGACTACACTTCCACGTTGCCCGAGACCTTGGTGGAATTCCACTTGTATGGCAGCTCGTCGGGCCCAACATCGGGCTTGGGGTAGGTTTCGTCGGTACCCCACTGACGCGAACCTACTTGCTTTCAAGAAAGCCAAGTCCTACGCGCGATTGGTTCGTAGGCGTTGTCAACGGGAGTCCTGGATACAATATGTATCCGGGATTAACACCAATACCAGCCCTACGATCGTTTGGGACAGGATCCGTAAGATTCGGGGACAGTACCCATCTGGGGAAGTCTCCATTCTTGAGAGTGGTGGAGGGACGGTTGCTGACGCTCAGGGTATTGCTGACTGTCTGGGCGCCGCTTTTTCTTCGGTGTCCAGCAGCAGCAATTACCCTGCTTCGTTCCGGCAGTTACAGCCGCGGCTTGAACGGTCCAGGATTTCTTTTGGACCGTTTTCTGCCACAGATTACAACAGCCCGCTGACTGCCGTGGAGCTGAAGACCGCTCTGAATCGGTCCGGCCGGACATCTGTCGGACCGGATAACATCCATTACGAAATGCTGAAGCACCTTTCTCCGTCCTCTCTTGAATGTCTGCTAATCCTGTTTAACAGGATTTGGCAAGAGCATGTCTTTCCCGAATCTTGGCACACTGCCATTGTCGTTCCTGTTCCCAAACCTGGTAAAGATCCCACTAACCCGTTGAACTACCGGCCAATTGCTATGACGAGCTGCCTTTGCAAAGTACTCGAGCGTATCATTAATTTTCGTCTCATTTTTTATCTGGAGTTTCATCACATTTTTTCACCTCATCAGAGTGGATTTCGCACATCTCGATCCACCACCGATAATCATCTTCGCCTTGAGACATCTGTCAGGGAGGCGTTTGTCCGACGTCAGCACATGGTCTCCGTATTCTTCGACATGGAGAAAGCCTATGACCGTACCTGGAGATACGGCATTCTCCGTGATCTGCACGAGTGCGGATTGCGGGGAAACTTACCATCTTTCATCGCCGGATTTCTCCAGGACCGGAGTTTCCGTGTGCGCGTCGGGTCGACCCTCTCTGCGGTGTACCCGCAAGAACAGGGTGTACCTCAAGGCTCCATTTTATCAGTCACTCTGTTCATCCTTCGTGTCAACCATATTTTCCACCTGCTTCCTCCGACGGTTCGTGGAACCATGTACGTGGATGATCTGCAGATCTCTTGCGCGTCAGTTAACATGCGCACCATCGAGAGACAGCTCCAGTCTGCCATTACCAAGATCTCTCACTGGGCTTCCCAAAATGGCTTTGGCTTCTCGACGCAGAAGACCGTTTGCGTGCATTTTTGCCGTAAACGGGGTCTTCACCCAGACCCCAGCCTCCGTCTGGGGTGTTCTACCATCCCTGTGGTGTCAGAAGCCAGGTTCCTTGGGCTAACTTTTGACCGAGCGCTCACCTTCCGGCCTCACATTCAGTCTTTGAAGGTGAAGTGCACGAAGTCATTGAGTATCCTGAAGGTCCTCTCCCGAACATCTTGGGGGGCCGACAGGTGCTCAATGCTTCGCATTTACCATTCTCTGATTCGGTCAAAGTTCGACTTCGGATGCATTACGTACGGTTCAGCGCGTCCTTCGGTTTTAAAGCCTTTGGACCCCGTCCATCACCAGGCATTGCGGCTATGTACTGGTGCTTTCCGTACCTCTCCCGTGCATAGCCTGTATGCGGAGGCTCATGAGCCGCCGTTGTGCATCCGTCGTAAGCAGCTGTCTCTTCAGTTTTACACAAAACTGAAATCTCTTCCTGATCATCCCCTGCATGGTTCCATCTTCCAACCGGACTGTGTCCGCTTGTTTTCCAACCGCCCCTCCTGTGTTCCGACGTTCGGGATTCGGATGTCTGCCATAGTGCGCGATGCTGGTCTGAACTTGTCAAGGATTGGTTTGACCACCTTTTTCAACCGTCCTCCTTGGCAGTCCGTTCTAGCAACGGCTGACCTTTCTCTTTGTGTGTGGCCAAAGTCTTCCACTCCTGCTCTGGTGTACCAGCAGCTCTTTGCTGAAATACAGTCTGTCTACCCGGATTTCGTGCCTGTGTTCACCGATGGCTCGAGGTCCGGGGATGTCGTTGGATCCGCTTTTGTGTGTGGCGAAGCCTCACATGCTGAGAGGCTTCCGCCTGAATCCACTGTCTTTTCGGCAGAGATGCGTGCGGTACACCTCGCTTTGTGCCACATACAGTCTCGATCGCTTCGTCGCGCTATGGTTTGCTCTGATTCCCAGTCCGTCATCCATGTTTTATCTTCTCCGGAGGACACGGACTCACCTGTCATCCTTGATGTCCGTCGTCTTCTTGGTACTTTGGAGGGTGATGGTTTCCTGGTCCGATTCTGTTGGGTTCCTGGCCATGTTGGGATCCGGGGTAACGAGCTGGCAGATCTCTCTGCCAGGTCTGTTTCCTCCATGTCGCCAGCTCGGCTGCCACTGTCTTTCCGTGATTTTAGACCTTTGATCCGGACATTTCTCCTGGACGAGTGGCAGTCCCTGTGGTCTCAGCAGGGCAGCAATAAACTTTATGCCATCAAACCACACATCGGACTATGGAAGTCTAGTTTGCGGAAGAACCGTCGTGAGGAGGTTGTTCTTGCACGTCTCCGCATTGGGCACTGTCGTTTTACTCACCGCTTTTTGCTGTGTGGCGACAGTGCCCCGCTGTGTGAGGCGTGCCAATGTCGTCTCACCGTCCTTCATGTTTTGTGTACTTGTGTTCGTTTTTGTGCTCATCGTTTTCGTCATTTTCACTCTCATCTGTTGGACGAAGGAGCAGCTACGCTGCAAACTATTATCGGTGAAGCCTGCGATACGAGAGCAGTGTTTTCATTTTTACGGGATATTGACTTTTATAAACTCGTCTAGATTTTAACTTCTTCATTCTCATGTTTCATTTTTACCGCATCAGCCTGCTTTTAACCTTGTGTACGTTTTTTATTAATTTTGTTTCGTTTTAATGTCTTTTGTTTGGCGCTCTTTGGCCAACTATGGCCCTTGCGCCATTAAAAATCTACCAACCAACCAACCTCAACAACCCCGGGAGGAAAGAGAAAGGAAAAAGAAAGGGAGAAAAATCTCCAAACTCCCATCATAAGAACCAGGATCGGGCAAGATCATCTGCGACACAGGAACCAAAATACCGCCCCATTTTACCACCAGAGACTACAGGGCGTCGGACAAAACAGTCCCAAGCGCAAATGGACATTGCAGACGAAATGATGGAATCGGACAACTTTTAGTTGTCCCAGTTTTTCTCGGGTTTTGTTTTTCGTTTTTCTTTTTCTCATTCACCACAATTCAAACCATGGATAAAATCGTTCAGTGGAACTGTCGAGGCTTTCGGACAAGACATGACGACGTGAAACATCTGCTTTCGTCATACTCTCCAGTGTGCCTTTGCCTCCAGGAGACAAAACTTAAACCATCAGACCTCCTTTCAGTTCGAGGCTACAGTGCATTTCGGAAAGATAATGTTTCAGGAGATATAGCTTGCGGGGAGTTGCCATCCTTGTCCCCCACAGTGTTCCAGTTTCTCCCGTTGCGGTCTCAACATCTTTACAAGCCGTTGCGGTGCGTATCTCCATGCCTGTGCCTCTAACTGTTTGCAGCGTCTATCTGCCGCCGGATGAGGACGTGAGCGTGTCCGTTCTTGAGAGCTTAGTTGGGCAGCTGCCGTCACCTGCTCTTCTTCTGGGTGACTTCAATGCTCATAATCCATTGTGGGGTAGTGTCAGAACAGACACACGAGGCCGTAGGATCGAATCTCTTCTTTCCTCGACCTCTTTGTGCCTGTTTAACACCGGTGCTGACACTTACTTCCACGAGCCTACACGAAGTTTCAGTGCAATCGATTTATCTTTGGGTCAACCATCGGTTATGGCCGCCTGGTCGTGGACGGTGTGTGACGACCTCCATGGAAGCGACCACTTCCCAATTGTACTTAGGTATAATGTGAGCGTACCATCTTCTGCCTCCCGCCCTCCTCGTTGGAGGATGGATCGTGCCAAGTGGGAGGTCTTCACACCGTCCGCAATGATATCTTTTGCCATGGTGACCCGTGGGTCAATTGACGCAGCTGTTACTGATGTCACAACGTGTATCATTCAGGCAGCAGATCTCTCTATCCCAAAAACATCAACGACCCTCCCAAGACGTCCGAAGCCTTGGTGGAACCCTGATTGCGCAGCGGCTAGGAGAGTTCAACAAAAGGCCTGGTGTACTTTTCGGCGTTATCCGACCGATGCTAATCTTGTTAAATTTAAAAGAGCAAAATCTTACGCTCGGTTGGTGCGTCGACGAAGCAAGAGGGAGTCTTGGATGAAGTACGTTTCATCTATCAATTCACGTGCCAGTTCAAAAACTGTTTGGGAAAAAATTCGTAAGATTCGGGGAAACTATAGTTCCCGCCGAATTTCAATTCTTGAGAATAACGGCTGCACGTATGCTGAAGTTGGGGAGATTGTGGATTGCTTGGGCGAAGCGTTTGCCTCAGTTTCTAGTTCTCAGGCGTATCTCCCGTCCTTTCAGAGGATTAAAACAACCGCGGAACGCCAGAAAATCTCCTTTGCGCCTTTTTATAACACTGAGTATAACTCCCCCTTCAGCATGGTTGAACTACGGGTGGCTCTGCATCGGTCCGGCGCAACATCTGTCGGCCCTGACGGCATCCAATATGACATGGTTCGTCATCTCTCGCAGTCGTCTCTCGAGAATCTGTTAGTGCTTTTCAACCGTTTTTGGTTGGAGTACAGTTTCCCGGACTCTTGGCGAAGAGCTTTTGTTTTACCTTTTCCCAAGCCTGGCAAAGACCCCAAGTCTCCCTCTAGTTATCGGCCAATTGCTCTCACTAGCTGTCTGTGCAAAATCCTTGAACGAATGGTTAATTCCCGGCTAATTTATTTTCTTGAAGAACATCGAATACTCTCTCCATCACAAAGCGGCTCCCGTCGTCATCGTTCAGCTCCTGACCATCTCCTGCTCCTTGAGACGTCTGTTCGTGAGGCGTTCGTACGTAGGCAGCACCTGGTGTCTGTATTTTTTGACATCGAAAAAGCTTACGATAGAGCGTGGCGTCACGGTATCCTCCGTGACCTCCACGAGAGTGGGTTGCGGGGAAACCTGCCAACCTTCATTGCCAACTTTCTTCGTAACCGTGTGTTCCAGGTGCGCCTGGGTACAACGCTGTCCGCCTTTTTCCATCAAGAACAAGGCGTTCCTCAAGGCAGCATTCTTTCGGTGACTCTGTTCATCCTCCGCATTAATTGTTTACTCAAAAATCTTCCTCCTACGGTTTCGGCTACCATTTATGTTGACGACCTTCACATCTTCTGTTCGTCATCCAGCATGCGTTTCGTTGAAAGGCAGTTGCAGTCTGCAATTACCCAGATTGTTAAAGCCGCTAACAATAATGGGTTTGTTCTTTCTCCCGACAAGACAGCCTGTGTCCATTTCTGCCGGAGGCGTGGCCTCCATCCTGATCCAGAGCTCTATTTGGACCGTGCAGTCATTCCAGTTTTGCCGGAAACCAAGTTCCTTGGTTTGACCGTTGACCGTGCTCTCACCTTTCGCTCGCACGTTCGACGGCTAAGGACTTCCTGTCTGAGAGCCTTGTCAATCCTTAAGATCCTTGCCTCAGTCTCCTGGGGTGCAGACAGGACTTCTTTGTTCCGTATTTACCATTCTCTCATTCGGTCTAAGCTGGATTATGGCTGTATGGTGTATGGCTCTGCGCGTCCTACCGTTCTCCGGCCGTTGGATACCATCCACCATCAAGCGCTGCGTCTTTGTACGGGAGCCTTTCGTACGTCACCCATTCCCAGCCTTTATGCCGACGCGAACGAACCGTCGCTTCATTTACGCCGTCTGCAGCTGTCTCTTCAATTTTACCTGAAACTTAAATCACTCACAGACCATCCTTTATACGATGCAGTTTTTCATCTCCAGCATGCTCGTTTGTTCGAGATCCGTCCCTCGTGCATTCGAACCTTCGGTCTTCGTATGGCGGCCGTAGCTCGTGATGCAGGGCTCGACTTGTCACTCGTTGGAGAGACCAGGGGCTTTGAGGATCCCCCATGGCATCCTCTTGGTGTCATGGTTGATACCAGCTTTACATCTTTTGACAAGTCCTCAACCCCTGCGTCAGTGTACCAGCAGCTCTTCGCTGAACACCGTTACGTCAATGCAGACTTTATTCCTGTTTTCACCGATGGATCTAAGGCGGCTGGTGTTGTTGGATCCGCCGCCGTCTGCGTTGACGAAGTTTCTGTTGCCTGCATTCCTCCTGAGGCCACGGTGTTTTCGGCGGAGATGCATGCTGTGTATCTTGCACTTGTTCACGTGCAGTCGAGCTCTCATCAGCGTGCTATTGTGTACACTGATTCGTTGAGTGTTGTGCAATCATTGACATCTTTGGATTTCTCTGGCCAACCAGTTCTTTTTACCGTTCGGAGACTTCTTCGTTCTTTGCTCGAGGCTGATGTCCAGATTCGGTTCTGCTGGATTCCTGGGCATGTTGGGATCCCAGGGAACGAGTCTGCTGATGCTGCTGGTAGATCTGCCTCTTCTTTGGTTGTCATACCGTTGCCACTGTTCCACCGTGGTTTTCGCTTTCTTGTTCACGATCATATCAGACGAACGTGGCGGAGTCTGTGGGACCAACAGGTGGAGAATAAACTGCACCGTGTTAAACCTATCCTTGGAGTCTGGAAATCATCGTGTCGCCGGAACCGTAGGGAAGAAGTTGTTCTTGCGCGTCTCCGCATTGGGCATTGTCGCTTCACGCATAGCTATTTGCTGTGTGGCGACGTTGCCCCAATGTGTGAGGCGTGCGACGGTTTACTCAACATCTCTCATGTTTTATGTAGTTGTGTTCGTTTTTGTAATAATCGGTTTCACTATTTTCAATCTCATCTACTGGATGACGGCGCAGCTACACTGCAGAAGCTTTTATGCGACCACTGTGATACTTTCGCAGTATTTTCGTTCTTAAAGCAGATTGACTTTTTAAAACTTATTTTAAAAAAATAATTAATAATTAATAACAGTGAATTAATAAATTTATATATAAACCTATTTAACTAACTAGTCTTCACAGCTTTCATCATTCTCTTTTCTAACTTTTACCAAGCCTGTCTGCTCTTAATCATTTCACCCCGCTTTTAAAAATCTTTAACTGATAGTTCTGTGTCTGGCGCTCTTTGGCCAAACCTGGCCCTTGCGCCACTAAAATCAATTAACTAACTAACTAACTTATTTAATCTAACACTCAGAAAAAAATAACAGAAAAATTATCTAACACTGTAAAAAAAAAGAAGAGAGAGAGAGAGAGATTTTTTAATGATATATATCTCTATATATAATGCATGCATTTTTTTCTCCCCCCCCCCTCCTTTTATAAATAGCGTGACACGCTGGTTAGGTTGGAATTAATGCGTGTCACGCTGCTGTGGTCGGACCATTATTTAGGACCTTTATTTATACGCTGCTTCTGTTGTACCTTTATTTAGGACCTTATATGCTGCTGCGGTGGACCTTTATTTAGGACATGCGCTGCTCAGGTTCGATACCCAGGGGGTATTGTTGTTAAGATGGGTCTTAATACGCGTGTCATCTTATCAGTAGCAACTGCTTTATTTAACCGGTAATATTACATTGCAAATATAGCTACGTTTTCAGTAAGGACGTGTCATCTTATCAGTAGCAACTGCTTTATTTAACTGGTAATATTACATTGCAAATACAGCTACATTCTCAGTAAGGACGTGTCATCTTATCAGTAGCAACTGCTTAATTTAACCGGTAATATTACATTGCAAATGTAGCAACATTTTCAGTAAGGACGTGTCATCGTATCAGTAGCAACGCGTTGGAACTGAAACTCGGCGAGTGTAAGATCGTCACTTGCAAACAACGAGTAATGCCGGCAGAAATTAGTTGGAGAGCCGTGATTGAGACAACCACTGATGTATTTATCGACGGAGGTCTTATCGGTTAACCGTTGATCTCCATTCACCAGGGAAACGGCGGAAAGATCAAAGTTTCCATGCGAATATCTCCACAAAAAAGTTATTCATTCTAGCTGGCTGTCCTATAGCCGAACTGTCCTGGAGGAAAGCGGTGGACCCTACTTGGACGGGTTTGGACGATTCGGAAATGCTGTACCAAGCATTAAGAATGCGGCAAACGGAATCTTTCACGGACTATGACGGCATGAGACAGGAGCTCTACCCGGTAGACAGCGATAGCGAAACTATTCCTTACGAGGACAATCATCTTCCTGCCCCGAGGGCAAGACTCCCGAAGGGGTGTTACGATGACACTTTGTAAATAAATAAAAAAGGAGCATGCTCCATATTTTAAAAAAACAAGATTTCCATTGGTCTGTCCAATGAATATTGAATTGACCCCCAAAAAAGTGAACAGCGAGATTGCTCGCTCTTCGCATTTTTTTTTTTTTTTTTTTTTGGGAGGTGTTTTTAATGAATTTCCTGAATGTAACTTTCTCGCACTCTAATAATTTGATTGATCATCCTAAGAGCATCTCCAAAAATCTCGTCCTTCTCACGATACAAGTCAGCTTTCTCCACTAATTGAACTCTTAAACAAATTTGCTCTTCCAAGGCAGATAATTTTACCAAGTGCCAGTACAATTCCATCGCATAAAATTCTTCGATCTGATTACGGTCGATAATATCGTATCTGCTTTGCGCTAACTGCGCGTTCTTTTCTGCAAATTCATCCAAAATTCTCTGCCTATCTGCTTGTATTTCTCTCAGTTCGTCAAACATGATTATGAGTAAGAGCACAGGAAAGTTCCACCTTATATAAGTGGAACGATCCATTTTTTGGATGGGGGTAACCATTGGCCCAATGGTAAACAATTTTTTTTAAACCCCTCTTGTTTATTAAAATTACACTGGGTCTAATCTATTCAATGCGTTGGTCACTGGTCCAGGTGGCATTTTCTCCTCAGGCGGCTCCAGGGCGGCAGTACCAGGTTCAGTACCAGAGGTAGAAGAGGCGGCAGTACCAGGTTCAGTACCAGAGGTAGAAGAGGCGGCATGTTCCAGGGTCATGCCGGGTGGTGTCAAAATCATTTGCTTTTTCTTATTCAAGTAAGTTATTTCCTCTTGAAGGTCCCCGCACGGGGATAACTGGTTTTAAAATTATTTGGGGAGCGGCGCCCCCACGGCCCGAGCTGACCTTGTGACGGATCAATTTTTCATTTCGTCTTGAACGATTACGTAACCGATGGGACAGCTGTTCATCCAGCTGCTGGGGGATGGCGTCCCCACGGCCCGAGCGGACATGTGCTATATGTGATAATTTTCACATTTTTTATGTTTTTTGTTGTTTTCACTTGACACGCTCCCGACTGAGTTGTAGGCTGCTGAGGTTGTGATTATGCGCCAGCTCTGGATTTTAGTTTCTCTTTTTCTTTCTACTCTTCTCCATTTTATGTTCCTTTTGTTTTTCCAAGCTGGTTAGCTAGACCTACCTGCACGTTTGCAGTGTGCGGTGACCCGTAAGGTGGAAAAGGGGATGCTGGAGGCAGAGGTTTCTAGTGGCCTGGGTGTTATTGTCGCCAGTTGCCAACAGTCCTCTTTGTCCCCTGCCCCCACCCTGAACGGGCGGCTAGGAACTAACCCACTCCTAGTCAATGAGGTCTGTGGCCGAGTGGAGCCCAGACCTCTAACGGCTTGTCGTTTCGCACGACAGGGTGAGTCTGGGGATAGGGTGGGCATGCCAAAGGGGTGTTCCCCAGGCATGGGAAAGTCTGGGTGCACGCCGAGCGCATATCTGCCCTGTCAACTTGCTATATCCGCTTGCTATCCCTAGAGCCGTGTCCTGCGTCCACTTGGGCTTGCGGACCTCCGGCTCTCCCTCGATTGGCTCGATTGTGGGTGGGGAAGTCGGCGGACGAATTATTAATTTGTTTAATGGATGAAAATAAAATTTCCCAAGAACCAAAAAGCAAAAGAGGTATGGAGGAAGGCTCATCCCCTTCTGCAAAAAAAACATGTCCCTGATTGTTCCAATGCTCGTTTCTTTTTTGTGCACTCATTAGACTCTTCAAAGCCTTTGAGTGCCAAAAGTCCATTTTGGATAAATAAAGCTCTTCAATCCATTGCAAGCTCTCCTAAGAGCGTAAAGAAGCTCCAATCTGGAGATCTTCTGGTAGAAATGTCCACTGTGGCCTACTGTTCCACACTTATTAACACCACCACGCTGCTTGAGACTCCGGTCAAAATAACACCCCATGGATACCTAAATTCATCTCGAGGTGTTGTCTCCTCTCAGGACCTCGTTGAGTGTGCTGAGGAAGAACTACCAGAAGAACTTAGGAGTCAACACATTACCGGTGTGCGGCGTATTCTATTCAGGCGGAATGGGCAGTCCGTCCCATCCCGGAACATTATTCTAACTTTTGATAGCCCTTCCCTGCCTACGTCCATCAAGGCAGGGTATCTCCATCTAGAAGTACGCCCGTACATCCCTAACCCGTTGAGATGTTTTAGGTGTCAGTCGTACGGCCATTCTCAGCAGTCGTGCAGGTGCAATCCTAGGTGTGGACGCTGTGGTTCCACAGAGCATCTTTTGTCAGAATGTGCGGCCGAGGCTGAGTTTTGTGTGAACTGTAAGGGTTCACACGCAGCATCAGCCAAAGGTTGTCCCAAGTGGAAGGAGGAGAAGGAAATCCAAAGGCTCAAAACGGTGGAAAATATTTCCTATCCTGAGGCCAGAAGAAGAGTTGTTCCTGTTATATCTGATCGGCGATCATACGCTTTAGTGGTGGTTGCCAAATCTACGGTTGCCATTCAGACCGACATTCAGATCCCTCCTGGATGTCCATACAATGTAAACGAAATCATCGCAGCCGGACTGGAGGCACTCCAGTCTCGAGCTAGGGGTCTGAAAGCGCCACCCACCACTTCGCCGAAGCAGACTCATCCCACCACCTACAAGGGAACTCAGGCCACTCATTCTGGCAAGAAAACCAAAGCCCAGGATAAGAAAAGCATTTCTTCTCCTCCAAAATCTGAGCAAGCGACTCAACGTAGAGCGCCTCCCGTTAAGACACTTGGGACAAAGCATGCTCCCATCTTGGCCCCTGGTCACACGCCTCCAGATCTGGGGGAACCACCATCAGTGGTGATGGAGCCTGACTTCCTTTGATCATTTTCATTTTCATTTCACTTTTAACCATGGCTTCAATCATTCAGTGGAACTGTCGAGGTTTTCGGACGAGTTTTGATGAAGTGAAACATCTGCTTTCGTTGTACTCTCCGGTGTGTTTTTGTTTACAGGAAACAAAACTTAAACCATCAGACCTGCTTTCAATTCGAGGCTACAGTGCGTATCGGACGGATAATGCATCGGGAGACTTCGCCTGTGGGGGAGTCGCTATTCTTGTCCCCTCACAGTGTTCCGGTGTCTTCCGTTGCGATATCCACTACTTTGCAGGCCGTGGCGGTTTGAATATCTGTGAATGTGCCTCTTACTGTCTGCAGTGTCTATCTGCCGCCGGACGAGAACGTAAGCGTCTCTGTTCTGGAGAGATTGGTTGATCAGCTGCCTTTACCCTTTCTTTTTCTGCGTGACTTCAATGCTCATCATCATTTGTGGGGTAGTGTCGGCATCAGCACGAGAGGTCGTCGTATAGAGTGTCTTCTATCCTCGGCCTCTTTGTGCCTTTTTAACAGCGGTGTTAACACGTACTTCCATGAACCGACAAGATCCTTCAGTGCGATCGACTTGACCTTGAGATCACCATCGATTATTGCTGATGGGTCGTGGACAGTGTGTAACGACCTACACGGGAGCGACCATTTTCCAATTGTCCTCTCGCATCATGCGAACATGCCATCTTCTGCCTCCCGCACTCCTCGGTGGAGTATGGAGCGTGCGAGATGGGCGGTATTCATATCTTCTGCAATGGTGACCCAAGCGTCAATCGACGCCGCTGTTCTTGAAGTCACGAATTGCATTCTTCAGGCAGCTGATCTTTCTATACCCAAAACATCTAAGACACTCTCCAGAAGTCCGAAGCCTTGGTGGACCCCTGAATGCGCAGCGGCTAGGAGAGCTCAACATATGGCCTGGTCTACGTTTCGGCGTTATCCGACTGATGCTAATCTCGTTACATTCAAACGAGCAAAATCCTATGCTCGGTTGGTGCGTCGACGTAGCAAGAGGGAGTCTTGGATCCAGTATGTGTCATCTCTCACTTCATGTGCCAGTTCGAAAAGTGTGTGGGAAAAGATTCGAAAGATCCGGGGTAACTACAGCTCTCACCAGATCTCCATTCTCGAGAGCAACGGCTGCACATATGCTAAAGTCGGGGAGATTGCTGATTGTTTAGGGGAGGCGTTTGCCTCCCGTGTCGAGTGACCTGGCGTATCCTACTTCTTTTCAAAGAATAAAATCCACTGCGGAACGCCAGAGAATCTCCTTTGCGCCTTTTCTCGACACTGGATATAACTCCCCTTTCAGCATGGTTGAACTCAGAGTGGCTCTGCATCGGTCCAGCGCTACATCTGTCGGTCCCGATGGAATCCACTATGACATGCTCCGTCATCTCTCGCAGTCGTCTCTCGAGAATCTCTTAATCTTGTATAATCGTATTTGGTCGGAGCACAGTTTCCCGGAATCTTGGCGAAAAGCTTTTGTTCTGCCTTTTCCCAAACCTGGCAAGGATCCTAGATCTCCCTCTAGTTATCGTCCAATTGCTCTCACTAGCTGTCTGTGTAAAGTTCTTGAACGCATGTTTAATTCCCGGTTAGTTCATTTTCTAGAATATCATCAAGTACTTTCACCATCACAAAGCGGCTTTCGTCGTCATCGTTCACCTCACGATCATCTCCTGCACCTTGAGACATCTGTGCGCGAGGCGTTCGTGCGTGGGCAGCACCTGGTTTCTGTATTTTTTGACATTGAGAAAGCCTATGATCGAGCGTGGCGGCCCCCGCACGGGGATAACTGGTTTTCCAGTTATTTGGGGAGCGGCGCCCCCACGGCCCGAGCTGACCTTGTGACGGATCAATATTTCATTTCGTCTTGAACGATTATATAACCGAAGGGACAGCTGTTCATCCAGCTGATGGGGGATGGCGTCCCCACGGCCCGAGCCAACATGAACTATATGTGATGAATTTCACATTTTTTATGTTTTTTCACTATACATGAACCCGCCTCAGTTGTAGGTTGCTGAGGTTGTGATTATGCGCCAGCTCAGGATTTTAGTTTCTCGTTTTCTTTCCTGTCTTCTCCATTTCATGTTTCTTTCTTTGTTTTTCCGAGCTGGTTAGCTAGACCTGCCTGCACGTTTGCCGTGTGCGGTGACCCGTAAGGTGGAAAAGGGGATGCTGGAGGCTGAGGTTTCTGGAGGCCTGGATGTTGTTGTCGCCAGTTGCCAACACTCCTCTTTGCCCCCTGCTTCACCCTAAACGGGCGGCTGGGAACTAACCCACTCCTAGTCAATGAGTTCTGTGGCCGAGGGGAGTCCAGACCTCTAACGGCTTGTCGTCTCGTACGACTGGGTGAGTCTGGGGATAGGGTGGGCATGCCAAAGGGGTGTTCCCCAGGAATGGGAAAGTCTGGGTGCTCGCCGAGCGCATGTCTGCCCTATCAACTTGCTATATCCGCTTGCTATCCCTAGAGCCGTGTCCTGCGTCCACTTGGGCTTGCGGACCTCCGGCTCTCCCTCGTTGGGCTCGATTGTGGGTGGGGAAGTCGGCGGATGAATTCTAAAAACTTTTATGGCTCTAAATGATATTTCCCACGAACCTAAAACCAAAAGAGGTATTGAGGAAGGCTTAGCTCCTTCCGCTAAAAAACATGTTCCGGATTCTTCTAATGCTCGTTTCTTTTTTGTGCACTCATTGGACCCTTCAAAGCTTTTGAGTGCCAAAAGTCCATTTTGGATCAACAAAGCACTCCAATCCATAGCAAGCTCTCCCAAGAGCGTAAAGAAGCTCCAATCTGGAGATATTCTGGTAGAAATGTCCACTGTGGCCTACAGCTCTACACTTCTTAACACCACCACGCTGCTTGAGACTCCGGTAAAAATAACACCTCATGGATACCTAAATTCATCTCGAGGTGTTGTCTCCTCTCAGGACCTCGTTGAGTGTGCTGAGGAAGAATTACTTGAAGAACTGAGGAGTCAACACGTTACGGGTGTGCGGCGTATTCTATTCAGGCGGAATGGGCAGTCCGTCCCATCCCGGAACATCATTTTAACGTTTGATAGCCCTTCCCTGCCTACATCCATCAAGGCAGGGTATCTCCACCTAGAAGTACGCCCATACATCCCTAACCCGTTGAGATGTTTTAGGTGCCAGTCTTATGGCCATTCTCAGCAGGCGTGCAGGAGCAATCCCCGGTGTGCACGCTGTGGTGCCACAGAACATCTTCTGCAGGAATGTGTGGCCGAGGCTGAGTTTTGTGTGAGCAAGGGTTCACACGCGGCATCAGCCAAAGATTGTCCCAAGTGGAAGGAGGAGAAGGAAATCCAAAGGATCAAAACGGTGGAAAATATTTCCTATCCTGAAGCCAGAAGAAAAGTGGTTCCTGTTACATCTGATCGGCGATCATACGCTTCAGTGGTGGTTGCCAAATCTACGGTTGCCATTCAGACTGACATTCTGATCCCCCTTAAATGTCCATTCAATGTTAACGCCCCGCACGGGGATAACTGGTTTTCCAGTTATTTGGGGAGCGGCGCCCCCACGGCCCGAGCTGACCTTGTGACTGGTCAACATCTGATGTCATGCCACCGCTTGTTTTTTGTTTCGGTGCTGTTGGTGTTTGCATTGACGGCTGTTCATCCAGCTGTTGGGGAGTCGCGGCCCCACGATCCCGAGCTGGTCTTGTGTCTCGCTTTTTGTTTTTATTTATTTTCTCCACTGGCTAGTTGCCCGTGTTGTATTCTACCTAATCGCTACCACGTTATGTACTAACACCCCGGTCTTGTGGTTTTGTTACCCTCCACCACTAACTGATTTATATTAACCGCTCAGTTCGTAGGTTGCTGAGATTCCGTTTAGGTTCCCTGCCAGGATTTGTCTTCTTTGGATTTCTTTTTTCCTTTTAGCTGGTTTGGGTGCTAGGCCTACCTGCATGTTTGCCGCGTGCGGAGACCCGTGAGGCGGAAATGGGATGTCTGGCGGCTGAGGTCGCAGGAGACCGGTTAAGTGCCTCCTGTGTACCAACACTCCTCTTCGACCCCGGCTTCGCTGTAAACGGGAGGCTAGAGACTAACCCACCTCTAGTCAGAAGTCTTGTACCAAGTTGTGTACAGGGCTTTAGCGGCTTTTGTCGTATAGCACGGCAGGGTAAGCCCGGGGGCTGTGGGATCATGCCAAAGGCGTTGGCATGACGGTACCCGGAGGCCGAAGTGTCCGCCGAGTGCGTGTGATCACAGCCAACGGACTATATCTGCAACGTATAAGCTCCAGAACTGTGTCCAGCGTCATTTTCTTGACTTGCAGACCTCCAGTTCTCCCTCGTAGGGCTCGGTGGTGGGTGGAGTAGTTTGCAGACGAATCCTCTTCCTTTTTTCCATGGGTAAAAACAAAAAGAAAAACTCCAAATTTAAGTCGCCTGAGAAAATGATTATTGACAATGACTCTCCTTCGTCTTCTCAACCTACCAAGTCTCATACCCTTAAACGGTCTTTAGACCTTGACCTGGACCAAGAATGTGGAACCTCTTCTTCGGCGGCTGTACCAGTCGCTCCGAAGCGTCGTCTCCCCCTCAATTGCTGTGACTACGCATGCTACTCACTTGCTTGTAGAATCCATCGATCCGCATGAGAGACTGTCCACCAGATCTCCCTTTTTCATTTCTAAAGCTTTGGACGCTGCGGTTGGCCCCTTGAAGTCTGTGAGGAAGCTTCGCTCTGGGGACCTGCTTGTCCAAACTTGCAGTGTTTCTCAGAGTAACACTTTTCTGAACCTCACTAGTCTTCAAGGCATTCCTGTAAAAGTGACACCTCACCCGTTTCTTAACACCTCTCGGGGTGTTATTTCGGAGTTTGATCTCTTGCCATGCAGTGAAGACGAATTCGTGACTGAACTTGCTGATCAAGGTGTTATTGCTGCACGTCGTATGATGTTCCGGCGTGATGGTTCCATGATTAAGTCAAAAAATGTCATCTTGACTTTTAACTCCCCGAAAGTTCCGACCGAAATCAAGGCTGGCTACTTGGTCTGTGGAGTTCGCCCGTACATTCCCAGTCCTCTGCGCTGTTTCAGGTGCCAGAGGTACGGGCATTCACAACGTTTCTGTAAGAGTTCCGCTCGTTGCGCAAATTGTGGCTCCAGTGAACATGACGGGGAAGGTTGCACTTCTGCGGCCTGTTGTGTTAACTGCGGTGAGGCATATGCAGCTTACTCCCGCAACTGTATGAAATGGAAGGACGAGATGGCGATCCAGCGCCTCAAGACCCTGGAAGGCCTCTCGTACCCTGCTGCCAAGGCCAAGTTGGGTATACCCACCACCCGACAGCGTACTTTTGCCGCAGTAGTTCAGTCTCTGCCACAACCCGTGCAGCCCTTTGTTCCGCGCCCTGTAGCTCTCGCCGCCCTTGCCAAGCGATCTACAGCTGACCAATCGACACAGGTGTTTTTCCCCGAGCTCGAGATTTTTCGAATACCTGATTCTGGGCCTTCTCTTTTGCTGCCGACCGTCTCTTCCAGTTTCCAGCCGAAAGCCTGCACGTGCGGAAGACCCGGCCCTCAATCCGCAAAGGTGTGCAGTGTCCATCCAACTGTCTCGGCCTCAGCGAGGTCCCCACCCTCAACCAACATTATAGAGGAACATAGGGGGGAGGAGAGTGACAGTTCGTCCCCAGCCTCAAACAACATTGCAGAGGAACATGGGGGGGAAGAGAGTGACAGTTCGTCCCCGCCCTCTGCCAGCATTGCAGAGGAGTGTGGGGGGAGGAGAGTGACTCATCCTTTGTGTAGTTGTGTTTAAAAAAAAAAAATTATAATTATAATAGTAAATTAATAAATTTCTATACAAACCTAATTAACTACCTTGTCTTCACAGCTTTCATCATACTCTTTTTCAACTTTTACCAAGCCTGTCTGCTCTTAATCATTTTCCACGCTTTTAAAAATCTGTGGCTGATAGTTCTTTGTCTGGCGCTCTTTGGCCAAACCTGGCCCTTGCGCCAATAAAATCCACCAACCAACCAACCAATGTTAACGACATCATCGCAGCCGGACTGTAGGCACTCCAGTCTCGAGCTAGGGGTCTGAAAGCGCCACCTACCACTTCGCCGAAGCAGACTCATCCCACCACCAACAAGGGAACTCAGGCCACTTCTTCTAACAAAAAGACCAAAGCCCAGGATAAGAAAAGCATTTCTTCTCCTCCAAAATCTCAGGAAACGACTCAACGTCGTGCGCCTCCCGGTAAGACACTTGGGACAAAACATGCTCCCATCTTGGCCCCTGGTCACACGCCTCCAGATCTGGGGGAACCCCCAGCAGAGGCGATGGAGCCGGACTTCGTTTGATCATTTTCATTTTCATTTCACTTATAACCATGGCTTGAATCATTCAGTGGAACTGTCGAGGTTTTCGGACGAACTTTGATGAAGTGAAACATCTGCTTTTATTTTACTCTCCGGTGTGCCTTTGTCTACAGGAGACGAAGCTTAAACCATCGGACCTGCTTTCAGTTCGAGGCTACAGTGCATTTCGGACAGATAACTCGTCTGGAAATATAGCCTGTGGGGGAGTTGCTATTCTCGTCCCTCACAGGGTTCCGGTATCTTCCGTCGCGGTTTCCCCAACTGTGCAGGCCGTGGCGGTTCGTATTTCTATGCCCATCATCATTTGTGGGGTAGTGTCAGCATCAGCACGAGAGGTCGTCGCATAGAGTCTCTTCTGTCCTCGGCCTCTTTGTGCCTTTTTAACACCGGTGCTGACACGTACTTCCATGAACCGACACGATCCTTCAGTGCGATCGATTTGACCTTGGGATCACCATCAATTATTGCTGACTGGTCGTGGGCGGTGTGTAACGACCTCCACGGGAGTGACCACTTTCCAATTGTCCTCTCGCATCATGCGAACATGCCATCTTCTGCCTCCCGCCCTCCTCGTTGGAGGATGGAGCGTGCGAGATGGGAGGTCTTCACACCGTCAGCTTTGATATTTTCTGCAATGGTGACCCAAGAGTCAATCGACGCAGCGGTTCTTGAAGTTACAAATTGTATTCTTCAGGCAGGTGATCTTTCTATACCAAAAACATCTACGACACTCTCCAGAAGTCCGAAACCTTGGTGGACCCCTGAATGCGCAGCGGCTAGGAGAGCTCAACATATGGCCTGGTCTACGTTTCGGCGTTATCCAACCGATGCTAATCTCGTTACATTCAAACGAGCAAAATCCTATGCTCGGTTGGTGCGTCGACGTAGCAAGAGGGAGTCTTGGATCCAGTATGTTTCATCTCTCACTTCACGTGCCAGTTCGAAAAGTGTGTGGGACAAGATTCGTAAGATCCGGGGTAACTACAGCTCTCACCAGATCTCTATTCTCGAGAGTAACGGCTGCACATATGCTGGAGTCGAGGAGATTGCTGATTGTTTGGGGGAGGCGTTTGCCTCCGTGTCGAGTGACCTGGCGTATCCTTCCTCCTTTCTCAGGATTAAATCCACTGCGGAACGCCAGAGAATCTCCTTTGCGCCTTTTCTCGACACCGGATATAACTCCCCCTTCACCATGGTTGAACTCAGGGTGGCTCTGCATCGGTCCGGCGCTACATCGGTCGGTCCCGATGGCATCCATTATGACATGCTCCGTCATCTCTCGCAGTCGTCTCTCGAGAATCTCTTAATCTTGTATAATCGTATTTGGTCGGAGCACAGTTTCCCGGAATCTTGGCGAAAAGCTTTTGTTCTGCCTTTTCCCAAACCTGGCAAGGATCCTAAATATCCCTCTAGTTATCGTCCAATTGCTCTCACTAGCTGTCTGTGTAAAGTTCTTGAACGCATGGTTAATTCCCGGTTAATTCATTTTTTAGAATACCATCAAGTACTTTCACCATCACAAAGCGACTTTCGCCGTCATCGTTCACCTCACGATCCTCTCATGCACCTTGAGACATCTGTGCGCGAGGCGTTCGTGCGTAGGGAGCACCTGGTTTCTGTATTTTTTGACATTGAGAAAGCCTATGATCGAGCGTGGCGGTACGGTATTATTCGTGACCTCCACGCGTGCGGGTTGCGAGGAAATCTTCCAACCTTCATTGTAAATTTTCTTCGCAATCGGGTGTTCCAGGTGCGCCTGGGTGCGACGCTCTCGGCACCGTTCCATCAAGAACAAGGTGTTCCTCAAGGTTGCATTTTATCTGTCACATTGTTCATCCTTCGCATTAATTGTCTCTTAACAAATCTTCCTCCTGCGGTTTCGGCTACAGTTTATGTTGATGATTTACACGTTTTCTGCTCGTCATCCAGCATGAATTTTATTGAAAGGCAGTTGCAGTCTGCGATTAACCAGATCTTTAAAGCGGCGAATAGCAATGGGTTCGTTCTTTCTCCCGACAAGACAGCGTGTGTCCATTTCTGCCGGTGGCGCGGCCTCCATCCTGACCCAGAGCTGTTTTTAGACCGTGCAGCCATACCAGTTTTGCCGGAGACCAAGTTCCTTGGACTGACCGTCGACCGTGCGCTTACGTTCCGTGCGCACGTTCGGCGGCTCAAGTTTTCCTGTCTGCGGGCTCTATCCATTCTTAAGATCCTTTCGAGAGTCTCGTGGGGCGCAGACAGGACGTCTTT
Organism: Macrothele yani; assembly: GCA_039090855.1. NCBI lineage: Eukaryota > Metazoa > Arthropoda > Arachnida > Araneae > Macrothelidae > Macrothele > Macrothele yani. The sequence continues at coordinate 308,729 of JAYWMT010000087.1, forward strand.
GATTCGCATTTATCATTCTCTAATACGGTCGAAACTGGATTATGGTTGTATCGTGTATGGCTCTGCTCGTCGTTCCGTTCTCCGGCCTTTGGACACTATTCACCATCAAGCACTGCGTCTTTGTTCGGGAGCATTTCGAACATCTCCAATTCCCAGCCTTTACGCTGACGCGAACGAGCCATCGCTTGAATTACGCCGTCTGCAGCTGTCTATTCAATTCTACTTGAAACTTAGATCTCTTCCAGACCATCCTTTATACGATGCAGTTTTTCATCCCCAGCATGCTCGTTTATTTGGGAAACGGCCCTCGTGCATTTCAACCTTCGGTCTTCGTGTAGCGGCCGTAGCCCGTGATGTAGGGCTCGACTTGTCACTTGTTGGAGAGACCAGGGGCTTTGGGGATCCTCCATGACACCCACTTGGTGTCATGGTTGATACCACCTTTACATCTTTCGATAAATCCTCAACCCCTGCGTCAGTGTACCAGGAGCTCTTCGCTGAGCACCGTGACCTCAATTATGACTACACTTTTATTTTTACTGATGGCTCCAAGATGCATGGAATTGTTGGATCCGCGGCTGTCTGTGTGGATGACGTTTCAGTAGCGCGGATCCCAGCTGAGGCCACGGTGTTTTCGGCGGAGATGCATGCTGTGTATCCTGCACTACTTCATGGTCAGTCGGACTCTCATCAACGGGCTGCGGTGTACAGTGATTCTTTGAGTGTTGTACAGTCATTGTCATCGTTATACTGCTGTGACCACCCTTTTCTTCTTACCGTACGAAGGCTTCTTTGTTCTTTGCTCGAGGCCGGTGTCCAGATACAATTTTGTTGGATTCCCGGGCATGTTGGAATCTCCGGTAACGAGTGTGCTGATGCGGGTGCTAGATCTGCTTCCTCTTTGGTCGTCACACCCTTGCCACTGTTTCACCGGGATTTCTGCTCTCTTGTTCGCGACCATATCAAGCGAACGTGGCAAGGTCTGTGGGACAAAGAGGTGGAAAATAAACTGCATCGTATTAAACCTAATCTTGAAATTTGGAAATCCTCATATCGTTGGAACCGTAGGGAGGAAGAGGTGCTTGCGAGTCTCCGCATTGGGTAATGTCGTTTCACTCGCCGCTTTTTGCTGTGTGGCGACACTGCGCCGATGTGTGAGACGTGCAATTGCCGACTCACCGTCACTCATCTTCTGTGTACCAGTGTTCGTTTCCGTGATGTACGTTTTCATTTCTTTCATTCTCATTTGTTGATCGAGGACGCCGCTACACTGCAGCGGCTCCTCAATGACCACTGTGATACTGTTGCCGTGTTTTCATTTTTTAAAGAAATTGACTATTTTAAACGTATCTAGATTTTAGCCTTATAATCATCCTCATTTCTCAGTTTTACTGAATCAGCTAGATTTTAATCATTATATTATGTTTTTAATACTGTTTGTTTCATTATCTTTTTTAGCCCTTCCATCGTTCTCATTTTTTTTTTCAGTTTTACTTGATCAGCCAGATTTTAAGCTTTTTACCACGTTTTTAATATTGTTTGTTTGTCTTGTGTCTGGCGCTCTTCGGCCAAACAAAATTTGGAAATCATCATGTCGCCGGAACCGTAGGAAAGAAGTTGTTCTTGCGCGTCTCCGCATTGGGCATTGTCGCTTCACGCATAGCTATTTGCTGTGTGGCGACGCTGCCCCAATGTGTGAGGCGTGCGTCTGTTTACTCACCGTCTCTCATGTTTTGTGCAGTTGTTTTCGTTTTCGTCATCATCGGTTTCACTATTTTCAGTCTCATCTGCTGGACGAGGACGCAGCTACGCTTCAAAAGCTTTTGGGCGACCACTGCGACACTTTCGCAGTATTTTCCTTTTTAAAAAGAGATTAACGTTTTAAAACTTAAAAAAAAGGGTTATAATAATTATAATAGTAAATTAATAAATTTTTATATAAACCTAATTAACTAACTAGTCTTCACAACTTTCATCATTCTCCTTTCTAACTTTTACTAAGCCTGTCTGCTCTTAATCATTTCACTCCGCTTTTAAAAATCTTTCGCTGATAGTTCTGTGTCTGGCGCTCTTTGGCCAAGCCTGGTCCTTGCGCCACTAAAATTAATTAACTAACCATCTAACTAGTAGCCCTTGCGCCATAAAAATTAACCAACCAACCAACCTATGGCCCGTTTCTCTAGAGTACTGTCAGTTTTGCTAAATACGCACAATAAATTTCAAATCAACCCTCCACAAAAAACAGGAGTTCTTCAGAATAGATCTGAACGCTGATTCCCGCTAAGTGAAGAATGAGATGATTTTTTTTACCAAGTGGGATTTCTTTTACCTTCCGTTCACTTTCATCGGCTTTCCGCTCTTTGAAATGAATTGAGAGAAAGACGTGGTTTCCTGATATATCGCTCAAAAAGTTCCCAAGCGTTGTACATGTGTATTATTTTCAAAAATATTTTATTCAATAATAGTCATGTTGCGAGATGGGTTTCAACGTACTAGACATCAAACAAAAAAAATTATGTAACAGACATCAACGTAATCTTGTAACACTTGTAACATACATCAGAGTATACAGACATCAACGTACATACTAAAGCCTTTTTATGTAAGTTTGCAAAACTGGGTTTCAAAGACACATGTTTGCAAAACTGGGTTTCAAAGAAACATGTTTGTGAATTTCAAAGACACGTGTTTGCAAAACTGGGTTTTAACGTAACAGACACATGTTTGTAAAACTGGGTTTCAACGGCACGTGTTTCCGAGTTTCAAAGTACTTGTCAACAGCTTACATGACGGTGGATATTTGGAAATCTTCGTCCGAATTCTCTTAATGTAATTTTCAGTGGCCAGCGCTTAAATACTGATGCTACGTCATGTAATTTTTTGTGCTCTTTTAATGCTGGGGGTACCTCAACACGCACCTTTTGCAAACACAGACGAGTTAATGCTTCAAATACGAAGAGTAAGTCGCGCTATTGAAATATAATATAAGAGCTCCGTCTTAACACGATTTATTTTATTTTAAAAACGAACATATATGTACAATTAAAAGCCATTAGCACTTTCGGAGTGCTGTTCACTCCATCTTCAGATGATCTATGTTCCTGTATTATACAGCTATATATATATATATATATATATATACAGAGTCACATGGGATATTACGTAGCTTGACTAATTGTCATTCATGATTTACACGGTGTTATATCACATACATCTGATCGTATTTTAAGAAGAACTTCACCGACTTCTTTAAATCGGTAATTTCCGACATTACATCAGTAATCGCATCCAACTTCATGTTAATGAAATCCATAAACTTTTCAGTAACACAATTACTTACACTCGCAAAATTCAAATTGGCTCCAGATAGCTGGACAATAACAGAGGACTTCTCTGTCCCGGTGGTAATATCGGTACCTCGCCGTACTCCTAGGCTGCAGAAATCGCACTGCCACCGCAAAACTTCTCTCTTGACATTCTTCGATATGTACTTTCAGGAAGTGCACAGCATGTGAAGTGAAATAGACCTCCGTACTTTCCATAGTACTTTACACCATCATCTACCGTAAGTGCGATTGAACAACATCCACAATGTTCAATCACTCCATGTTTACTTTAGTATCCATATGGTCAGTCACTCCATGATCATTTCAGTGTCCATATGGTCAGTCACTCAATGATCATTTCAGTATCCATATGGTCAGTCACTCCATGATCATTTCAATATCCATATGATCAGTAACCTCCATAGGGTCCAGTCTCCATGTAGTCAGTAGCACCGTCAAGTTGTCGGAAGTGTCTCCATCGGGAATGCAAGCGTCTCCAAAGAGCCCCACTGGACACGCACCTGTTTCCATCGCACGTCTGCATCGTATTTTAAGGAGAAGAACTTCACCGACTTCTTTAAATCGGAAATTTCCGACCTTGGATCAGTAATCGCATCCAGCTTCATGTTAATGGAATCCATATACTTCTCAGTAGCACAATCACTTACACTCGTAAAATCGAAATTGGCTCCAGATAGCTGGACGGTAACAGAGGACTTCTCTGTCACGGTGGTAATATCAGTATCTCGCCGTACTCCTATGCTGCAGAAATCGTACTGCCACCGCATACGCTTCTCTCTTGACATTCTTCGATATGTACTTTCAGGAAGTACACAGCATGTGAAGTGAAATAGACCTCCGTACTTTCCATAGTACTTTACACCATCATCGATTGAGCAAGATCCACCGTGAGTGCGATTGAACAACATCCACCGTAAGTGCGATTGAACAACATCCACCTTAAGTGCCATTGAACAACAACCACAAGGCCTTTGTGACATAAATGATTTACAATAGAATTTGATGACCAGCGTCATGTAATATCGGCACTAACTAACCGATACCAAAGCAATTCCATTGATCTCACTGTTTAAAAGCTCGGTCTGTAGATGAATGTCAGTAACCTCTCCTGAAGTAAAAATCAATCGCTGAAGTTTTCTGTTTAAAAGGATGACATGAGTTATACGGAATGATAGAACAAACATAAGATGGTTTTCGATAAACAGAAAATGATAACTCATGGGTGGTGGAGTTACGACTAATACAAATATCCAGAAACGGTAAAACATAATTACACTGTTAGTGGCTCAACATTATGTCTGGTTTTAATTAATATTGGAAGAGGTGCACCTATGCCTCTGTTATCTACAAAAACTGCCGTTAGCGGATACCTGTTTTTTTTTAATGATCAATTTCGTCGAGATAAGGCATGTATTTTTTGATTGACATTATTTTTTGGCACATATATAGACATGTACCCAAATCTTTGTAACAGTATGCCATTCTGAACGCAGTTATAAATATACTGTCATCTAAGTCAACTGCTGGTTCAGATAAAATTTCTTCTTCCACTTCTTTCACTATGTATTTTTTTCGTCCCATGCGAGAAAAAGTTCTGAAAGGATCGTAGCAGGGTGTTTATTTGTTCCTCGAAGCGAAAATAAATACTGTTCCGTTTCTGGCAACCTAACAAAATTTATACCTTCAAATATCAGTAAATTTCTATTTTTCAGAAAATGTAAATATACGGTTAGTAGGGATAAAGTGGGGATACGGGAACATTAGAGAGCCGAGAGCTGGCCACGCCCACCGGCTCTCGGCTCTCTAATGTTCCCGTATTCCCACTTATCCCTACTCGGTGAACAGAGCTGGCCACGCCCACCGGCTTTCGGCTCTCTAATTGTTCCCGTATCCCCACTTATCCCTATTCGGTGAACAGATGTTATGCGTTGGCGGATGGCAACCGTGGGTTTGAAACCACGTGTCCGCCATTTTTTCTTTTTTTTTTAAATGCCGGAGAACAGATCTTTTGTACATGCTCCGTACACGTTTATTATACTTTGTAGCTTTTGCCTAGGAGTTTTAGTGGGGAGTAGCATTTTATTTCTTTTTTTTAAAAATAGTTTTAGAAAAAATTTCTTCAAAGTGAAAAAAAAAATGCTCTGAGGGTTGCAGTGAGATTCGAACTCATTATGAATGTTTTTTCAAGCGAAAGCCATACTGAAGGAACCATCAGACCATTAGTACCGTCGTGCGAAAGGTGTAGTTTTTTTTACTCGAACGCACTGAGGTGTTTTTTTATTTTGAATTACATTTCTCTTGTTACATTTTTCACGAATGTGTATTGGATCATTTGGGTGAGTTATATAATTTTTTTTTCTACAAGCTAAGTGGGATGAAGATATTTAAAAAGAGTGGGAGAGAAAAAATGATTTATGTATTTTGAATTACATTTCTCGTGTTACATTTTTATAAATGTGTATTGGATCATTTGGGTGAGTTATAAAAATTTTTTTCTACGAGCTAAGTGGGATGAAGATATTTAAAAAGAGTGGGAGAGAAAAAATTATTTAATTTGAGTTCTACATGGGAAGGTGTCAACATGAATTTTTCAATTACGGTGGAGAGTCTTAAATTTGAATGTTGTAATGGAGAATGTGCTGAAACAAGCGTATCTAACTCCCGGCCGAGAAGGAAGTTCGGCTGGTGTGAATGCCTTATTCCATGCTGTCAAAAAAGAAAAAGTAAAGAAAAAAGATGTCGAAAATTGGCTGAAGGGGGAGAAAACGTACACCCTTCACAAACCAGTGAGACGTAGTTTTCCGAGAAATAGAGTCATAACACATAAAAGAGACCAACAGTGGCAAGCAGACTTAGCCGATGTGAGCAGTCTGAGTCGTCATAACGGTGGCGTTCTCTACTTGCTGACGTGTGTTGACATATTTTCAAAATACGCGTGGGTGATTCCCTTGAAGCAAAAGTCTGGCTCTCATATCGTAAATGCTTTTTCCAAGATATTTGAGCACAGAAAGCCTCAAAAATTGCAAACGGATAAAGGAACAGAATTCAAGAACAAGGAGTTTCTAAAGTTTTTAAAATAGCAAGGGGTCCATTTCTTTACCACAAATAATGAGACTAAAGCGAGTGTTGTGGAAAGAGTTAATCGCACGCTCAAAACCAGGATGTGGCGTTATTTTACAAGTCAAAATACCTACAAATTCATTGATGTGCTCGACGATTTAGTTCATGGTTACAATCATTCCTTTCATCGGAGTATAAAAATGAAGCCAGTGAACGTGAGTGAAAGCAATGAAAAGCAGGTTTGGAACAATCTGTATGGAGATCTCAAACGAGAAAACCCAACCTACAAATTTCAAGTGGGTGATCACGTACGTATTAGTAAACTCAAATTGACGTTTGAAAAGGGATACGAATCAAACTGGACGGAAGAAGTATTTGTCGTGAGCAATCTTGTTCCTAGATTCCCTCGCGTGTACAAATTAAAAGATTTATTGAACGAGGAACTGGAGGGAACATTTTACGCCGAAGAGCTTCCAAAAGTGAATCTCTCAGAGACATTTGCTGTGGAAAACTTTCTGAAAAAACGCAGAAGAAAAGAAATAATGGAATACTTTGTGAAATTTAAAGGATATCCGAATAAATTCAATGCTTGGATCCCTGCCGTGAACTTAACATCGCTATAAAAGCCATTCTTTTTTTCGTTGAAGCATCATTTGTCAACATGAGTTTCTATCTGACACTGCCCAGTGATAGCTCTCTCGGCTACTTTTCTGACAATAAAATATCCCATTTCATAACACGTCTTCCTTTACCGATAGAATTGATCGGTGCCTGGGAAGTGGGACTCGTCGAACTCATCTACTCCCATTCGTGGTATAATATCACGAAAAACTCCATCCATTTCGAATACGATTTGGGAACCGGTCAGTTTAAGACGGGAAGAATCTCTCCAGGTCATTACGAGTCTGTAGAGGACATTGTTAAATCCATGAGCAATCACTTTGCCAATAAAAACTTTTTTGAATTATAATAAAGCTACTCGAAAGGTCAAGTCAACTCTTCTTAAAGGTACTCGCTTGGTTTTATCCCCAGGGATTGCGGAAATCTTAGGATATCAACCCATGCAACTTTCGGCTGTTAGTGGAGCTCTCTCTGTAAATGGTGAATTTATCGCAGATCTAAACGGTCGGTTTTCTCTGTTGTATGTGTACAGCGATATTGTGGAACCACAACCGGTGGAAGACATGGCTTCTCCTCTCCTTCGCATCGTTAAAGTGAGTGGTGTAGATGGAGAGATGGCGAGCGCTTTGTTCGATCGACCTCATTATTTGGCTCTCGCAAGAAAAAAATTTCAAACCATCGAAATCGTCATAAGAAATCACATAGGCCAATTAGTGCCATTTGAACGTGGGACAGCGATCGTGAAACTTCATTTTCGTCTCAAGCATCTCTAATAATGTACGAACCATACCGCCCCCGCACGGGGATAACTGGTTTTCCAGTTATTTGGGGAGCAACGCCCCCACGGCCCGAAGCTGACCTTGTGACTGTTTCTGTTTTGATTTCGTCTTGATACGATGATACCACCGAAGGGACAGCTGTTCATCCAGCTGATGGGGAGTGGCGACCCCACGGCCCGAGCCGACAGTAGTGTTTAAAATCTTTTTCCATTTGTGGTTGTTGTTGTTGTTATCTCGCCACGCTCCCGCCTCAGTCCTGTAGGTTGCTGAGGTTGTGATTATGCGCCAGCCCTTTCCTCTCACTTTCCTGTTTTTGCTTTCTTCTCCACTCCCTGTTCTTCCTTTTTCTCTATTTTCTACTCCTCTTCCCTTACTTTTTCATTTTCTGTTCCTTCTTCGTTTCTTCGGGCTGGTTAGCTAGACCTACCTGCACGTTTGCCGTGTGCGGTGACCCGTACAGGTGGAAAAGGGGATGCTGGAGGCTGAGGTTACTGGGGGCCAGGCTATAGTTGTCACCAGTCGCCAACACTCCTCTTTGCCCCCTGCTTCACCCTAAACGGGAGGCTAGGAACTAACCTACTCCTAGTCAATCGGCTTGTCATTTCGTACGACGGGGTGAGTTTGGGGATAGTGTGGGCATGCCAAAGGGGTATTACCAAGACCCGGGAAAGTCGAGGTACTCGCTGAGCGCATGTCTGCACGATCAACATGCTATATCCGCCGCCTAACCCTAGGGCCGTGTCCTGCGCCCATGTTGGCCTGCGGACCTCCGGCTCTCCCCTGTTGGGCTCGGTAGTGGGCGGGGAAGCTGGCGGATGAATTTTTTCGCATTATATATGGATTCTTCAAATATTCCCCCTTCTGTCAAACTAAAGAAATCTTTGGACACGGATCCTAACCCCACCAATAAGAAACTGCGTACTTTGCCGCCGGACACTGCCCGATTTTTTATCATCCATGCCCGGGAAGATTCTTACAAGCTTGGCTCCAAATCTCCCTTCTGGATTCAAAAAGCCCTGCCCCCGCACGGGGATAACTGGTTTTCCAGTTATTTGGGGAGCAACGCCCCCACGGCCCGAGCTGACCTTGTGACGGATCATTTTGTCATTTCGTCTTGAACGATTACATCACCGAAGGGACAGCTGTTCATCCAGCTGATGGGGGATGGCGTCCCCACGGCCCGAGCCAACATGTACTATATGTGATGATTTTCACATTTTTTATGTTTTTTCACTTTACATGAACCCGCCTCAGTTGTAGGTTGCTGAGGTTGTGATTATGCGCCAGCTCAGGATTTTAGTTTCTCGTTTTCTTTCCTGTCTTCTCCATTTCATGTTTCTTTCTTTGTTTTTCCGAGCTGGTTAGCTAGACCTGCCTGCACGTTTGCCGTGTGCGGTGACCCGTAAGGTGGAAAAGGGGATGCTGGAGGCTGAGGTTTCTGGAGGCCTGGGTGTTGTTGTCGCCAGTTGCCAACACTCCTCTTTGCCCCCTGCTTCACCCTAAACGGGCGGCTGGGAACTAACCCACTCCTAGTCAATGAGGTCTGTGGCCGAGTGGAGCCCAGACCTCTAACGGCTTGTCGTCTCGTACGACAGGGTGAGTCTGGGGATAGGGTGGGCATGCCAAAGGGGTGTTCCCCAGGCATGGGAAAGTCTGGGTGCATGCCGAGCGCATGTCTGCCCTATCAACTTGCTATATCCGCTTGCTATCCCTAGAGCCGTGTCCTGCGTCCACTTGGGCTTGCGGACCTCCGGCTCTCCCTCGTTGGGCTCGATTGTGGGTGGGGAAGTCGGCGGACGAATTCTTAAAACTTCTATGGATGAAAACAAAATTTCCCAAGAACCAAAAAGCAAAAGAGGTATAGAGGAAGGCTCATCCCCTTCTGCCAAAAAACATGTCCCTGATTGTTCAAATGCTCGTTTCTTTTTTGTGCACTCATTGGACCCTTCAAAGCCTTTGAGTGCCAAAAGTCCATTTTGGATAAATAAAGCTCTTCAATCCATCGCAAGCTCTCCTAAGAGCGTAAAGAAGCTCCAATCTGGAGATCTTCTTGTAGAAATGTCCACTGTGGCCTACAGCTCTACACTTCTTAACACCACCACGCTGCTTGAGACTCCGGTCAAAATAACACCTCATGGATACCTAAATTCATCTCGAGGTGTTGTCTCCTCTCAGGACCTCGTTGAGTGTGCTGAGGAAGAATTACTTGAAGAACTGAGGAGTCAACACGTTACGGGTGTGCGGCGTATTCTATTCAGGCGGAATGGGCAGTCCGTCCCATCCCGGAACATCATTTTAACTTTTGATAGCCCTTCCCTGCCTACATCCATCAAGGCAGGGTATCTCCACCTCGAGGTACGCCCGTACATCCCTAACCCTTTGAGATGTTTTAGGTGCCAGTCTTATGGCCATTCTCAGCAGTCGTGCAGGAGTAATCCTAGGTGTGCACGCTGTGGTGCCACAGAACATCTTCTGCAGGAATGTGTGGCCGAGGCTGAGTTTTGTGTGAACTGCAAGGGTTCACATGCAGCATCAGCCAAAGATTGTCCCAAGTGGAAGGAGGAGAAGGAAATCCAAAGGATCAAAACGGTGGAAAATATTTCCTATCCTGAGGCCAGAAGAAAAGTGGTTCCTGTTACATCTGATCGGCGATCATACGCTTCAGTGGTGGTTGCCAAATCTACGGTTGCCACTCAGACCGACATTGAGATCCCCCTTAAATGTCCATTCAATGTTAATGACATCATCGCAGTCGGACTGGAGGCACTCCAGTCTCGAGCTAGGGGTCTGAAAGCGCCACCCACCACTTCGCCGAAGCAGACTCATCCCACCACCAACAAGGGAAGTCAGGCCACTTCTTCTAACAAAAAGACCAAAGCCCAGGATAAGAAAAGCATTTCTTCTCCTCCAAAATCTCAGGAAACGACTCAACGTCGTGCGCCTCCCAGTAAGACACTTGGGACAAAACATTCTCCCATCTTAGCCCCTGGTCACACGCCTCCAGATCTGGGGGAACCCCCAGCAGAGGCGATGGAGCCGGACTTTGTTTGATCATTTTCATTTTCATTTCACTTATAACCATGGCTTCAATCATTCAGTGGAACTGTCGAGGTTTTCGGACGAACTTTGATGAAGTGAAACATCTGCTTTCATTTTACTCTCCGGTGTGCCTTTGTCTACAGGAGACGAAGCTTAAACCATCGGACCTGCTTTCAGTTCGAGGCTACAGTGCATTTCGGACAGATAACTCGTCTGGAAATATAGCCTGTGGGGGAGTCGCTATTCTCGTCCCTCACAGGGTTCCGGTATCTTCCGTCGCGGTTTCCACAACTGTGCAGGCCGTGGCGGTTCGTATTTCTATGCCTGTACCTCTTACTGTCTGCAGTGTCTATCTGCCGCCGGACGAGAACGTGAGCGTCCCGGTACTGGAGAGATTGGTTGATCAGCTGCCTTCACCCTTTCTAATACTAGGTGACTTCAATGCCCATCATCATTTGTGGGGTAGTGTCAGCATCAGCACGAGAGGTCGTCGCATAGAGTCTCTTCTGTCCTCGGCCTCTTTGTGCCTTTTTAACACCGGTGCTGACACGTACTTCCATGAACCGACACGATCCTTCAGTGCGATCGATTTGACCTTGGGATCACCATCAATTATTGCTGACTGGTCGTGGACGGTGTGTAACGACCTCCACGGGAGCGACCATTATCCGATTTTGCTCTCGCATCATGCCAACTTGCCAACTTCTGCCTCCCGCCCCCTCGTTGGAGGATGGAGCGTGCGAGATGGGAGGTCTTCACGCCGTCAGCTTTGATCTCTTCTGCGATGGTGACCCAAGAGTCAATCGACGCAGCGGTTCTTGAAGTCACAAATTGTATTCTTCAGGCAGCTGATCTTTCTATCCCAAAAACATCGACGACACTCTCCAGAAGTCCGAAGCCTTGGTGGACCCCTGAATGCGCAGCGGCTAGGAGAGCTCAACATAAGGCCTGGTCTATGTTTCGGCGTTATCCGACCGATGCTAATCTCGTTAAATTCAAACGAGCAAAATCCTATGCTCGGTTGGTGCGTCGACGTAGCAAGAGGGAGTCTTGGATCCAGTATGTGTCATCTCTCACTTCACGTGCCAGTTCGAAAAGTGTGTGGGAAAAGATCCGAAAGATCCGGGGTAACTACAGCTCTCACCAGATCTCCATTCTCGAGAGCAACGGCTGCACATATGCTGGAGTCGGGGAGATTGCTGATTGTTTAGGGGAGGCGTTTGCCTCCGTGTCGAGTGACCTGGCGTATCCTACTTCTTTTCAAAGAATGAAATCCACTGCGGAACGCCAGAGAATCTCCTTTGCGCCTTTTCTCGACACGGGATATAACTCCCCCTTCAGCATGGTTGAACTCAGGGTGGCTCTGCATCGGTCCGGCGCTACATCGGTCGGTCCCGATGGCATCCATTATGACATGCTCCGTCATCTCTCGCAGTCGTCTCTCGAGAATCTCTTAATCCTTTACAATCGTATTTGGTCGGAGCACAGTTTCCCGGAGTCTTGGCGAAAAGCAGTTGTTCTGCCTTTTCCCAAACCTGGCAAGGATCCCAAGTCTCCCTCTAGTTATCGTCCAATTGCTCTCACTAGCTGTCTGTGTAAAGTTCTTGAACGCATGGTTAATTCCCGGTTAATTCATTTTTTAGAATATCATCAAGTACTTTCACCATCACAAAGCGGCTTTCGCCGTCATCGTTCACCTCACGATCATCTCCTGCACCTTGAGACATCTGTGCGCGAGGCGTTCGTGCGTAGGCAGCACCTGGTTTCTGTATTTTTTGATATTGAAAAAGCTTATGATCGAGCGTGGCGGCACGGTATTATCCGTGACCTCCACGCATGCGGATTGCGAGGAAATCTTCCGACATTTATTTTAAATTTTCTTCGCAATCGGGTGTTCCAGGTGCGCCTGGGTACGACGCTATCTGCAACATTCCATCAAGAACAAGGTGTTCCTCAAGGTTGCATTTTATCTGTCACATTGTTCATCCTTCGCATTAATTGTCTCCTCACAAATCTTCCTCCTGCGGTTTCGGCTACTGTGTATGTTGATGATTTACACATTTTCTGCTCGTCATCCAGCATGAATTTTATTGAAAGGCAGTTGCAGTCTGCAATTAATCAGATCTTTAAAACGGCGAATAGCAATGGTTTCGTTCTTTCTCCCGACAAGACAGTGTGTGTCCATTTCTGCCGGAGGCGTGGCCTCCATCCTGACCCAGAGCTGTTTTTAGACCGTGCAGCCATACCAGTTTTGCCGGAGACCAAGTTCCTTGGTCTGACCGTCGACCGTGCGCTTACGTTCCGTGCGCACGTTCGGCGGCTCAAGATTTCCTGTCTGCGGGCTCTATCTATTCTTAAGATCCTTTCGAGAGTCTCGTGGGGCGCAGACAGGATGTCTTTGATTCGTATTTACCATTCCTTAATCCGGTCGAAACTGGATTATGGTTGTATCGTGTATGGCTCTGCTCGTCGTTCCGTTCTCCGGCCTTTGGACACTATTCACCATCAAGCACTGCGTCTTTGTTCGGGAGCATTTCGAACATCTCCGATTCCCAGCCTATACGCTGACGCGAACGAACCATCGCTTGAATTACGCCGTCTGCAGCTGTCTATTCATTTCTACCTGAAACTTAGATCTCTTCCAGGCCATCCTTTATACGATGCAGTTTTTCATCCCCAGCATGCTCGTTTATTCGGGAACCGGCCCTCGTGCATTTCAACCTTCGGTCTTCGTATGGCGGCCGTAGCCCGTGATGTAGGGCTCGACTTGTCACTTGTTGGAGAGACCAGGGGCTTTGGGGATCCGCCATGGCACCCACTTGGTGTCATGGTTGATACCACCTTTACATCTTTCGATAAATCCTCAACCCCTGCGTCAGTGAACCAGCAGCTCTTCGCTGAGCACCGTGACCTAAATTTTAATTACACTCCTATTTTTACTGATGGCTCCAAAATGCACGGAGTCGTTGGATCCGCGGCTGTCTGTGTAGATGACGTTTCAGTAGCGCAGATCCCAGCTGAGGCCACGGTGTTTTCGGCGGAGATGCATGCTGTGTATCTCGCTCTTCTTCATGTTCGGTCGAGTTCTCATCATCGTGCTATGGTCTATACGGATTCCTTGAGTGTCTTGCAGTCTTTGTCATCTGCAGATTGCCGTGACCATCCTTTTCTCGTGAATATGAGACAGTTACTTCGTCGTTTGCTCGAGGCCGGTTTTCAGGTTCAGTTTTGCTGGATTCCTGGGCATGTTGGAATCTCGGGTAACGAGTGTGCTGATGCGGCTGCTAGATCTGCTTCCTCTTTGGTCGTCACACCCTTGCCACTGTTTCACCTGGATTTCCGCTTTCTGGTACGCGACCATATTAAGCGAACGTGGCAAGGTCTGTGGGACCAACAGGTGGAAAATAAACTGCATCGTATTAAACCTAATCTTGAAGTCTGGAAATCCTCATATCGTCGGAACCGTAGGGAGGAAGTGGTGCTTGCGCGTCTCCGCATTGGGCATTGTCGTTTCACTCACCGCTTTTTGCTGTGTGGCGACACTGCGCCGATGTGTGAGGCGTGCAACTGCCGACTCACTGTCACTCATCTTCTGTGTACCTGTGTTCGTTTTCGTGATGTACGTTTTCATTTCTTTCATTCTCATTTGTTGACCGAGGACGCCGCTACACTGCAGCGGCTCCTCAATGACCACTGTGACTCTGTTGCCGTGTTTTCATTTTTTAAAGAAATTGACTATTTTAAACGTATCTAGATTTTAGCCTATCATCATCCTCATTTCTCAGTTTTACTGCATCAGCTAGATTTTAATCATTGTATCATGTTTTTAATACTGTTTGTTCCATTATCTTTTTTAGCCCTTCCATCGTTCTCATTTTTCAGTTTTACATGATCACTCAGATTTTAAGCTTTTTACCACACTTTTAATACTATTTGTTTGTCTTGTTTCTGGCGCTCTTTGGCCAACCATGGCCCTTGCGCCATAAAAATCGAACAACCAACCAACCAAAAAGCCCTGCAAGGAGCGGTTGCGTCACCAACCAGTGTGAAGAAGTTAAAATCGGGAGATATATTGGTGGAAATGTCAAGTCCACGCCATGGTTCATCTCCAACTTGGGTGGTGTCCCTGTGGACATCAAACCTCATCAGTCCCTGAATTCATCCAGAGGTGTCATCTCCGAGCGCGACCTCGTGGATGTTTCAGAGGAAGAATTTCTTGAGGAGCTTGCCAACCAAGGTGTCACAGCGGTTCGTCGGATCAAGTTCCGCCGAAACGGGGAGCTGGTCAACTCCAGAACAGTGATTCTGACCTTTGATCGCCCGACTCTTCCATCTTCCATCCATGCGGGCTATTTGAACTGCTCTGTGCGCCCGTACATTCCTAACCCCCTTCGTTGCTACCGATGCCAAGTGTACGGGCACTCCCAGCAGTCTTGCCGTGGTGCTGCTACTTGCAATCGTTGCGGTTCACACGACCATCTTCAATCTGACTGCTCTGCTGCAGCTGCCCATTGTGTGAACTGCAAAGGCGACCATGCTGCCAATGCCAAGAACTGTCCGAAGTGGATTGAGGAGCGGAAGATTCAGGAGGTTAAGACACTTGAACACCTGTCCTACCCTGAAGCTCGACGGAAGGTCGTTCCCGCAGCTCCAAGCGCACGCACCTACTCTTCCGTTGTAGCTCCTAAAACATCCATTGCCACTCAGACAGACATCACTATACCAAAAGACTGCCCTTTCTCTCTCGAGGATATTTATGCTGCTGGGCTGAAGGCCCTTCGACTTTCCACCACTGACAGTCTATCTTTGCCACCACAGACCAATGCTCGGGGTCCTGCATCCTCGCCCAAGCGCGCTGTTGCAGAACAGGTTTCCCGTTCTACGAGCCCTGATCCCTCGCCTGCTAGACACAAAGGCAAGGCCAAACAATCATCAGCCACTAAATCTCAAACAAAGGTTCAAGCCGGAACGAATCAGTCCCGGTCTTCATCCTCCAGACACCCCCAGTCCTTCCCCCGGTTACCACGCTGCCGAGGGGCACTGCAGACCAGACTGAGGAATTCATGGACTCCGAGGCCTTCTAGGCCTCTTCAGTTCATTTGACCCACGTTTCTTTCTTCCTATCTACCCCTCAAATCATGGTTTCAGTCGTTCAATGGAACTGTCGAGGTTTTCGGACAAAATATGACGACGTCAAACATCTGCTTTCGTCGTACTCTCCGGTGTGCCTTTGCCTCCAGGAGACAAAACTTAAACCATCAGACCTGCTCTCGGTTCGAGGCTACAGTGCATTTCGGAAAGATAATGTTTCAGGAGATATAGCTTGCGGGGGAGTTGCCATTCTTGTCCCCCACAGTGTTCCAGTTTCTCCCGTTGCGGTCTCAACATCTTTACAAGCCGTTGCGGTGCGTATCTCCATGCCTGTGCCTCTAACCGTTTGCAGCGTCTATCTGCCGCCGGATGAGGACGTGAGCGTGTCCGTTCTTGAGAGCTTAGTTGGGCAGCTGCCGTCACCTGCTCTTCTTCTGGGTGACTTCAATGCTCATAATCCATTGTGGGGTAGTGTCAGAACAGACGTACGAGGCCGTAGGATCGAATCTCTTCTGTCCTCGACCTCCCTGTGCCTTTTTAACACCGGAGCTGACACTTATTTCCACGAGCCTACACGAAGTTTCAGTGCGATCGATTTATCTTTGGGTTCACCATCAGTTATTGCTGACTGGTCGTGGACGGTGTGCAACGACCTCCATGGGAGCGACCACTTTCCAATTGTACTTGGCTATAATGAGAGCGTGCCATCTTCTGCTTCCCGCCCTCCTCGATGGAGGATGGATCGTGCCAAGTGGGAGGTCTTCACATCGTCCGCAGTGATACCTTCTGTCATGGTGACCCGAGGGTCAATCGATGCAACTGTTACTGATGTCACCACGTGTATCATTCAGGCAGCGGATCTCTCTATCCCAAAGACATCAACGACGCTCCCAAGACGTCCGAAACCTTGGTGGACCTCTGATTGCACAGCGGCTAGGAGAGCTCAACATAAGGCCTGGTGTACATTTCGGCGGTATCCAACCGATGCTAATCTCGTTGAATTTAAAAGAGCAAAATCTTACGCTCGGTTGGTGCGTCGACGAAGCAAGAGGGAGTCTTGGATAAAGTACGTTTCATCGATCAATTCACGTGCCAGTTCAAAAACTGTTTGGAAAAAAATTCGTAGGATTCGGGGAAACTGTGGTTCCCATCAGATCTCTATTCTCGAGAGTAACGGCTGCACGTATGCTGAAGTCGGGGAGATAGTGGATTGTTTGGGTAGGGCGTTTGCCTCTGTTTCCAGTTCTGAGGCGTACCCTCTCTCCTTTCAGAGGACTAGACCAGCTGCTGAGCGCCAGAGACTCTCCTTTGCGCCTTTTCATAACACCGAGTATAACTCCCCCTTCAGCATGGTTGAACTCCGAGTGGCTCTGCATCGGTCCGGTGCAACATCTGTAGGTCCCGATGGCATCCACTATGACATGATCCGTCATCTATCGCAGTCGTCTCTCGAGAATCTGTTAGTGCTTTTCAACCGCATTTGGTTGGAGCACAGTTTCCCGGACTCCTGGCGAAAAGCTTTTGTTTTACCTTTTCCCAAGCCTGGCAAAGACCCCAAGTCTCCCTCTAGTTACCGGCCAATTGCCCTCACTAGCTGTCTGTGCAAAATCCTTGAACGCATGGTTAATTCTAGGCTAATTTACTTCCTAGAAGAACATCAAATTCTGTCGCCATCACAAAGCGGCTTCCGTCGTCATCGTTCAGCTCCTGACCATCTCCTGCTCCTTGAGACGTCTGTTCGAGAGGCATTCGTGCGTAGGCAGCACCTGGTGTCTGTCTTTTTTGACATCGAAAAAGCTTACGATAGAGCGTGGCGTCACGGTATCCTCCGTGACCTCCACGAGAGTGGGTTGCGGGGAAACCTGCCAACCTTCATTGCCAACTTCCTTCGTAACCGTGTGTTCCAGGTGCGCCTGGGTACAACACTCTCTGCCTTCTTCCATCAAGAACAAGGTGTTCCTCAAGGCAGCATTCTTTCGGTGACTCTATTCATCCTCCGCATTAATTGTTTGCTTAAAAATCTTCCTCCTACGGTTTCGACTACCATTTATGTTGACGACCTTCACATCTTCTGCTCGTCATCAAGCATGCATTTCATTGAAAGGCAGCTGCAGTCTGCAATTAACCAGATAGTTAAAGCGGCTAACAACAATGGTTTCGTTCTTTCTGCTGAAAAGACAGCGTGTGTCCATTTCTGCCGGAGGCGTGGCCTCCACCCCGATCCAGAGCTCTATTTGGACCATGCAGCCATTCCGGTTTTGCCGGAAACCAAGTTCCTTGGTTTGACCGTCGACCGTGCGCTCACCTTTCGCTCGCACGTTCGACGACTCCGCACTTCCTGTCTGAGAGCTTTGTCCATCCTCAAGATCCTCGCCTCAGTCTCCTGGGGTGCAGACAGGACTTCCTTGTTCCGTATTTACCATTCTCTCATTCGGTCTAAACTGGATTATGGCTGTATGGTGTATGGCTCTGCGCGTCCTTCCGTTCTCCGGCCGTTGGATACCATCCACCATCAAGCGCTGCGTCTTTGTACGGGAGCATTTCGCACGTCACCCATTCCCAGCCTTTATGCCGACGCGAACGAACCGTCGCTTCATTTACGCCGTCTGCAGCTGTCTCTTCAATTTTACCTGAAACTTAGATCTCTCTCAGAACATACTTTACACGATGCAGTTTTTCATCCCCAGCATGCTCGTTTGTTCGAGACCCGTCCCTCGTGCATTCGAACCTTCGGTCTTCGTATGGCGGCCGTAGCTCGTGATGCAGGGCTCGACTTGTCACTCGTTGGAGAGACCAGGGGCTTTGAGGATCCCCCATGGCACCCTCTTGGTGTCATGGTTGATACCAGCTTTACATCTTTTGACAAGTCCTCAACCCCTGCGTCAGTGTACCAGCAGCTCTTCGCTGAACACCGTTACGTCAATGCAGACTTTATTCCTGTTTTCACCGATGGATCTAAGGCGGCTGGTGTCGTTGGATGCGCCGCCGTCTGCATTGACGAAGTTTCTGTTGCCCGCATTCCTCCTGAGGCCACGGTGTTTTTGGCGGAGATGCATGCTGTGTATCTTGCACTTGTTCACGCGCAGTCGAGCTCTCATCAGCGTGCTATTGTGTACACTGATTCGTTGAGTGTTGTGCAATCATTGTCATCTTTGGATTTTACTGGCCACCCACTTCTTTTTACCGTACGGAGACTTCTTCGTTCTTTGCTCGAGGCTGATGTCCAGATTCGGTTCTGCTGGATTCCTGGGCATGTTGGGATCCCAGGGAACGAGTCTGCTGACGCTGCTGCTAGATCTGCCTCTTCTTTGGTTGTCACACCCTTGCCACTGTTCCACCATGATTTTCGCTTTCTTGTTCACGATCATATCAGACGAACGTGGCGAAGTCTGTGGGACCAACAGGTGGAGAATAAACTGCACCGTGTTAAACCCATCCTTGGAGTCTGGAAATCATCGTGTCGCCGGAACCGTAGGGAAGAAGTTGTTCTTGCGCGTCTCCGCATTGGGCATTGTCGCTTCACGCATAGCTATTTGCTGTGTGGCGACGCTGCCCCAACGTGTGAGGCGTGCGACTGTTTACTCACCGTCTCTCATGTTTTGTGCAGTTGTGTTCGTTTTCGTCATCATCGGTTTCACTATTTTCAGTCTCATCTGCTGGACGAGGACGCAGCTACGCTTCAAAAGCTTTTGGGCGACCACTGCGACACTTTCGCAGTATTTTCCTTTTTAAAAGAGATTAACGTTTTAAAACTTATTTAAAAAAAAAAAAAAAAAAAGTTATAATAAATATAATAGTAAATTAATAAAGTTATATATAAACCTAATTAACTAACTTGTCTTCACAACATCTTTCATCATCCTCTTTTCTAACTTTTACAAAGCCTGTCTGCTCTTAATCATTTCACCCCGCTTTTAAAAATCATTGGCTGATAGTTCTATGTCTGGCGCTCTTTGGCCAAGCCTGGCCCTTGCGCCACTAAAATCAATTAACTAACTAACTAACGAACCATACCGCTGCTGTACGAAATCCTTTGAGGATTATTACATCAGTCAAACTGGAAGAGGAATAGTTTACTATCAAGGAGTGCCACTGCAAAAAGGGTATGGACTTGGAGGACTCTTTCGTTCATTATTTAGAGCGGCGGTACCATTATTCAAACAAGGTGCTAAAACACTTGGAAAACAAGTTTTACGAACAGGGATGGATCTCGCCACGAATGTTATTCAAGGAAAAGATGTGAAGACGGCGGCCAAACAGTGAGCTAAAGAGGCAGGACAAATACTCACCGACAAAGCAGCCAACAAAGTGAAGAAGATGCTGGGAGGAAGCGTTAAAGGGAAGAGAAAAACGAAGACATGCATCATTCGTTCAAAGAAAGTCAAGAGGACAGCACGCGATATTTTTGATCCATAAACCATGGCTCTGATTCACAGTCATTCTTCTGTATGTGTCAAGTCAGAACTGGATTTATTTGCGTTACCACCCACTCAGACAAGCATAGAAAAAGGACAATGGATCGAATATCACCCTTTAGCCAACATTCGAGATGGAGGACCCCTGGAATTTAATATTTCTGGCAGCGGAGAAGAATACATGGACTTATCTTCCAGTCAACTCTCCCCGCACGGGGATAACTGGTTTTTCCAGTTATTTGGGGAGCGGCGCCCCCACGGCCCGAGCTGACCTTGTGACGGATCAATATTTCATTTCGTCTTGAACGATTATATAACCGAAGGGACAGCTGTTCATCCAGCTGATGGGGGATGGCGTCCCCACGGCCCGAGCCAACATGAACTATATGTGATGAATTTCACATTTTTTATGTTTTTTCACTATACATGAACCCGCCTCAGTTGTAGGTTGCTGAGGTTGTGATTATGCGCCAGCTCAGGATTTTAGTTTCTCGTTTTCTTTCCTGTCTTCTCCATTTCATGTTTCTTTCTTTGTTTTTCCGAGCTGGTTAGCTAGACCTACCTGCACGTTTGCCGTGTGTGGTGACCCGTAAGGTGGAAAAGGGGATGCTGGAGGCTGAGGTTTCTGGAGGCCTGGGTGTTGTTGTCGCCAGTTGCCAACACTCCTCTTTGCCCCCTGCTTCACCCTAAACGGGCGGCTGGGAACTAACCCACTCCTAGTCAATGAGGTCTGTGGCCGAGTGGAGCCCAGACCTCTAACGGCTTGTCGTCTCGTACGACAGGGTGAGTCTGGGGATAGGGTGGGCATGCCAAAGGGGTGTTCCCCAGGCATGGGAAAGTCTGGGTGCACGCCGAGCGTATGTCTGCCCTATCAACTTGCTATATCCGCTTGCTATCCCTAGAGCCGTGTCCTGCGTCCACTTGGGCTTGCGGACCTCCGGTTCTCCCTTGTTGGGCTCGATTGTGGGTGGGGAAGTCGGCGGACGAATTATTAATTTTTCTTTATGGATGAAAATAAAGTTTCCCACGAACCAAAAAGCAAAAGAAGTAATGAGGAAGGTTCATCCCCTTCCGCTAAAAAGCATCTGCCTGACTTTTCGAATGCTCGTTTCTTTTTGTTCATTCATTAGACCCTTCAAAGCCTCTGAGTGCTAAAAGTCCATTTTGGATAAATAAAGCACTTCAATCCATCGCAAGCTCTCCTAAGTGCGTAAAGAAGCTCCAATCTGGAGATCTTCTGGTAGAAATGTCCACTGTGGCCTACAGCTCTACACTTCTTAACACCACCACGCTGCTTGAGACTCCGGTAAAAATAACACCTCATGGATACCTAAATTCATCTCGAGGTGTTGTCTCCTCTCAGGACCTCGTTGAGTGTGCTGAGGAAGAATTACTTGAAGAACTGAGGAGTCAACACGTTACGGGTGTGCGGCGTATTCTATTCAGGCGGAATGGGCAGTCCGTCCCATCCCGGAACATCATTTTAACTTTTGATAGCCCTTCCCTGCCTACATCCATCAAGGCAGGGTATCTCCCACCTCGAGGTACGCCCGTACATCCCTAACCCTCTGAGATGTTTTAGGTGCCAGTCTTATGGACATTCTCAGCAGTCGTGTAGGAGCAATCCCCGGTGTGCACGCTGTGGTGCCACAGAACATCTTCTGCAGGAATGTGTGGCCGAGGCTGAGTTTTGTGTGAACTGCAAGGGTTCACACGCGGCATCAGCCAAAGATTGTCCCAAGTGGAAGGAGGAGAAGGAAATCCAAAGGATCAAAACGGTGGAAAATATTTCCTATCCTGAGGCCAGAAGAAAAGTGGTTCCTGTTACATCTGATCGGCGATCATACGCTTCAGTGGTGGTTGCCAAATCTACGGTTGCCATTCAGACTGACATTCTGATCCCCCTTAAATGTCCATTCAATGTCAACATCATCGCAGCCGGACTGGAGGCACTCCAGTCTCGAGCTAGGGGTCTGAAAGCGCCACCCACCACTTCGCCGAAGCACACTCATCCCACCACCAACAAGGGAACTCAGGCCACTTCTTCTAACAAAAAGACCAAAGCCCAGGATAAGAAAAGCATTTCTTCTCCTCTAAAATCTCAGGAAACGACTCAACGTCGTGCGCCTCCCGGTAAGACACTTGGGACAAAACATGCTCCCATCTTAGCCCCTGGTCACACGCCTCCAGATCTGGGGGAACCCCCAGCAGAGGCGATGGAGCCGGACTTTGTTTAATCATTTTCATTTTCATTTCACTTATAACCATGGCTTCAATCATTCAGTGGAACTGTCGAGGTTTTCGGACGAACTTTGATGAAGTGAAACATCTGCTTTCATTTTACTCTCCGGTGTGCCTTTGTCTACAGGAGACGAAGCTTAAACCATCGGACCTGCTTTCAGTTCGAGGCTACAGTGCATTTCGGACAGATAACTCGTCTGGAAATATAGCCTGTGGGGGAGTTGCCATTCTCGTCCCTCACAGGGTTCCGGTATCTTCCGTCGCGGTTTCCACACCTGTGCAGGCCGTGGCGGTTCGTATTTCTATGCCTGTACCTCTTACTGTCTGCAGTGTCTATCTGCCGCCGGACGAGAACGTGAGCGTCCCGGTACTGGAGAGATTGGTTGATCAGCTGCCTTCCTTCTTTCTAATACTAGGTGACTTCAATGCCCATCATCATTTGTGGGGTAGTGTCAGCATCAGCACGAGAGGTCGTCGCATAGAGTCTCTTCTGTCCTCGGCCTCTTTGTGCCTTTTTAACACCGGTGCTGACACGTACTTCCATGAACCGACACGATCCTTCAGTGCGATCGATTTGACCTTGGGATCACCATCAATTGTTGCTGACTGGTCGTGGACGGTGTGTAACGACCTCCACGGGAGCGACCATTATCCGATTTTGCTCTCGCATCATGCCAACTTGCCAACTTCTGCCTCCCGCCCCCCTCGTTGGAGGATGGAGCGTGCGAGATGGGAGGTCTTCACGCCGTCAGCTTTGATCTCTTCTGCAATGGTGACCCAAGAGTCAATCGACGCAACGGTTCTTGAAGTCACAAATTGTATTCTTCAGGCAGCTGATCTTTCTATCCCAAAAACATCGACGACACTCTCCAGAAGTCCGAAGCCTTGGTGGACCCCTGAATGCGCAGCGGCTAGGAGAGCTCAACATAAGGCCTGGTCTACGTTTCGGCGTTATCCGACCGATGCTAATCTCGTTAAATTCAAACGAGCAAAATCCTGTGCTCGGTTGGTGCGTCGACGTAGCAAGAGGGAGTCTTGGATCCAGTATGTGTCATCTCTCACTTCACGTGCCAGTTCAAAAAGTGTGTGGGACAAGATTCGTAAGATCCGGGGTAACTACAGCTCTCACCAGATCTCTATTCTCGAGAGTAACGGCTGCACATATGCTGGAGTCGGGGAGATTGCTGATTGTTTGGGGGAGGCGTTTGCCTCCGTGTCGAGTGACCTGTCGTATCCTTCCTCCTTTCTGAGGATTAAATCCACTGCGGAACGCCAGAGAATCTCCTTTGCGCCTTTTCTCGACACCGGATATAACTCCCCCTTCAGCATGGTTGAACTCAGGGTGGCTCTGCATCGGTCCGGCGCTACATCGGTCGGTCCCGATGGCATCCATTATGACATGCTCCGTCATCTCTCGCAGTCGTCTCTCGAGAATCTCTTAATCTTGTATAATCGTATTTGGTCGGAGCACAGTTTCCCGGAATCTTGGCGAAAAGCTTTTGTTTTGCCTTTTCCCAAACCTGGCAAGGATCCCATGTCTCCCTCTAGTTATCGTCCAATTGCTCTCACTAGCTGTCTGTGTAAAGTTCTTGAACGCATGGTTAACTCCCGGTTAATTCATTTTTTAGAATATCATCAGGTTCTTTCACCATCACAAAGCGGCTTTCGCCGTCATCGTTCACCTCACGATCATCTCCTGCACCTTGAGACATCTGTGCGCGAGGCGTTCGTGCGTAGGCAGCACCTGGTTTCTGTATTTTTTGATATTGAAAAAGCTTATGATCGAGCGTGGCGGCATGGTATTATCCGTGACCTCCACGCATGCGGATTGCGAGGAAATCTTCCGACATTTATTTTAAATTTTCTTCGCAATCGGGTGTTCCAGGTGCGCCTGGGTACGACGCTATCGGCAACATTCCATCAAGAACAAGGTGTTCCTCAAGGTTGCATTTTATCTGTCACATTGTTCATCCTTCGCATTAATTGTCTCCTCACAAATCTTCCTCCTGCGGTTTCGGCTACTGTCTATGTTGATGACTTGCACATTTTCTGCTCGTCATCCAGCATGCATTTTATTGAAAGGCAGTTGCAGTCTGCAATTAATCAGATCTTTAAAATGGCGAATAGCAATGGTTTCGTTCTTTCTCCCGACAAGACAGCGTGTGTCCATTTCTGCCGGAGGCGCGGCCTCCATCCTGACCCAGAGCTGTTTTTAGACCGTGCAGCCATACCAGTTTTGCCGGAGACCGAGTTCCTTGGACTGACGTCGACCGTGCGCTTACATTCCGTGCGGACGTTCGGCGGCTCAAGATTTCCTGTCTGCGGGCTCTATCCATTCTTAAGATCCTTTCGAGAGTCTCGTGGGGGGCAGACAGGACGTCTTTGATTCGCATTTATCATTCTCTAATACGGTCGAAACTGGATTATGGTTGTATCGTGTATGGCTCTGCTCGTCGTTCCGTTCTCCGGCCTTTGGACACTATTCACCATCAAGCACTGCGTCTTTGTTCGGGAGCATTTCGAACATCTCCAATTCCCAGCCTTTACGCTGACGCGAACTAGCCATCGCTTGAATTACGCCGTCTGCAGCTGTCTATTCAATTCTACTTGAAACTTAGATCTCTTCCAGACCATCCTTTATACGATGCAGTTTTTCATCCTCAGCATGCTCGTTTATTCGGGAACCGGCCCTCCTGCATTTCAACTTTCGGTCTTCGTATGGCGACCGTAGCCCGTGATGTAGGGCTCGACCTGTCACTTGTTGGAGAGACCAGGGGCTTTGGGGATCCTCCATGGCACCCACTTGGTGTCATGGTTGATACCACCTTTACATCTTTCGATAAATCCTCAACCCCTGCGTTAGTGTACCAGCAGCTCTTCGCTGAGCACCGTGACCTCAATTTTGACTACACCCCCATTTTCACTGATGGCTCCAAGATGCATGGAATTGTTGGATCCGCGGCTGTCTGTGTAGATGACGTGTCAGTAGCGCGGATCCCAGCTGAGGCCACGGTGTTTTCGGCGGAGATGCATGCTGTGTATCTTGCATTACTTCATGTTCAGTCGGGCTCTCATCAACGGGCTGCGGTGTACACTGATTCTTTGAGTGTTGTACAGTCACTGTCATCGTTGGACTGCTGTGACCACCCCTTTCTTCTTTCCGTACGAAGGCTTCTTCGTTCCTTGCTCGAGGCCGGTGTCCAGATACAATTTTGTTGGATCCCCGGGCATGTTGGAATCTCGGGTAACGAGTGTGCTGATGCGGCTGCTAGATCTGCTTCCTCTTTGGTCGTCACACCCTTGCCACTGTTTCACCGGGATTTCCGCTTTCTGGTACGCGACCATATTAAGCGAACGTGGCAAGGTCTGTGGGACCAACAGGTGGAGAATAAACTGCATCGTATTAAACCTAATCTTGAAGTCTGGAAATCCTCATATCGTCGGAACCGTAGGGAAGAAGTGGTGCTTGCGCGTCTCCGCATTGGGCATTGTCGTTTCACTCACCGCTTTTTGCTGTGTGGCGACACTGCGCCGCTGTGTGAGACGTGCAACTGCCGACTCACGGTCACTCATCTTCTGTGTACCTGTGTTCGTTTTCGTGATGTACGTTTTCATTTCTTTCATTCTCATTTGTTGACCGAGGACGCCGCTACACTGCAGCGGCTCCTCAATGACCACTGTGACTCTGTTGCCGTGTTTTCATTTTTTAAAGAAATTGACTATTTTAAACGTGTCTAGATTTTAGCCTTATCATCATCCTCATTTTTCAGTTTTAATGAATCAGCTAGATTTTAATCATTGTATCATGTTTTTAATACTGTTTGTTCCATTTCCTTTTTTAGCCCTTCCATCGTTCTCATTTTTCAGTTTTACATGATCAGTCATATTTTAAGCTTTTTACCACATTTTTAATACTATTTGTTTGTCTTGTTTCTGGCGCTCTTTGGCCAACCATGGCCCTTGCGCCATAAAAATCAACCAACCAACCAACCAACCAACAAGTCAACTCTACGTGAAAATCAAAATTGTGAACGCTGACAATTCTATTCTGTCAGACAAAGAGCCCGCGGGTCCCATTAACTGTTTTCTTCATTCTCTGTTTTCTCAAGTCGACATCAGTTTAAACGAAAGAGTGGTTTCCTCATCAAGTAACACGTATCCTTACAGAGCTTATATTGAAACTCTACTGAATTATGGAGAAGTAGCAAAGAAAACCTATTTAGCATGTGAAGGTTTTTACAAGGATACAGCCGAATATCTACATGAAATTAATCCCACGATTGCTACAACAAACAGGGGATTACATCAACGCTACGAACTTGTAAAAGAGAGTAAGACGCTGGATATGATTGGAACCTTGCACTGTGATGTATTTTTTTCAAAACAGACTGTTGCTCAATTTAGTGGATGTGAAAATCAAACTGAACCGAAGCAAACCAGATTTCTGCCTCGTTTCCTCCTCCGGGACCCCCAATTACAGAGTTCTCGTCGAGCATGCATCAATGTTTGTGAGAAAAGTCAAAGTCAACCCAGGAGTTGCTATTGGTCATGCAAAAGCTTTAGAAAAATCTCCTGCGAAGTATCCAATTGATCGTGTTTTATGCAAAGTGTATTCCGTTTCTCAAGGAAGTATGTCCTTCGTGCAAGATAACGTATTCCTTGGACAAATGCCGAAAAGACTGGTTATTGGATGTGTAGATAACGACACTTTTAATGGTACATATAAATCAAACCCCTTTGAATTCAAACATTACGATGTCAACTTTATCGCCGTGTACGTCGACAGACAGCCAGTTCTTCATAAGCCATTAGAACCCAATTTCGAAAAGGGAAACACAATTCGTTCTTACCATAGCCTATATCAAGGAACCGAGAGACTGGGACAAGATAGAGGAATTTTCATCAACCGAGAAGAATTTTCCAAGGGATACACTCTCTACGCATTCGATCTCAGTCCCGATCTATGCGATGGAGGACATATGAATCTGATCCAGCAAGGAAATTTAAGAGTGGAGATCAAATTTGGAAAAGCTTTGTCAAAAACAATTTCGGTGCTAGTCTACGCAGAGTTCCAGAACATTATCGAAATTTCCAAGTCCAGAAACATTTTTTGTGATTTTTCCAATTGAAGAAATGAACAGTGTGCAAATAACGAAGACTCTAAAGCAAGATCACGTGACGCGTCGTTACTTCATCGGAGTGTTTGCCTGCGATCAACTTCCCACTCGAATTTACAAGTTCCCGTTCTGTCTCGTTGTGAATACAGATAGACATGGAAATCCTGGGAAACATTGGTTGGCCGTGTATATGCCAAACCCAAGAAAAATGGAGTTTTTGATTCCTTTGGACACCCTCCAGAACATTTTCAAGGACCTATTGCGCGATTCGCTTCCAAATTTGACGATGTGAACTTTAACGAAGTACCCCTTCAAAGTTCAGTTTCGGCCGTATGTGGCCAATTCTGTATTTTTTACCTCTATTCTAGATGTCACGGGAAAAGCTTGTTTTCCGTTGTTAACCATTTTCGATGGAAATCTGAAACAAACGATGTGCGTGTCTATAATTTTGTTCGAAAGAAATTTGGAATTGTAACAAAATTTAGAATTTAAATAAAAATTGATTGAATCCTATTTCGTGCGTCATGTCTTTAAATTGCAACGTAGCCTCTTTCTCGTATTCAGTTGACAACATGGAAGTGCCTAGACTACAACATCCTTTCACAGCTCTGATAGCAGGTCCTACAAGATGTGGAAAAACACAATTTGTGAAACGACTTCTGCAGCATCAAGAAGAAGTAATTTCACCATCTCCCGAACGCAGCGTTTGGTTCTATGGAGTTCATCAAATGTTGTATGACGAAATGTGTAATGTAACATTTGTGGAAGGACTCCCATCCAATTTTCATGACTATGTGAAAGGTAGAACGCTGATCATGATTGACGACCTCATGACTGAATGTGGAAGCGATAAAAAATTAATTCACTTGTTTACTAGAGGAAGTCATCATTTCAATGTGTCTGTGATATTCATTACTCAAAATATTTTTCATAAAGGCAAAGAAATGTGAGAAATTTCGCTAAATGCTCATTACCTGTTTCTGTTTAAATCCCGAAGAGATGTGAATCAAATCACCCATTTAGCAAGGCAGTTGTACCCCAGCAAACTGAAATTTTTTCAGGAAGTGTACATGGACGCCACAAAATTTCCCTACACCTATTTAATGATTGATCTAAAACCTGAGACAGAGGAAGAATTGAGATTGCGTACAAATATACTTCCGGGAGACATTCAAATAATTTATCAACCTCGATGAATTCCTCAGTTGCGATAAAAGAAGAGGCAAAATTATGTGTTCATCAGTTTTCATCATGTTATCCAAGGAACAGGTTCAGCTCTTAGGCATGATCCAACATTGCCCAAAAAAGTATTAAAAGACCTACTATCAAAATGTTCTACTCAGGGAATTAAAGCTATATGTGAAGTTCCCCGCACGGGGATAACTGGTTTTCCAGTTATTTGGGGAGCGGCGCCCCCACGGCCCGAGCTGACCTTGTGACTGGTCATCATCTGATGTCATGCCACCGCTTGTTTTTTGTTTCGGTGCTGTTGGTGTTTGCAGGGACGGCTGTTCATCCAGCTGTTGGGGAGTTGCGGCCCCACGATCCCTAGCTGGTCTTGTGTCTCGCTTTTTTGTTTTTATTTATTTTCTCCACTGGCTAGTTGCCCGTGCTGTATACTCTACCTAATCGCTACCACGCTATGTACTAACACCCCGGTCTTGTGGTTTTGTTACCCTCCACCACTAACTGTATTATATTAACCGCTCAGTTCGTAGGTTGCTGAGATTCCGTTTAGGTTCCCTTCCAGGATTTGTCTTCTTTGGATTTTTTTTTCTTTTTAGCTGGTTTGGGTGCTAGACCTACCTGCATGTTTGCCGCGTGCGGAGACCCGTGAGGCGGAAATGGGATGTCTGGCGGCTGAGGTCGCAGGAGACCGGTTAAGTGCCTCCTGTGTACCAACACTCCTCTTCGACCCCGGCTTCGCTGTAAACGGGAGGCTAGAGACTAACCCACCTTTAGTCAGAAGTCTTGTACCAAGTTGTGTACAGGGCTTTAGCGGCTTTTTTGTCGTATAGCACGGCAGGGTAAGCCCGGGGGCTGTGGGATCATGCCAAAGGCGTTGGCATGACGGTACCAGGAGGCCGAAGTGTCCGCCGAGTGCGTGTGATCACAGCCAACGGACTATATCTGCAACGTATAAGCTCCAGAACTGTGTCCAGCGTCATTTTCTTGGCTTGCAGACCTCCAGTTCTCCCTTGTAGGGCTCGGTGGTGGATGGAGTAGTTTGCAGACGAATCTTCCTCCTTTTTTCCATGGGTAAAAACAAAAAACAAAACTCCAAATTTAAGTCACCTGAGAAAATGATAGTTGCAAACGACTCTCCTTCGTCTTCTCAACCTACAAAGTCTCTTAACCTTAAACGATCTTTAGACCATGACCTGGACCCAGAATGTGGAACCTCTTCTTTGGCAGCTGTACCAGTCGCTCCGAAGCGTCGTCTCCCCTCGATTGCTGTGACTACGCATGCTACATACACACTTAGTTGTAGAATCCCTCGATCCGAATGAGAGACTGTCCACCAGATCTCTCTTTTTCATTTCTAAAGCTTTGGACGCTGCAGTTGGCCCCTTGAAGTCTGTGAGGAAGCTTCGCTCTGGGGACCTGCTTGTCCAAACTTGCAGTGTTTCTCAGAGTAACACTTTTCTGCACCTCACTAGTCTTCAAGGCATTCCTGTCAAAGTGACACCTCACCCGTTTCTTAACACCTCTCGGGGTGTTATTTCGGAATTTGATCTCTTGCCATGCAGTGAAGACGAATTGGTGACTGAACTTGCAGATCAAGGTGTTATTGTTGCACGTCGTATGATGTTCCGGCGCGATGGTTCCTTGATTAAGTCTAAAAATGTAATCTTGACTTTTAACTCCCCGAAAGTTCCGACCGAAATCAAGGCTGGCTACTTGGTCTGTGGAGTTCACCGGTACATTCCCAGTCCTCTGCGCTGTTTCCGGTGCCAGAGGTACGGGCATTCACAACGTTTCTGTAAGAGTTCCGCTCGTTGCGCTAATTGTGGCTCCAGTGAACATGACGGGGAAGGTTGCACTTCTGCGGCCTGCTGTGTTAACTGTGGTGAGGCCCATGCAGCTTACTCCCGCAACTGTATGAAATGGAAGGACGAGATGGCGATCCAGCGCCTCAAGACCCTGGAAGGCCTCTCGCACCCTGCTGCAAAGGCCAGGTTGGGTATACCCACCAACCGACAGCGTACTTTTGCCGCAGTAGTTCAGTCTCTGCCACAACCCGTGCAGCCCTTTGTTCCGCGCCCTGTAGCTCTTGCCGCCCTTGCCAAGCGATCTACAGCTGAACAAGCGACACAGGTGTATTTCCTCGAGCTCCAGATTTTTCGAATAGATGAGTCTGCGCCTTCTCTTTTGACGACGACCGTCTCTTCCAGTTTCCAGCAGAAAGCCTGCACGTGCGGAAGACCCGGCCCTCAATCCGCAAAGGTGTGCAGTGTCCATCCGACTGTCGCGGTCCGCCTGACCAACATTGCAACTGTCTCGGACTCAGCGAGGCCCCCACCCTCAACCAACATTATAGAGGAACATAGGGGGAGGAGAGTGACAGTTCGTCCCCAGCCTCATCCAACATTGCAGAGGAACATGGGGGGAAGAGAGTGACAGTTCGTCCCCGCCCTCGGCCAGCATTCAGAGGAGCGTGGGGGGGAGGAGAGTGACGGTTCGTCCCCCTCCTGGTGACTCATCCTTTGTGTAGTTGTTACATAAAAAATATATATAATAATTATAATAGTAAATTCATAAATTTTTATATAAACCCAATTAACTAACTTGTCTTCACAGCTTTCATCATCCTCTTTTCCAACTTTTACCAAGCCTGTCTGTTCTTAATCATTTTCCACGCTTTTACAAATCTGTTGCTAATAGTTCTTTGTCTGGCGCTCTTTGGCCAAACCTGGCCCTTGCGCCAATAAAATCAACCAACCAACCAATATGTGAAGTTTGTCTAAATACGTTAAAAGGAAATGTTCCACTTTCTCCGACTCAGAAACAAAAACTGCATCGACATAAACACACCTTGAGAGCTTTATCTCGAAAAACAACGCCTCTATATAAAAAGAAGAAACTCGTTATTCAAAAGGGGGTTTTCTAGGTGTATTGATTCCAGCTGCTGTCAGTGTGTTAACGACACTACTTACGAAATAATGGAATTCGCAAAGAAAATGGTTCTTGTTCCTGAAGAACGTATTTCTCGTCATATGCCAACAGATGAAATGCTAACAGACTTAGATAAAGAAATGAAAAAAATTCTGCTAAGCAAAGAGCCTGATGAAGTGAAAGTTAAATTATATAACCAAGTCTTGAATAAACGTATTCATGTTTCTAGTTTCAACCCTCCAGTAATATCAACCCATGAAACTCCTTTTACATCTGAAGAAACAAACATCGAACCAGCAAAAGATAAACTTTCCAAAGTGAAGAAAGAAAAAGATCCTGTGGAAGATCTTATCATACAATCCATGTCTCCTAATTTAAAACGCTATGCACAAAATGTATTGGACGAGTTTAAAAGGAACTCTAACATTATTAGCTGGAGTCCAAAAGCCGAACTTATTTATAACGGACAGATCGTGAAAAACTCTAATATTGTCGATCTGATGGACTCCATGTTTCGAAGTAAAGGTTCTAAACAGCAAATACCTCAAGAAGTTATCAAAGCATTAAAGTACATTAATTGCCAAAAAAGTATATTAAAAATAAAAATATGATCAAAGATCCATCACAAGAAAGAGAATCAATGTTAAAAGGCACCTTATCTGTGAAATTAAAGCGAAACAAAGTTGTAAAACTTATACCTCGACGATCGTTACCTTATTAAAATACAAGGAAAAAAAAGACAACTGTAATGTTTTATTGTGTTCGATTTCTCTTAATTCTGAAATGGGTTTCCAATTTTCAAATTTGAGCAAAAAAATTCTAACAGGTTAAAACTCAATTTCAAGCCTACACATTTTTTTTTTTTTTGTAAAGTTAACATTCTCTTCTCATCATTTTTTTCACTGGTATGGTGAAGTGTATAAGAGTCTATTCTTTCTTTGTTTTTTTCTAATACTGCTTCGGATCATCAGCAGGAAGCCACTAATTAGTGGAGAGTCTGCCCAAGAAGGGTATCCTTTGCAGTATCTTTCACCATTTCGACTCATTGATTCCTGGATGGGTTTTGTTTTATTTTTATTTTTTTCACAAAACAGAAATTTACATAAAACATACAATTTAATGAGTGATACAATGTACATTTACATTTCTTTTTTTCTAGTTCTCTTCGTCAATTTTGTAATGACCATATGCCAATGCATCCATGCCATTGTTTAAAATATATCTTTTATCATCGAATGATGACAGTGCTAGTTTCTCACAATGAATAGTTTGTAAGTTATGTTTTTCAGACTGAATCTTTGAGTAGGTGACACGAGTTATAACTTTGTCTAATAAACATCTTTTGTAATGTTCATGTTTAATTGTGTTTTGCACAATTGGTCTCGGTACCCCCTTTGCAGTCTTTTTAATTCCACTCGATGTCAGTAAACTATACATTTTGCTGCGTAATCCCACAAATTCCAGAGCAGGCTTTCCACATAGTTCATCTTTCCCAACACCTTCTTATTTTCAGTAGAATATAAGGGATGCTCTGGAGGGTAGTTTGAAGTATCATATAGATGAGAATCTCCCATCATGTCTGAATAAATACTTTCTGTTTGCACTTCATAACACAGAGAGGTACTTTTCGGCGTTATCCGACCGATGCTAATCTTGTTAAATTTAAAAGAGCAAAATCTTACGCTCGGTTGGTGCGTCGACGAAGCAAGAGGGAGTCTTGGACGAAGTACGTTTCATCTATCAATTCACGTGCCAGTTCAAAAACTGTTTGGGAAAAAAATTCGTAAGATCCGGGGAAATTATAGTTCCCGCCAAATTTCAATTCTTGAGAATAACGGCTGCACGTATGCTGAAGTTGGGGAGATTGTGGATTGCTTGGGCGAAGCGTTTGCCTCAGTTTCTAGTTCTCAGGCGTATCTCCCGTCCTTTCAGAGGATTAAAACAACCGCGGAACGCCAGAAAATCTCCTTTGCGCCTTTTTATAACACTGAGTATAACTCCCCCTTCAGCATGGTTGAACTACAGGTGGCTCTGCATCGGTCCGGCGCAACATCTGTCGGTCCCGACGGCATCCACTATGACATGATTCGTCATCTCTCGCAGTCGTCTCTCGAGAATCTGTTAGTGCTTTTCAACCGTATTTGGTTGGAGCACAGTTTCCCGGACTCTTGGCGAAGAGCTTTTGTTTTACCTTTTCCCAAGCCTGGCAAAGACCCCAAGTCTCCCTCTAGTTATCGGCCAATTCACTAGCTGTCTGTGCAAAATCCTTGAACGAATGGTTAATTCCCGGCTAATTTATTTTCTTGAAGAACATCGAATACTCTCTCCATCACAAAGCGGCTTCCGTCGTCATCGTTCAGCTCCTGACCATCTCCTGCTCCTTGAGACGTCTGTTCGTGAGGCGTTCGTACGTAGGCAGCACCTGGTGTCTGTATTTTTTGACATCGAAAAAGCTTACGATAGAGCGTGGCGTCACGGTATCCTCCGTGACCTCCACGAGAGTGGGTTGCGGGGAAACCTGCCAACCTTCATTGCCAACTTTCTTCGTAACCGTGTGTTCCAGGTGCGCCTGGGTACAACGCTGTCCGCCTTTTTCCATCAAGAACAAGGCGTTCCTCAAGGCAGCATTCTTTCGGTGACTCTGTTCATCCTCCGCATTAATTGTTTACTCAAAAATCTTCCTCCTACGGTTTCGGCTACCATTTATGTTGACGACCTTCACATCTTCTGTTCGTCATCCAGCATGCATTTCGTTGAAAGGCAGCTGCAGTCTGCAATTACCCAGATTGTTAAAGCCGCTAACAATAATGGGTTTGTTCTTTCTGCCGACAAGACAGCCTGTGTCCATTTCTGCCGGAGGCGTGGCCTCCATCCTGATCCAGAGCTCTATTTGGACCGTGCAGTCATTCCAGTTTTGCCGGAAACCAAGTTCCTTGGTTTGACCGTTGACCGTGCTCTCACCTTTCGCTCGCACGTTCGACGGCTTAGGACTTCCTGTCTGAGAGCCTTGTCAATCCTTAAGATCCTTGCCTCAGTCTCTTGGGGTGCAGACAGGACTTCTTTGTTCCGTATTTACCATTCTCTCATTCGGTCTAAGCTGGATTATGGCTGTATGGTGTATGGCTCTGCGCGTCCTACCGTTCTCCGGCCGTTGGATACCATCCACCATCAAGCGCTGCGTCTTTGTACGGGCCCCGCACGGGGATAACTGGTTTTCCAGTTATTTGGGGAGCGGCGCCCCCACGGCCCGAGCTGACCTTGTGACTGGTCACCATCTGTTGTCATGCCACCGCCTGTTTTTTTGTTTTGGTGCTGTTGGTGTTTGCAGGGACGGCTGTTCATCC
The DNA here is from genome assembly GCA_039090855.1 of Macrothele yani. NCBI lineage: Eukaryota > Metazoa > Arthropoda > Arachnida > Araneae > Macrothelidae > Macrothele > Macrothele yani. The sequence goes on from JAYWMT010000087.1 coordinate 343,899, forward strand.
AGCTGTTGGGGTGTCGCGGCCCCACGATCCCGAGCTGGTCTTGTGTCTCGCTTTTTCGTTTTTCTTTATTTTCTCCACTGGCTAGTTGCCCGTGTTGTATACTTTACCTAATCGCTACCACGTTATGTACTAACACCCCGGTCTTGTGGTTTTGTTACCCTCCACCACTAACTGTTTTATATTAACCGCTCAGTTCGTAGGTTGCTGAGATTCCGTTTAGGTTCCCTTCCAGGATTTGTCTTCTTTGGATTTCTTTTCTCCTTTTAACTGGTTTGGGTGCTAGACCTACCTGCATGTTTGCCGCGTGCGGAGACCCGTGAGGCGGAAATGGGATGTCTGGCGGCTGAGGTCGCAGGAGACCGGATAAGTGCCTCCTGTGTACCAACACTCCTCTTCGACCCCGGCTTCGCTGTAAACGGGAGGCTAGAGACTAACCCACCTCTAGTCAGAAGTCATGTACCAAGTTGTGTACAGGGCTTTAGCGGCTTTTTTGTCGTATGGCACGGCAGGGTGAGCCCGGGGGCTGTGGGATCATGCCAAAGGCGTTGGCATGACGGTACCAGGAGGCCGAAGTGTCCGCCGAGTGCGTGTGATCACAGCCAACGGACTATATCTGCAACGTATAAGCTCCAGAACTGTGTCTAGCGTCATTTTCTTGGCTTGCGGACCTCCAGTTCTCCCTTGTAGGGCTCGGTGGTGGGTAGAGTAGTCTGCAGACGAATCTTCTTTCTTTTTTTCCATGGGTAAACCTAAAAACAAACGCTCCAAATTTAAGTCGCCTGAGACAATGATAGTTGCAAACGACTCTCCTTCGTCTTCTCACCTTACCAAGTCTCATAACCTTAAACGGTCTTTAGACCATGACCTGGACCCAGAATGTGGAACTTCTTCTTCGGCAGCTGTACCAGTCGCTCCGAAGCGTCGTCTCCCATCGATTGCTGTGACTACGCATGCTACACACTTACTTATCGAATCCATCGATCCGAATGAGAGACTGTCCACCAGATCTCCATTTTTCATTTCTAAAGCTTTGGACGCTGCGGTTGGCCCCTTGAAGTCTGTGAGGAAGCTTCGCTCTGGGGACCTGCTTGTTCAAACTTGCAGTGTTTCTCAGAGTAACACTTTTCTGCGCCTTTCTAGTCTTCAAGGCATTCCTGTCAGAGTGACACCTCACCCGTTTCTTAACACCTCTCGCGGTGTTATTTCGGAGTTTGATCTCTTGCCATGCAGTGAGGATGAATTGGTGACTGAACTTGCGGATCAGGGTGTTCTTGCTGCACGTCGTATGATGTTCCGGCGTGATGGTTCCGTGATTAAGTCAAAAAATGTCATCTTGACTTTTGACTCCCCGAAAGTTCCGACAGAAATCAAGGCAGGCTACTTGGTCTGTGCAGTTCGCCCGTACATTCCCAGTCCTCTGCGCTGTTTCAGGTGCCAGAGGTACGATCATTCACAACGATTCTGTAAGAGTTCCGCTCGTTGCGCAAATTGTGGCTCCAGTGAACATGACGGGGATGGTTGCACCTCTGCGGCCTGCTGTGTTAACTGCGCTGAGGCCCATGCAGCTTCCTCCCGCAACTGTATGAAATGGAAGGAAGAGATGGCGATCCAGCGCCTCAAGACCCTGGAAGGCCTCTCGTACCCTGCTGCCAAAGCCAAGTTGGGTATTCCCAACACCCGACAGCGTAGTTTTGCCGCAGTTGTTAAGTCTCTGCCACAACCCGTGCAGCCCTTTGTTCCGCGCCCTGTAGCTCTCGCCGCACTTGCAAAGCGATCTACAGTTGAACAGGCGACACAGGTGGATTTCACCGAGCTCCAGCTTATTCGACCAGCTGAGTCTGCGCCTTCTCTTTTGCAGACACCCGCCTCTTCCGGTTCCCAGCAGACAGCCTGCACGTGCGGCAGACCCGGCCCTCAATCCGCTAAGGTGTGCAGTGTCCATCAACCTGTCTCGGCCTCAGCGAGGTCCCCACCCTCCACCAACATTATAGAGGACCATGGGGGGAGGAGAGTGACAGTTCGTCCCCAGCCTCAACCAGCATTGCAGAGGAACATGGGGGGGAGGAGAGTGACAGTTCGTCCCCGCCCTCTGCCAGCATTGCTGAGGAGTGTGGGGGAGGAGAGTGACGGTTCGACCTTTTCCATTAGTAAATTTATGAATTTTAATAAACGTCATTAACTACCTTTTCTTCACTGCTTTCTTCATCCTCTTTTTCAACTTTTACCAAGCCTGTCTGCTTTTACTCATTTTCCACGCTTTTCAAATTCTGTGGCTGATAGTTCTTTGTCTGGCGCTCTTTGGCCAACCCTGGCCCTTGCGCCATTAAAATTAATCAACCAACCAACCAATCTTTGTACGGGAGCATTTCGTACGTCACCCATTCCCAGCCTTTATGCCGACGCGAACGAACCGTCGCTTCATTTACGCCGTCTGCAGCTGTCTCTTCAATTTTACCTGAAACTTAAATCACTCACAGACCATCCTTTATACGATGCAGTTTTTCATCCCCAGCATGCTCGTTTGTTCGAGATCCGTCCCTCGTGCATTCGAACTTTCGGTCTTCGTATGGCGGCCGTAGCTCGTGATGCAGGGCTCGACTTGTCACTCGTTGGAGAGACCAGGGGCTTTGAGGATTCTCCATGGCATCCTCTTGGTGTCATGGTCGATACCAGCTTTACATCTTTTGACAAGTCCTCAACCCCTGCGTCAGTGTACCAGCAGCTCTTCGCTGAACACCGTTACGTCAATGCAGACTTTATTCCTGTTTTCACCGATGGATCTAAGGCGGCTGGTGTTGTTGGATCCGCCGCCGTCTGCGTTGACGAAGTTTCTGTTGCCCGCATTCCTCCTAAGGCCACGGTTTTTTCGGCGGAGATGCATGCTGTGTATCTTGCACTTGTTCACGTGCAGTCGAGCTCTCATCAGCGTGCTATTGTGTACACTGATTCGTTGAGTGTTGTGCAATCATTGTCATCTTTGGATTTCACTGGCCACCCACTTCTTTTTGCCGTTCAGAGACTTCTTCGTTCTTTGCTCGAGGCTGATGTCCAGATTCGGCTGGATTCCTGGGCATGTTGGGATCCCAGGGAACGAGTCTGCCGATGCTGCTGCTAGATCTGCCTGTTCTTTGGTCGTCACACCCTTGCCACTGTTTCACCGCGATTTTCGCTTTCTTGTTCACGATCATATCAGACGAACGTTTCGAAGTCTGTGGGACCAACAGGTGGAGAATAAACTGCACCGTATAAAACCTAACCTTGGAATCTGGAAATCATCGTGTCGCCGGAACCGTAGGGAAGAAGTTGTTCTTGCGCGTCTCCGCATTGGGCATTGTCGCTTCACGCATAGCTATTTGCTGTGTGGCGACGCTGCCCCAATGTGTGAGGCGTGCGACTGTTTACTCACCATCTCTCATGTTTCATGTAGTTGTGTTCGTTTTTGTAATCATCGGTTTCACTATTTTCAGTCTCATCTACTGGATGACGGTGCAGCTACACTGCAGAAGCTTTTGGGCGACCACTGCGACACTTTCGCAGTGTTTTCGTTCTTAAAGGAGATAGACTTTTTAAAACTTATTTAAAAAAAAAAAATAATAATAATAATAATAATTTATAATGATTATAACAGTGAATTGGTGAATTTATTTATTTATTTATAAACCTAATTGGCTAACTAGTCTTCACAGCTTTTATCATTCTCTATTCTAACTTTTGCGAAGCCTGTCTGCTCTTAATCATTTCACCCCGCTTTTTAAATATCTTTAACTGATTGTTCTGTGTCTGGCGCTCTTTGGCCAAACCTGGCCCTTGCGCCACTAAAATCAATTAACTAACTAACTAACTCTGTATCTGTAAATAATAATTTCAGTTTTTCTCCGTATTTTGGAACCATGTGAAGGTAATGAAAGCTATACATAAGTAACTTGCTGATGTCTAAAATTGCAAAACCAACATATATAGGACGGTTTAACACCAACTTTATCTGCTTTCTTTCAGTGCTTGCCAAATCATTGTCAAAAAGGTGAAAAGCATGAAATGCTGGCGATGCTACCAATTTTCTCTTCCTTTTTTCATTAGTGGTTAATTCAATATTCCTTCTATTCCGTAAATTTTCCATAGTCTTGCCATACACAGCATTGTTCATCAATTTAAAAAAGTCTTTGGAAAAGTTACTACTTGCAATTTCTCTTTGTTCTGTATTAAAATCAATGTAACTCGATAGCCATTTGCTTTGTCTAAACTGTAGTATCTTGTGTATTTTTTTTAGTTTCATACCTAGCGACAAATACAGTTTCAAACTCCTATAATGTAGCACATAGTTTTTTTTATGGAATAAATTGGGCACAAGTTTTTCTGCCCCTTTCTTAGGCAATTTTATGTGGAAATCTTGCTGCATTTGTTTACAATATGGAGAAAGCATTTCTGTAGTGATAATGAGTTTCTCCGGTGCAAGCGGATAATCGCTATGCATATCATGCAATTCTGATGGGTAATCCAAATCGACTTCCATTATGTATCCAATTTCTGAATCGTCAGGAACAGTCATCACATCAAATGCATCGAAATTATTCATCCATTGAAATTCACTTTGAGGTAAAATTTGATTCCCCCGCACGGGGATAACTGGTTTTCCAGTTATTTGGGGAGCGGCGCCCCCACGGCCCGAGCTGACCTTGTGACTGGTCACCATCTGATGTCACGCCACCGCTTGTTTTTTATTTTGGTGTTTGCAGGGACAGCTGTTCATCCAGCTGTTGGGGAGTCGCGGCCCCACGTTCCCGAGCTGGTCTTGTGTCTCGCTTTTTCGTTTTTATTTATTTTCTCCACTGGCTAGTTGCCCGTGTTGTATACTTTACCTAATCGCTACCACGTTATGCACTAACACCCCGGTCTTGTGGTTTTGTTACCCTCCACCACTAACTGATTTATATTAACCGCTCAGTTCGTAGGTTGCTGAGATTCCGTTTAGGTTCCCTGACAGGATTTGTCTTCTTTGGATTTCTTTTTTCCTTTTCGCTGGTTTGGGCGCTAGACCTACCTGCATGTTTGCCGCGTGCGGAGACCCGTGAGGCGGAAATGGGATGTCTGGCGGCTGAGGTCGCAGGAGACCGGATAAGTGCCTCCTGTGTACCAACACTCCTCTTCGACCCCGGCTTCGCTGTAAACGGGAGGCTAGAGACTAACCCACCTCTAGTCAGAAGTCTTGTACCAAGTTGTGTACACGGCTTTAGCGGCTTTTTTGTCGTATAGCACGGCAGGGTGAGCCCGGGGGCTGTGGGATCATGCCAAAGGCGTTGGCATGACGGTACCCGGAGGCCGAAGTGTCCGCCGAGTGCGTGTGATCACAGCCAACGGACTATATCTGCAACGTATAAGCTCCAGAACTGTGTCCAGCGTCATTTTCTTGGCTTGCAGACCTCCAGTTCTCCCTTGTAGGGCTCGGTGGTGGGTGGAGTAGTCTGCAGACGAATCTTCCTCCTTTTTTTCCATGGGTAAAAAGAACAAAAACTCCAAATTTAAGTCACCTGACAAAATGATAGTTGCCAACGACACTCCTTCGTCTTCTCAACCTACCAAGTCTCATACCCTTAAACGGTCTTTAGACCTTGACCTGGACCAAGAATGTGGAACCTCTTCTTCGGCAGCTGTACCAGTCGCTCCGAAGCGTCGTCTCCCCTCAATTGCTGTGACTACGCATGCTACTCACTTGCTTGTAGAATCCATCGATCCGAATGAGAGACTGTCCACCAGATCTCCCTTTTTCATTTCTAAAGCTTTGGACGCTGCGGTTGGCCCCTTGAAGTCTGTGAGGAAGCTTCGCTCTGGGGACCTGCTTGTCCAAACTTGCAGTGTTTCTCAGAGTAACACTTTTCTGAACCTCACTAGTCTTCAAGGCATTCCTGTGAAAGTGACACCTCACCCGTTTCTTAACACCTCTCGGGGTGTGATTTCGGAGTTTGATCTCTTGCCATGCAGTGAAGACGAATTCGTGACTGAACTTGCTGATCAAGGTGTTATTGCTGCACGTCGTATGATGATCCGGCGTGATGGTTCCATGATTAAGTCAAAAAATGTCATCTTGACTTTTGACTCCCCGAAAGTTCCGACAGAAATCAAAGCAGGCTACTTGGTCTGTGCAGTTCGCCCGTACATTCCCAGTCCTCTGCGCTGTTTCAGGTGCCAGAGGTACGGGCATTCACAACGATTCTGTAAGAGTTCCGCTCGTTGCGCTAATTGTGGCTCCGGTGAACATGACGGGGAAGGTTGCACTTCTGCGGCCTGCTGTGTTAACTGCGGTGAGGCCCATGCAGCTTACTCCCGCAACTGTATGAAATGGAAGGACGAGATGGCGATCCAGCGCCTCAAGACCCTGGAAGGCCTCTCGTACCCTGCTGCCAAAGCCAAGTTGGGTATTCCCAACACCCGACAGCGTAGTTTTGCCGCAGTTGTTAAGTCTCTGCCACAACCCGTGCAGCCCTTTGTTCCGCGCCCTGTAGCTCTCGCAGCGCTTGCCAAGCGATCTACAGCTGACCAAGCGACACAGGTGTTTTTCCCCGAGCTCGCGATTTTTCGACTACCTGATTCTGGGCCTTCTCTTTTGCAGCCGACCCTCTCTTCCAGTTTAGTGCAGAAAGCCTGCACGTGCGGACGACCCGGCCCTCAATCCGCAAAGGTGTGCAGTGTCCATCCAACTGTCTCGGCCTCAGCGAGGTCCCCACCCTCAACCAACATTATAGAGGAACATAGGGGGGAGGAGAGTGACAGTTCGTCCCCAGCCTCAAACAACATTGCAGAGGAACATGGGGGAGAAGAGAGTGACAGTTCGTCCCCGCCCTCTGCCAGCATTGCAGGGGAGTGTGGGGGGAGGAGAGTGACTCATCCTTTGTGTAGTTCTGTTTAAAAAAAAAAAAAATTATAATTATAATAGTCAATTAATAAATTTTTATATAAACCTAATTAACTACCTTGTCTTCACAGCTTTCATCATACTCTTTTTCAACTTTTACCAAGCCTGTCTGCTCTTAATCATTTTCCACGTTTTTTAAAAATCTGTGGCTGATAGTTCTTGGTCTGGCGCTCTTTGGCCAAACCTGGCCCTTGCGCCAATAAAATCCAACAACCAACCAACCAACCTAAAATTTGATTCATTGACCAACCATAGAGGTCATTGCTGTCTAAGTATATAATATGCTTTGAAGGTATGGTTGGATCAAAATAATCAGTATCCTGATGGTTGGCTTTGCTGTATCGGTTGCAAATTACAGATATTCCTCCCCTGATCCCTTTTTCTACGAAAAGATACATATTTACATCTGTGAGCAATTCTAATTTAACTCCAGTCATTTTCAGACAAGCCTGCCATGCAAGTGAGGGTGATGTAAACATATGGCAAGGATCCAGTCCATAATGGTCAAGACAAAGTTGTCGAAAATTTTGGAAAACATCTGCAAGTAATAATACATCACTTTTAATGTATAAGTCATGGTACTCTCTAAGAGTTTTTATGGAGAAAGTATTCCACATTGTTTGTGCTTGAGCATATTGTTCAGCTGATAAATCTTCATTCGATAAAGTACTGTGAAATGCTTCTATTGGAGGTAGTTTACTCTCTTCAAATTTCTCGTGACAGTCCATATATTCATAGGGGTAAATTCCCTTTTTCAACAAGAGTGCAGCATGCTCTTCATTCATATGTTCCCTTATAATTCTAAACTGTTCTTTAGACAAATTAGATACTAGTTTATCTAAGGATGTAGCCAAAAATTGAAAGGAGTCTATGAAACATAAACTTCCTAACATGAAAGAAATATATTTTTCGCTGTTAATGGGAATCACACTGATTTTTTTGTTCTTTATCCTGCCAATTTCTTGCATAATAAGATGTCCGTCATACCCTTTAAGATTGTGAAATACAACGGGGATTTTCCCGCTGAATTTGTACTTTAAATTACAAGCAGCATGGCATGCACCTCGATATTTGGATGTCAAATGGTCATGATCCCTTACTCGATCCGTTTTCAATATTCCTTGACAAATGTAACAGTGAGTTGCCTGTTGAAACTGTTTTTCTTCTTCCGGAGTGATGTCAATTGGTTTGTTTACTTTCATGCACTCATGAATAAATTGTTCTTAATTTAACAAACATTGTAGAAACTCATGCACTGTGTTTTCTCCTCGGTAAAGTGTGGGTGGTTTGACGCTTCGCCCCTCCGGTCCCACGATTATATAACAAAACCCACATGCTTCATGAATTGTTGTAGGTGTGGTTGATGATGGTTTATCTGGGTCTGTATCACAACCTGAAACTTTCGTTAGCAGCTACTCAAAATCTGCATAAATGACATATGGGACTGCAAGCTGAAATTCATGACGCTGAAATTGGAGCCATTTATCTTGTTCACTAGGGAGTTCAACCCTTTGAACATTGTGTGAACTACAATATACTGTGTGTTCTTTCAACAAATCCCGTCTCACAAACCTATGCAGACATCTGTCACAATAAAATGAAGCTGCTTTATGCTTTGTCAAGTTACTCAGCAATCGACTCATGTTTTTAATTAGGCAGTAGTGCTGTTTTTCTCCATCTGTGATGAGAAGAAGATTTACATGTGTTTCGCATTTTTGTTTTGTTATGTATAATGGAAACACATCCCCTTCATATCCGAGCACATTCACCGAAATATTATTTTTTTCTTCAAACTTTCTAATTTGAGTGATGGGAGTGGGGAAGCTTATCCCTTCTAAATTTAGCTCGTGTTGAAATCGTATATAATTGCTTACACGATGTGCATTGTGCCGCACGTTATGCATATGGGCGAGAATACTCCACAGGAAGCATTTTTGGTCATTACTTTGGATATTAATAATGGCTTCTTTCCTAGAAAGTGCAGGAGGCAATGGGAAATATGAAGAGCCAGAGAGTGGTGCATATTGGCCACTTTTAAATTCAAGATAAAAAATTTTGTCCAACACCCAACCACTTCCCATAGATTCAAATTCTTCACTAGATGTTTTTATTTTTTCAAAGGCTAAATTCAGATTATCCTGTATGGTTTCTGTGGAGAGTTCAACCATACACGTGCTCCGGAAATACATGGAAGCATACTCCGTGTCGCTGTCACCCCCTCACTCGTGAATATTGTGCTTTCAGTACTACGTACCATTTTATAGCTCTTCGTAATGTTACTTGTTCATGTATGGCTGCAAGAACATTTGATTTAATGCTGCTGAGGAAGGTCAACAAATCTGCTTCTATTTGAGATGTGGGATGAAACCGCTGTTCGTGTAGTACTCGCATTTCACATTGTTGTTGCAGTGACCTAATTCTTTTTGGAAGTGGACCAGACTTCGGTGGAATCTTTCTTTTGTGTCCAATATTTCCATGTGAAGGCCCCGCTTGTTGTGAAGAATGTACAAGACGTGCATTTTCTGAAGCATGCTGAGTACGGATATGAGCTAGTAAATGTGTTTTTTGGTAGAATGATTTATCGCATGAATCACAATGGAAGGTTCTGTCCCCGCGATGGCTTAGCATATGTCGCCTTAGGTTGAAAGTTTTTGAATATGTTTGGCCACATTCTTGACATGTTGGAACAGTGTTTTCAGTTTGTGGCTGAGCATTAGAATTTTCAACTTGTGGTTGAGCATTAGAATTTCCAACTTGTGGGAGAGTGTTAGAATTTTCAAGCGATGCATCTGGAACAAAATTCTCAGAAAGGTCTTGGGAAGTTGGAAATTCCCCAAAGGGATCCACGAAACTAGATTTCCGATCAAAATAGGATCTTCTTCCCATTGCGGGTCAAACATCTGTGAAATAAAAAAATCGAAATAGGTATTTTGTTAAGTACAACCCCTCTCATCCTTACATTTTGTTTTAACAAATAAATATTTCCTTTAATCTTAGAACAAGTAATCCATTCATTAGTAATATCAAAAACTTTACGCATAAAAGAAAAAATTCTACATGTCTAACTGAAACCTATGATGTGTTAAAAAAAACCCCAAATTATTAACAGTTAGAACGGAATCATCGGGAACACACTATGTAGCAAGAAATTAAGAATTCATCATAACGTCTTTTAAATGAATAAAAGTAATATAATTTGTATCCAAGGAAATGTGTTGATAAACTACGTGTGTGTGCACACAAATATATTTCAAAGCTCTAATACTACACACCGTTACTGGAGGAATCACGTGTCGAAAAAAAAATACAATCATATGCCTTAAAAATAATTAGTCTTATCTCTACCTGAAAGAGGATTAACAAATATTTCCCTCGAGTAGAAAAGTAAAGTATTTCAACGAAACTAATTAGTCAGTTATTATTTTATTAGTCTATGTCATAATTTATGTACTCAATCATTATGTCTATGAAGCTCTCTGGAAAATAAAATGTGGACTCCGTTAATATATTTTATTTATTAATATGTCCTCTACGCCAGGTGTTTCTTGAGAAAATTTCTTATAGTTTAAAAATATTATTAGTGCTTAGATGAACTTGAAAATAATGTATTAGGAAAGTATATCCCTTCCATAAACTAAACCTAAACTAAATCTTTCAACAATTTTCCCGATCGGGATTGTTTCGAACGTTTAAATTATACATGAAGAAATATAATTAGAAAAGTCCTTACCTCTTCACATTTGTCATCCATAGTTATTCCTAAATTTTGAATGAACGAACGTTATACTGCTTCATAGATCTGATCACCACAAAGTTCATTTAACCACAAAAAACCATGGATTCGTTGAACAGACACGACAGAATGTGCTAAAATACATACAAGAGAAACAAACGCTACACGTCCTTGTATTAGTGAAGTCTTCTTGCACGTGTACTAACACTACAACACATTTACTGAGTTAATCCCTTGAACCCGTTTCCCCAACTGACCTTGACTAGTGAAGTGACAAGCATGTTTCGTCTCGAAACCTCAAACACATGGAGGGGAGGGGGACAAAGGATTTTTTTAATCCTCTAGATCAGTCCCTGAGATATGTGGCATGTCTATTCCTTTGTTAATCCCTGGAGCCACCCCTACTAAAAGTGGGTTTGGGTCTTGTACGTGTACTAACATGCCGCGGATGGCTTAGTGGTTAGTGTTTCAGACTATCGATGCTGGGTCCCCAGGTTCAAGCCTGGGCTGATCTTTCAGAGATGGTGTGATTTACTAACAAGCGCTGAATATCCGCCGTGCATCGGACGAGCACGTAAAGTGACGGCCCCCAGGCTGGACCCACTGGTTAAATGGGTATCCTTTCCTATGTCCTCCCTGAAATTCTCTCACCCATCTATGTGCAATATCGTACTTGTACGGTGGCGCCATCTACTGTACTCTAATCTCACTACAAACTGTTCTGTCAAAGTCGCTAGACTTGCTGTCATTCCTTCCGTTTCTGTGTCCTCCTGCCCAAAAGGCGATCTCGCTGTAGGTGGCTGGGACCTAAACTCTACTCCCTGTGGACGGAAGTCCTACAAGAAAATGACGCTAACGATTCTAGTACGTGTACTAACAACACAACAAATTTACTGCGTTAATCCCTTGAACCCTTTATTTCCCCATCGACCTTGACTAGTGAAGTGAGAATCATGTTCTGTCCCGAAAAACATGTTACACAGACATTAAACAATGAAGAAAGAGCTAACCACTCATGAACCTGCAGATTTAGAATTGTGAACCTGGCAACTGCTGGTGTCAGTCTCGCATCGCATAGTTGTTTCGCGAACGATCTCATGTGAAGTGTTCCTATTGCTACTTGTATTGCAGTTTATCTCTTATTCAAGTTTCAGTCACTATGAAGCGAGGTGCTAATTCGCCCAGTTGTTCTCACAAAAGGATGTGTTTATCGAATGGTTCGCCAAATTCTTTTCCTGCATCTGTGAATGATTCGTCACCAAGTCAATCATTGCTAGCAGATATTTCTGATTTAGAAAATAATCATTCTGCAAATTCAAGTCTGCCATCAACTATTTTGGCATCTCCACATTACGAGCCTGCCCTGGATTCACCACCTGATTCTTCCTCAGGAAGTCAGCTGTCAGAACCGGATGTTGTTTTATTGCAACCAGAAGGCAACAACAGTAACGGATTTTCATTGATCAACATGCCTTCCCACCACTACCATTTAGGAGGAACAAAATTCATTACAGTCAGCGATTTCACGAAGGTCCTCAGAATCCATCTGAGAAGTTATTTGTGGGATAGGAATTCTTTCCATCCCACTAAATATGGAATAACCTTCTCGCCTCTAGCATTTCGAAGATTAATGGATTCTATGAATGAATTTTACAGTAAAACTAAAGCGTATGTGTTCGGGTCCGAACTGTTTGTGTCTTTATCACCTGATGGGAAAGTGTGGACATTTCAACGTTTGTTCACCGACAGAGATGATATTTATCACTTGGCATCTTCAGTGGTGAGACTAAATGCAAACCAGTTTAAGCGATTACATGATGAAATTGGAAATGTGTGGAACAGTGTTTGTATTTTACAATTCGGACCAGTGTTCCAAAACAATGTATTACAACTCTCCACAGAAGGCATTTCTCAGGAAGAATGTGCTAATGGTGAAGATTTGGACATCATACTTTCCTCAGCAATTCATAGCATGATTACAATTAACATTGGCCAATTGTTCTACTGTTGGGAATGCACTCTGCCATATGATGAACAGCCGAATAATCAATTAGGACATACATGTGTTGCTACCACAAACTCTGTAAAATCTGCACTGCATTTTTACGATGCAGTTTCTATGTTAGAGCCGAAGACTTTAGCAAAAACCTTTGTTCACATGTGTGGAAACCTGGCCAGTAACATAGATGAAAATTTCGTCAGAAACATCAAGGTACTGGATTTAATGAATTCCGTAAAAGCGCTGTATGAAAACGATTGGTGAGGACTGAGGGACAGTGGATTAGGCCTCCGTGGGAAAACCACTTAAAAAAACGCATTGAGATTCCTACCTCCTGGGTGATGTGGAAACGGAATTAAAAAAAAAAAGATATCTCATTCATGCAATTCACATAAGAATTATTAACTGTCACCAAACTTCAAGATTAACGAAGCACTGAAAACAAAATGTCATGTTTCGTCACCTTTGGATATACATTGGGGTTTATACATCATTCGGATGTTGCGGAAAAACGGTATCAAAGTTTAAATTGTAAAAACTTTATGAGTAACGTTGATCCCAACCACAGACAGCGTTTATCCTATTAAATAACCTTTTAAAAATATGCTTGACGTTAATGAAAGAATGAGTGGGAGTTCACAATTACTGCGTTAAACATAGATTAGAGTTCTCGATGATTGTTTTTTTGGTTGGAATTCTTTTAAGTTAACAACGTCTGTGTACTAAATTGTAGTTGAGTTCACATGTCTCCGAATTCACTATCTCCGATCTTATCAATAGGTTCATAAACTAATGAAACAAGATAGAAATCTTCCGAATACATAAAATTGTTCCATATCAAATCACACACACACACATGTGCGATTTTATGGCATTCCTTTTGAAAAAATTGGTGGCCCTGAAAAGGGCCTTTGGGTGTTTTCTTTTGTGTAGATGCTTTACATATGATTTCTTATTCAAAGTCGCTTTCACGAATTTCATCCTTGATGGTGCTGAAAATGTTTTCTAAATTTACTGTTTGTAGAAAATCATCGGTTAAAGACGACATCAAGTTTCTTCTTTCTAGAAATTCCACATAATCTTCTACTATTTTACTAAATTCTATTCCCAAAAGGGCTGCGCAGAAATGTTCGTCGTCAGAAAAGACTTCAGAAAATTCTAAAGACTTTAATTTTGCTGTTTCTTTCAAATACGCAACTATTGCATTTTGGAGAATGGTTTTGAGTTCCTGAAATATACTTTCACTTTTCAGAGGTGATGAAACATTGCCAGACAGTGTTATACCATTTGACTTCATCACTTCCTGGAAAATACTCTGAAAAGAATTATTTCGGTAAAATTCCACAACCAATTGACGTGATATACTAAAAGACGTACGAATTAGTTCATTCCATTGTCCTTCAGAGAGAGAAATACGTGATTTATATACTCTCTCCGTCTTCACACTGTAAATTTCTTTTCTGATAGCAATTTCACGAGTTTGTACAAAAACTTTCAGCTGCAGAAACCCTTCGAACGAAAAATTTGGGCCAGATACACCATAGGCTAGATGACGTGATATGGTGTTTTTCTCACCCATCATTTCATACCATTGATGTGGAGACATACAAATGCCAGATTTGGTAGGATATCATCTCTCGTCATAACATTTAAATTCTCTGATATGCACGCAGGCTTGGCCAGTATATGAAGATACGTATGCAAAGATATTTTCCCCAACATGGAAACAATTTTTTGGTAAATTACCCATATGCAACATCATTGAAGAACTTCCGTTAAAGTTTGAAGCTGACATGATTCCAAAATCTTGGGTAAAACAGAAATTCAGGCGTTGATCAAAAACCTCTCAATCACTCGAAGACGAATGTTGAAATGAAGTGTTTCACAGTACAAGTCATGTTCGAAAGAAGAAGCAACCAATCATATAAAAGAAATAAATCATGTGACTACCCTCGGGCTACTGTCCTTTATTCGTTAGCAGCAAATAGGAACAAAAAACTTGACATGTACAAACATGTACAACATCGTTTGTTACTTGTATGTGCCCCGAGGGAGAATGACATCAACATAGAAACCCACGTGTGTGACACAGACGATCATCATTGTCAACCCCCTAAACAAAATGTTTCCCTGCGTACAATGTAGCATCAATTAAAATGTATTTCTTTTTTATGTAGGTAAAAGAATTACTCAGAATAAAAAAATAGGTCTGACATACGAAACGTGTCTGATAAAGAAATTTTAATTCCCAAAGTAGAAAAATAAAGCATAAAAGAATAGCTTGAAAAAAACATGTCAAATAAAGGAATTAGATCTGATATAAGAAATAGGTCTGATATAAGAAACATGCTAGATAAAAAGGTTATCAAATAAAAGTATTAGTTCTGATATATAGAAATAAGTCTGATATAAGAAACGTGCTAGATAAAAAGGTTGCCAAATAAAAGAATTAGGTCTGATATATAGAAATAGTCTGATTTGAGAAAAACAAAAGCCGTTCATTGTTGCTCACACAAAGTCCAAAAATGGCGGACACGTGGCTCCACACCCACCGTTGCCATCCGCCAACACATAACATTTATATACCGAGTAGGGATAAGTGGGGATACGGGAACAATTAGAGAGCCGAAAGCCGGTGGGCGTGCCCCGCACGGGGATAACTGGTTTTCCAGTTATTTGGGGAGCGGCGCCCCCACGGCCCGAGCTGACCTTGTGACGGATCATTTTGTCATTTCGTCTTGAACGATTACATCACCGAAGGGACAGCTGTTCATCCAGCTGATGGGGGATGGCGTCCCCACGGCCCGAGCCAACATGTACTATATGTGATGAATTTCACACTTTTTATGTTTTTTCACTTTACATGAACCCGCCTCAGTTGTAGGTTGCTGAGGTTGTGATTATGCGCCAGCTCAGGATTTTAGTTTCTCGTTTTCTTTCCTGTCTTCTCCATTTCATGTTTCTTTCTTTGTTTTTCCGAGCTGGTTAGCTAGATCTGCCTGCACGTTTGCCGTGTGCGGTGACCCGTAAGGTGGAAAAGGTGATGCTGGAGGCTGAGGTTTCTGGAGGCCTGGGTGTTGTGTCGCCAGTTGCCAACACTCCTCTTTGCCCCCTGCTTCACCCTAAACGGGCGGCTGGGAACTAACCCACTCCTAGTCAATGAGGTCTGTGGCCGAGTGGAGCCCAGACCTCTAACGGCTTGTCGTTTTGCACGACAGGGTGAGTCTGGGGATAGGGTGGGCATGCCAAAGGGGTGTTCCCCAGGCATGGGAAAGTCTGGGTGCACGCTGAGCGTATGTCTGCCCTATCAACTTGCTATATCCGCTTGCTATCCCTAGAGCCGTGTCCTGCGTCCACTTGGGCTTGCGGACCTCCGGCTCTCCCTCGTTGGGCTCGATTGTGGGTGAGGAAGTCGGCGGACGAACTCATAAATTTTTTCATGGCTCTCAATTCTGTTTCCCACGAACCAACAACCAAAAGAGGTATGGAGGAAGGCTCATCCCCTTCCGCAAAAAAACATGTTCCGGATTCTTCTAATGCTCGTTTCTTTTTTGTGCACTCATTGGACCCTTCAAAGCCTTTGAGTGCCAAAAGTCCATTTTTGGATCAATAAAGCTCTTCAATCCATCGCAAGCTCTCCTAAGAGCGTAAAGAAGCTCCAATCTGGAGATCTTCTTGTAGAGATGTCCAGTGTGGCCTACAGTACCACACTTATTAACACCACCACGCTGCTTGAGACTCCTGTAAAAATAACACCTCACGGGTACCTAAATTCATCTCGAGGTGTTGTCTCCTCTCGGGATCTTATTGATTGCACTGAGAATGAACTTCTCGAAGAACTGAGGAGCCAACATGTTACGGGTGTGCGACGCATTTCTTTCAGGAGGAATGGGCAGTTTGTCCCATCCTGGAATATTCTCTTGACTTTCAACTGCCCTTCCCTGCCTACATCCATCAAGGCAGGGTATCTCCACCTCGAGGTACGCCCGTACATCCCTAACCCTTTGAGATGTTTTAGGTGCCAGTTTTATGGCCATTCTCAGCAGTCGTGCAGGAGCAATCCTAGGTGTGCACGCCGTGGTGCCACAGAACATCTTTTGCAGGAATGTGTGGCCGAGGCCGAGTTTTGTGTGAACTGTAAGGGTTCACACGCGGCATCAGCCAAAGATTGTCCCAAGTGGAAGGAGGAGAAGGAAATCCAAAGGATCAAAACGGTGGAAAATATTTCCTATCCTGAGGCCAGAAGAAAAGTGGTTCCTGTTACATCTGATCGGCGATCATACGCTTCAGTGGTGGTTGCGAAATCTACGGTTGCCATTCAGACTGACATTCTGATCCCCCTTAAATGTCCATTCAATGTTAACGACATCATCGCAGCCGGACTGGAGGCACTCCAGTCTCGAGCTAGGGGTCTGAAAGCGCCACCCACCACTTCGCCGAAGCAGACTCATCCCACCACCAACAAGGGAACTCAGGTCACTTCTTCTAACAAAAGACCAAAGCCCAGGATAAGAAAAGCATTTCTTCTCCTACAAAATCTCAGGAAACGACTCAACGTCGTGCGCCTCCCGGTAAGACACTTGGGACAAAACATGCTCCCATCTTATCCCCTGGTCACACGCCTCCAGATCTGGGAACCCCCAGCAGAGGCGATGGAGCCGGATTTTGTTTGATCATTTTCATTTTCATTTCACTTATAACCATGGCTTCAATCATTCAGTGGAACTGTCGAGGTTTTCGGACGAACTTTGATGAAGTGAAACATCTGCTTTCATTTTACTCTCCGGTGTGCCTTTGTCTACAGGAGACGAAGCTTAAACCATCGGACCTGCTTTCAGTTCGAAGCTACAGTGCATTTCGGACAGATAACTCTTCTGGAAATATAGCCTGTGGGGGAGTCACTATTCTCGTCCCTCACAGGGTTCCGGTATCTTCCGTCGCGGTTTCCACAACTGTGCAGGCCGTGGCGGTTCGTATTTCTATGCCTGTACCTCTTACTGTCTGCAGTGTCTATCTGCCGCCGGACGAGAACGTGAGCGTCTCGGTACTGGAGAGATTGGTTGATCAGCTGCCTTCACCCTTTCTAATACTAGGTGACTTCAATGCCCATCATCATTTGTGGGGTAGTGTCAGCATCAGCACGAGAGGTCGTCGCATAGAGTCTCTTCTGTCCTCGGCCTCTTTGTGCCTTTTTAACACCGGTGCTGACACGTACTTCCATGAACCGACACGATCTTTCAGTGCGATCGATTTGACCTTGGGATCACCATCAATTATTGCTGACTGGTCGTGGACGGTGTGTAACGACCTCCACGGGAGCGACCATTATCCGATTTTGCTCTCGCATCATGCCAACATGCCAACTTCTGCCTCCCGCCCTCCTCGTTGGAGGATGGAGCGTGCGAGATGGGAGGTCTTCACGCCGTCAGCTTTGATCTCTTCTGCAATGGTGACCCAAGAGTCAATCGACGCAGCGGTTCTTGAAGTCACAAATTGTATTCTTCAGGCAGCTGATCTTTCTATCCCAAAAACATCGACGACACTCTCCAGAAGTCCGAATCCTTGGTGGACCCCTGAATGCGCAGCGGCTAGGAGAGCTCAACATAAGGCCTGGTCTACGTTTCGGCGTTATCCAACCCATGCTAATCTCGTTACGTTCAAACGAGCAAAATCCTATGCTCGGTTGGTGCGTCGACGTAGCAAGAGGAGTCTTGGATCCAGTATGTGTCATCTCTCACTTCACGTGCCAGTTCGAAAAGTGTGTGGGAAAAGATTCGAAAAATCCGGGGTAACTACAGCTCTCACCAGATCTCCATTCTCGAGAGCAACGGCTGCACATATGCTGGAGTCGGGGAGATTGCTGGTGGTTTAGGGGAGGCGTTTGCCTCCGTGTCGGGTGACCTGGCGTATCCTACTTCTTTTCAAAGAATGAAATCCACTGCGGAACGCCAGAGAATCTCCTTTGCGCCTTTTCTCGACACGGGATATAACTAACCCTTCAGCATGGTTGAACTCAGAGTGGCTCTGCATCGGTCCGGCGCTACAGCGGTCAGTCCCGATGGCATCCACTATGACATGCTCCTTCATCTCTCGCAGTCGTCTCTCGAGAATCTCTTAATCCTTTACAATCTTATTTGGTCGGAGCACAGTTTCCCGGAGTCTTGGCGAAAAGCAGTTGTTCTGCCTTTTCCCAAACCTGGCAAGGATCCCAAGTCTCCCTCTAGTTATCGTCCAATTGCTCTCACTAGCTGTCTGTGTAAAGTTCTTGAACGCATGGTTAATTCCCGGTTAGTTCATTTTTTAGAATTTCATCAAGTACTTTCACCATCACAAAGCGGCATTCGCCGTCATCGTTCACCTCACGATCATCTCCTGCACCTTGAGACATCTGTGCGCGAGGCGTTCTTGCGTAGGCAGCACCTGGTTTCTGTATTTTTTGATATTGAAAAAGCTTATGATCGAGCGTGGCGGCATGGTATTATCCGTGACCTCCACGCATGCGGATTGCGAGGAAATCTTCCGACATTTATTTTAAATTTTCTTCGCAATCGGGTGTTCCAGGTGCGCCTGGGTACGACGCTATCGGCAACATTCCATCAAGAACAAGGTGTTCCTCAAGGTTGCATTTTATCTGTCACATTGTTCATCCTTCGCATTAATTGTCTCCTCACAAATCTTCCTCCTGCGGTTTCAGCTACTGTCTATGTTGATGACTTGCACATTTTCTGCTCGTCATCAAGCATGCATTTTATTGAAAGGCAGTTGCAGTCTGCAATTAATCAGATCTTTAAAACGGCGAATAGCAATGGTTTCGTTCTTTCTCCCGACAAGACAGCGTGTGTCCATTTCTGCCGGAGGCGTGGCCTCCATCCTGACCCAGAGCTGTTTTTAGACCGTGCAGCCATACCAGTTTTGCCGGAGACCAAGTTGCTTGGTCTGACCGTCGACCGTGCGCTTACGTTCCGTGCGCACGTTCGGCGGCTCAAGATTTCCTGTCTGCGGGCTCTATCCATTCTTAAGATCCTTTCGAGAGTCTCGTGGGGCGCAGACAGGACGTCTTTGATTCGTATTTACCATTCTTTAATCCGGTCAGAAACTGGATTATGGTTGTATCGTGTATGGCTCTGCTCGTCGTTCCGTTCTCCGGCCTTTGGACACTATTCACCATCAAGCACTGCGTCTTTGTTCGGGAGCATTTCGAACTTCTCCGATTCCCAGCCTTTACGCTGACGCGAACGAACCATCGCTTGAATTACGCCGTCTGCAGCTGTCTATTCAATTTTACCTGAAACTTAGATCTCTTCCAAGCCATCCTTTGTACGATGCAGTTTTTCATCCCCAGCATGCTCGTTTATTCGGGAACCGGCCCTCGTGCATTTCAACCTTCGGTCTTCGTATGGCGGCCGTAGCCCGTGATGTAGGGCTCGACTTGTCACTTGTTGGAGAGACCAGGGGCTTTGGGGATCCGCCATGGCACCCACTTGGTGTCATGGTTGATACCACCTTTACATCTTTCGATAAATCCTCAACCCCTGCGTCAGTGTACCAGCAGCTCTTCGCTGAGCACCGTGACCTAAATTTTGATTACACTCCTATTTTTACTGACGGCTCCAAAATGCATGGAGTCGTTGGATCCGCGGCTGTCTGTGTAGATGACGTTTCAGTAGCGCGGATTCCAGCTGAGGCCACTGTGTTTTCAGCGGAGATGCATGCTGTGTATCTCGCCCTTCTCCATGTTCAGTCGAGTTCTCATCACCGGGCTGCGGTGTACACTGATTCCTTGAGTGTTTTGCAGGCTTTGTCATCGTTGGACTGCTGTGACCGCCCTTTTCTTTTTACCGTACGAAGGCTTCTTTGTTCTTTGCACGAGGCCGGTGTCCAGATACAAATTTGTTGGATTCCCGGGCATGTTGGAATCTCGGGTGACGAGTGTGCTGGTGCGGCTGCTAGATCTGCTTCCTCTTTGGTCGTCACACCCTTGCCACTGTTTCACCGGGATTTCCGCTTTCTGGTTCGCGACCATATCAAGCGAACGTGGCAAGGTCTGTGGGACCAACAGGTGGAAAATAAACTGCATCGTATTAAACCTAATCTTGAAGTCTGGAAATTCTCATATCGTCGGAACCGTAGGGAAGAAGTGGTGCTTGCTCGTCTCCGCATTGGGCATTGTCGATTCACTCACCGCTTTTTGCTGTGTGGCGACACTGCGCCGATGTGTGAGACGTGCAACTGCCGACTCACCGTCACTTATCTTTTGTGTACCTGTGTTCGTTTTCGTGATGTACGTTTTCATTTCTTTCATTCTCATTTGCTGAACGAGGACGCTGCTACACTGCAGCGGCTGCTAAATGACCACTGCAATACTGTTGCTGTTTTTTCATTTTTTAAACAAATTGACTATTTTAAACGTATCTAGATTTTAGCCCTATCATCATCCTCATTTCTCAGTTTTACTGAATCAGCTAGATTTTAATTATTGTATCATGTTTTTAATACTGTTTGTTTCATTATCTTTTTTAGCCCTTTCATCGTTCTCATTCTTCAGTTTTATTTGATCAGCCATATTTTAAGCTTCATCGCATCGTTTTTAATACTGTTTGTTTGTCTGTCTTTTGTCTGGCGCTCTTTGGCCAACCATGGCCCTTGCGCCATTAAAATCAACCAACCAACCAACCGGTGGGCGTGGCCAGCTCTGTTCACCGAGTAGGGATAAGTGGGGATACGGGAACATTAGAGAGCCGAGAGCTGGCCACGCCCACCGCCTCTCTAATGTTCCCATATCCCCACTTTATCCTTACTACGGTTGCTTTCCTATGTTTCAGAACATCACATCCATAGATATCTAATCTTGAAGACAAAGTTAAAATGTTTCTACGATCATAGAATTAGGGAGTTCTCCCATTCAAGTCAGCTAAATTAATATCTGCTCCGAAATTAAGCAAGAAATCAATTTCGTTTTCCGGCGCTAAAGATTTTATGCCTGTGAAAATTGCGCTGTGTTTGAATGCATTCTGTTCTTTTTAATCAATTCATTTCCAGGAGTTTCAAAAGAAGCGTGGCGTACTTCTTTGAGAAAATAATAATGTAAGGCGTTATTGCCAAGATGACTGCAGACAGTGGTTTCAAACGCCGTTTGACTCGTAAGTCATAAAAGCTGTCTACGTACGATAAAAAACATTATCCCTGCTGATACTGTAGACTAATTTAAAAAAAAACTTTATTCACAAGTAAAAGCCAGTTAAAAGCGAGATCTTTCGGGATCCCTAGATCCCATCTTCCGGCTTAAGGCCATAAAGAACAACAAGTGGTCCACTTATATACGATCAGGTTTGACCCATGATGCAACGCAGTGGGCGTTGACTTCGGTCAACATAGCAAATAAAAAAACAATCAATAGTTCGAAGATATGTAAGGTAATACAATATTGTTCGTAGTGGTTCCGGGCATGTCGATGGGGATTAGTTTTTTCCATATGTGAGGAATGAATGACAGAAGTTCTGAGTTACAGCATAAAGGCCCATATGAATGGACATATAAGCTCTCGGAGAGGAAAACATTTCCCCTTGTTACTTTAGAGTTCAAAACCACTGCGTTCTTCCAGTCAGGTATTTTTCCCTCTTGGTTCACAGTTCCAGTTAGTGCTGTGTTGGTGGAGCCTGACCTCAAGTAATATTGGTGTTCCGATAATCGTACTTTTAAGGTCCTGAGAGTCGAACCTATATAATATTTCACATCCTCTGGATTATTAGGGTTGACCAAAGGTATGCGGTATACACCGGGTCTAGATAGATCGGGAATCACGTCACGATCAGTTCTGATAATAGAAAAGATGTTACGAGTCGAGACTCCAAAACCAAGTCCATATTTCTTGCATGTTTTTCTAAGGATAGTCACAAGTGGTTGAGAAAACTCAGTCTTGCCTATATACCGTAAAGTTGTTTTTGGAGTAGTTAGAGTAGTGGATCGAGTACGTTGAACTATATTCATGAAGCGTCCGAAGTACGAATCCGGGTACCCAAAGGATCGGGCCATAGTCCGAATGTACTTAAGTTCATTGTCCAGGGCCCCGGGAGACTACGAATGAGAATAAGCTCGTTTAATATGGAAGTAGAAGGAGGTAGATTTATGACAAATAGGGTTAAAGGACGAAAACGGAATCATACAGGGCACAGCTGTTGGTTTACGATACACAGAAAAACTGATAAAATTAGTATTTAAGTCTCGAGTGAGTAGTATGTCTAAAAAGGGGAGCTTGCCCTCAGTTTCCAGTTCCAAAGTAAACTTAATCGTGGGGAAGTGTGAGGAGAAGCATTCGGTAAATTCCTCTAGTAGAGACATTGAATGTGTCCAAAAGACTAACATGTCGTCTACATACCTGATCAATAAAATAGGTTGAGCAGGAAAAATTGACATAACTAATTCCTCAAGAGACTGGAGGAAAATTTCCGCCAAAACTGGGGAAAGGGGGAGCCCATAGGTGCACCCTCCTTTTGAAGATAAATTTTGTCACCAAATTTGAAATAAGATCTCTTGGCTACCAACTGGAAGGCAGATTTAATGGCTTCAATCTCGTGGGGGTATATATTTAAGTTGGCCTGTAATTTGGTGGTAATGATGGAATGAACAATATCAAGGGGAACACTCGGGAACAGAGAGACCACGTCTAATGAAGCCATGATGAAGTTCGTTCCCGTAGTGTTAACCGCTGTTATACGTGAAATGGCTTGGGTACAGCTTTTAATAGAAAAAGGAGAGTTACTAGTAAGTGGTTGAAGGTATTTAGCGAGAGCAGTCTCAAGGGGGCGTGTAGGACTAGAAAAGCCAGAAACTAAAAGTCTGAGTGGGCGATCAGGTTTGTGAGTCTTCATTTTCCCGAAGGCTCCCGGGACCCTGGGCCCAATGGGCGGTTTCATCATTGCCGAGACAACAGTCGGTAAAGAGCCTTTATTTTTCAAATTTGCTCAAATCTGCGATGGTAGCAGGGGTGGGATCGAAATTAATGATTTTATGAGGAATTCGTTCAATGGCCTGTTGCATTTTTGCTTCATAATCACCTCGATCTAAAATGACCATTTCTAAAGATTTATCTGCACCGATTATGGAAATGTTAGGGTTATTGGACAGGGCAATCAATTGAGAGCGTTCATACTTCAACCCAGTGGAAGAGTTGGAGCCCTTTAATATGGTTTTGACAAGATCACTCCGTAGGGTGTCTCTTTCATCTTCTGGTAATGACCTAATGATTGTTTCGAGTTGAGGGATGGAACGAAGAGGGTTGAACGAAGAAGTCGGGTATGAAAATTTATACCCACGATTTAAAGCTGTGCGCTGTGGTGTTGATAGTTGGGTAGAACTGAAGTTACAAAAGGTATCAGGTAAAGGCATTGTTGCCTCATGGGGGTTGGATCTAGTAGCTCTGCGCGGTCTAGATGTAACCAACGAACAAAGTTTTGAGGTATGACGGGCTTCAATGCTATCTAATAATGTTCGTAATGAAGAAAAACATTACAAGTTGCTTACCCAAGGTAATGAATGGTATTAGGTTAACCAAAGTAGAATGACCATTTCTAAAGATTTATCTACCTCCTTCTACTTCCATATTAAACGAGATTATTCTCATTCGTCGTCACCCGGGGCCCTGGACAATGAACTTAAGTACATTCGGACTATGGCTCGATTCTTTGGGTACCCGGATTCGTACTTCGGACGCTTCATGAATATAGTTCAACGTACTCGATCCACTACCCTAACTACTCCAAAAGCAACTTTACGGTATATAGGCAAGACTGAGTTTTCTCAACCACTTGTGACTATCCTTAGAAAAACATGCAAGAAATATGGACTTGGTTTTGGAGTCTCGACTCGTAACATCTTTTCTATTATCAGAACTGATCGTGACGTGATTCCCGATCTATCTAGACCCGGTGTATACCGCATACCTTTGGTCAACCCTAATAATCCAGAGGATGTGAAATATTATATAGGTTTGACTCTCAGGACCTTAAAAGTACGATTATCGGAACACCAATATTACTTGAGGTCAGGCTCCACCAACACAGCACTAACTGAAACTGTGAACCAAGAGGGAAAAATACCTGACTGGAAGAACGCAGTGGTTTTGAACTCTAAAGTAACAAGGGGAAATGTTTTCCTCTCCGAGAGCTTATATATCCATTCATATGGGCCTTTATGCTGTAACTCAGAACTTCCGTCATTCATTCCTCACATATGGAAAAAACTAATCCTCATCGACATGCCCGGAACCACTACGAACAATATTGTATTACCTTACATATCTTCGAACTATTGATTGTTTTTTGATTTGCTATGTTGACCGATGTCAACGCCCACTGCGTTGCATCATGGGTCAAACCTGATCATATATAAGTGGACCACTTGTTGTTCTTTATGGCCTTAAGCCTGAAGATGGGATCTAGGGATCCCGAAAGATCTCGCTTTTAACTTGCTTTTACTTGTGAATAAAGTTTTTTTAAATTAGTCTATAGTATCAGCAGGGATAATGTTTTTTATCGTACGTAGACAGCTTTTATGACTTACATGTTCCTTTCGTGCGAAACACAGTTTTTATCGGACGTTTTTAGCTGCATCTGTGTGTTTAAATAATCATCTGGTGAGTGGACATACCAACAGTCTGCATTACCTATTGGATTGTTTTTCGTGGCCTAGGAGAATGGAAGTGGCCTTCAGAACATTCTGTACCTTCAGGAAAAAGATCGCTGTCAACGAAACCCACCTGAACTTCTTGGTCAACTGCAAATCGCTACAAATTGTCCTAAGATTCCTTGCTATTCGATGTCATCCGATTTCGTCTCACGATAAAATAGTTATCGAAAAAGCAGAATTCCGACGTCTAACTACTGAGATACGGCAAAAAAGAAGTTTCTTGGATTTACTTAACAGAAAGGCTTACCATTCATATTCTACTTTGGTTAACCTAATACCATTCATTACCTTGGGTAAGCAACTTGTAATGTTTTTTTCTTCATTACGAACATTATTAGATAGCATTGAAGCCCGTCATACCTCAAAACTTTGTTCGTTGGTTACATCTAGACCGCGCAGAGCTACTAGATCCAACCCCCATGAGGCAACAATGCCTTTACCTGATACCTTTTGTAACTTCAGTTCTACCCAACTATCAACACCACAGCGCACAGCTTTAAATCGTGGGTATAAATTTTCATACCCGACTTCTTCGTTCAACCCTCTTCGTTCCATCCCTCAACTCGAAACAATCATTAGGTCATTACCAGAAGATGAAAGAGACACCCTACGGAGTGATCTTGTCAAAACCATATTAAAGGGCTCCAACTCTTTCACTGGGTTGAAGTATGAACGCTCTCAATTGATTGCCCTGTCCAATAACCCTAACATTTCCATAATCGGTGCAGATAAATCTTTAGAAATGGTCATTTTAGATCGAGGTGATTATGAAGCAAAAATGCAACAGGCCATTGAACGAATTCCTCATAAAATCATTAATTTTGATCCCACCCCTGCTACCATCGCAGATTTGAGCAAATTGAAAAATAAAGGCTCTTTACCAACTGTTATCTCGGCAATGATGAAACCACCCATTGGGCCCAGGGTCCCGGGAGCCTTCGGGAAAATGAAGACTCACAAACCTGATCGCCCACTCAGACTTTTAGTTTCTGGCTTTTCTAGTCCTACACGCCCCCTTGAGACTGCTCTAGCTAAATACCTTCAACCACTTACTAGTAACTCTCCTTTTTCTATTAAAAGCTGTACCCAAGCCATTTCACGTATAACAGCGGTTAACACTACGGGAACGAACTTCATCATGGCTTCATTAGACGTGGTCTCTCTGTTCCCGAGTGTTCCCCTTGATATTGTTCATTCCATCATTACCACCAAATTACAGGCCAACTTAAATATATCCCCCCACGAGATTGAAGCCATTAAATCTGCCCTCCAGTTGGTAGCCAAGAGATCTTATTTCAAATTTGGTGACAAAATTTATCTTCAAAAAGGAGGGTGCACCTATGGGCTCCCCCCTTTCCCCGGTTTTGGCGGAAATTTTCCTCCAGTCTCTTGAGGAATTAGTTATGTCAATTTTTCCTGCTCAACCTATTTTATTGATCAGGTATGTAGACGACATGTTAGTCTTTTGGCCACATTCGATGTCTCTACTAGAGGAATTTACCGAATGCTTCTCCTCACAGTTCCCCACGATTAAGTTTACTTTGGAACTGGAAACTGAGGGCAAGCTCCCCCTTCTTAGACATACTACTCACTCGAGACTTAAATACCAATTTTATCAGTTTTTCTGTGTATCTTAAACCAACAGCTGTGCCCTGTATGATTCCGTTTTCGTCCTTTAACCCTATTTGTCATAAATCTACCTCCTTCTACTTCCATATTAAACGAGCTTATTCTCATTCACCGTCACCCGGGGCCCTGGACAATGAACTTAAGTACATTCGGACTATGGCCCGATCCTTTGGGTACCCGGATTCGTACTTCGGACGCTTCATGAATATAGTTCAACGTACTCGATCCACTACCCTAACTACTCCAAAAGCAACTTTACGGTATATAGGCAAGACTGAGTTTTCTCAACCACTTGTGACTATCCTTAGAAAAACATGCAAGAAATATGGACTTGGTTTTGGAGTCTCGACTCGTTACATCTTTTCAATTATCAGAACTGATCGTGACGCGATTCCTGATCTATCTAGACCCGGTGTATACCGCATACCTTTGGTCAACCCTAATAATCCAGAGGATGTGAAATATTATATAGGTTCGACTCTCAGGACCTTAAAAGTACGATTATCGGAACACCAATATTACTTGAGGTCAGGCTCCACCAACATAGCACTAACTGAAACTGTGAACCAAGAGGGAAAAATTCCTGACTGGAAGAACGCAGTGGTTTTGAACTCTAAAGTAACAAGGGGAAATGTTTTCCTCTCCGAGAGCTTATATATCCATTCATATGGGCCTTTATGCTGTAACTCAGAACTTCCGTCATTCATTCCTCACATATGGAAAAAAACTAATCCTCATCGACATGCCCGGAACCACTACGAACAATATTGTATTACCTTACATATCTTCGAACTATTGATTGTTTTTTGATTTGCTATGTTGACCGATGTCAACACCCACTGCGTTGCATCATGGGTCAAACCTGATCGTATATAAGTGGACCACTTGTTGTTCTTTATGGCCTTAAGCCTGAAGATGGGATCTAGGGATCCCGAAAGATCTCGCTTTTAACTTGCTTTTACTTGTGAATAAAGTTTTTTTAAATTAGTCTATAGTATCAGCAGGGATAATGTTTTTTATCGTACGTAGACAGCTTTTATGACTTACATGTTCCTTTCGTGCGAAACACAGTTTTCATCGGCCGTTTGACTCATCATACAATCTAGGTAAGTATGAGTCAACACAGTAAACAGGGATCTAACAGCAGGTATCTCATTGACGTTCGCTTGAAACTGTGTCACCAGATTTGAAAATTTTCATTTATATTATCCAGTAATGCAAGAAATTTTGAATCTTCAAACACTCTTTTTCTGTATGAATCGTTGTAATGTTTGATATACGTGTCCATCATCACCTGCCCCGCACGGGATAACTGGTTTTCCAATTATTTGGGGAGCGGCGCCCCCACGGCGTGAGCTAATCTTGCGATGGTTTCTCTTGCCTCTGCGGCTTTAACGATTACATAACTGAAGGGACTGCTGTTCATCCAGCTGATGGGGGATGGCGTCCCCACGGCCCGAGCCGATTTTCTCTTATCATTTTGCTTTTTCGTCTTTAGTTTATTTATTGCGATGTACCCGCCTCAGTTGTAGGCTGCTGAGGTTGTGATGAGGCGTCAGCTCCGGGTTTTGTTCCTCGTTCACTTCCCTGTCTTTTCTCTTTTATGTTACATTTTCTGTTTTTCCGAAGCTGGTTCGCTTAGACCTGCCTGCATGTTTGCCGTGTGCGGTGACCCGTACAGGTGGAAATGAGGATGCTGGAGGCTGAGGTATTTGGGGACCGGGTTGTAGTGCCTTCAGATGCCAACACTCCTCCCTAAACGGGAGGCTGGGAGCTAACCCACTCCTAGTCAGGAAGTCTGTGGCCGAGTGGCGTCCAGACTTCTAGCGGCTTGTCGTTCTGTTCGGCTGGGTGAGTTTGAGGGTAGGGTGGGCATGCCAAAGGGGTGTTTCCCGGGCACGGGAAAGTCTGGGTGCGCGCCGAGCGTAGGTCTGCCCTACCAACTTGCTATATCCGCTGACTATCCCTAGAGCCGTGTCCTGCGCCCTCTAGGGCTTGCGGACCTCCGGCTCTCCCTCGTTGGGCTCGGTAGTGGGTGGGGAGGTTGGCGGACGAATCTTTTTTTCTCCCTCATGGCAACACAAAGTGTTTCCCATGCTGTTATTCTGAAGCGCCGTGTGGAGGAAGGGACACCCTCCTCCACTAAGAAACTTCTAAGTACAAACTGCAATGCTCTGTTTCTTCTCATTCATTCAGTTGATCCTGCTCAGTCTCTCAGTTCGAAGAGTCCTTTCTGGATTAATAAGGCTCTTCAGGCCGTTGCGGGCTCTCCAAAGAGTGTTAAGAAGCTCCCGTCAGGGGATCTTCTTGTGGAGACATCTCATCCACGTCACAGTGCCACCTTGCTGGAGACCACCGTTCTGCTGGACATTCCTGTACAGATCTCGCCCCATGGATACCTCAATTCCTCCTCGCGGTGTCGTCAACTCCCGCGACCTGCTCGAATGCAGTGAAGAGGAATTGTTGGATGAACTTGGGACCAACATGTCACTGGGGTTCGGCGTATCCTTTTCAGGCGGGATGGGAAGTCTATTCCCTCACGGAACATCGTCCTGACCTTTGACTCACCTACCCTGCCAACTTCCATCAAGGCGGGGTGCTTGCGTCTAGATGTTCGGCCATACGTAACGAACCCCTTGAGATGTTTCAAATGCCAGCATTACGGTCACTCCCAGCAGTCTTGCCGTAATGTAGCAAAGTGTGGGCGCTATTGTTCAACTGAACACTATTTGGCGGACTGCTCCGCTGAGGCGGATCACTGTGTGAATTGTGACGGTTCCCACTCTGCGTCTTCTAAGCAGTGTCCCAAGTGGATCGAGGAACAGGCTATCCAACGCTTGAAGACCACTGAACATCTGTCATACCCTGAGGCCAGGCGGCGGATAGCTCCTCTTCCATCCGGCCGGCGCTCCTATGCCTTGGTTGTGGTGCAGAAGGCTACTGTTGCGGTCCAGACGTAGGTGACCATCCCGGCGCGTTGTCCTTATGACTTTGAGGACATCGTCGCTGCTGGGCTGGAAGCACTGAAGTCTCGCCGCATTGCATCCAAGGCGACATCTACATCGTCGCCTAAACCTTCTTCTACGCCGAAAACATCTTCGGCCATCACAGGGACCCAGGTCCAGGGCACTGCAGAGAAGAAGCCGGAAAAGGTGAAACCCGGCTCATCCTCCCCGAAACAGAGCAGGCAAAAACCACCTCTCAACACAGGGGGTAAACACAGCCCTGTGTTACCTCCTGACACAACCGATGGATTGGAGGTGACGGACGAAATGGAGACTTTCTAGTCGTCTGTCTTCATTCTTTCATTTCATTTTCTCATTATGGCCACGGTCATTCAGTGGAATTGCCGAGGTCTGCGTTCACGCATTGATGATTTAAAAGGCTTACTGTCTTCGTACACACCAGTGTGCGTGTGTCTTCAGCAGACAAAGCTTCGCACGACGGACACTTCCTTCGCTGCGGAAACATTCCGTTTTCCGCAAAGATCACATGGACGGCGTTATCGCCTGCGGAGGAGTGGCCGTCGTTGTTCCTCATGGTGTTCCTGTCACTGCAGTTGCCCTTCGGACGACTTTGCAGGCACTGGCAGTGAGACTATCTGTGAACACACTGTTCACAGTGTGTTCCATCTACATACCACCAGATGAAGCTGTAAGCCTTTTGGATCTGGAAGATTTAGTTGACCAGCTGCCGCCTCCTTTCTTCATCTTAGGAGATTTCAATCCACACGATCCGTTGTGGGGTTCTCCCACTCGAGACTCCAGGGTCCGTGTTGTTGAGTCCCTTTTCTCCAACACGTCCCTCTGTCTCCACAACACCGTGGCAGTGACGTATTTTCATGAACCCACCCGCTCGTACTTAGCCATTGATCTGTCCTTGAGTTCGCCATCCTTCTATCCTGACTGGTCCTGGAGCGTGTCTGATGATCCCCTTGGCAGTGATCACTTTCCCATCTTTCTCCGTCTAGCAGGTGACGGGTACCGTCATCCTACTCGCCCTGCTAGGTGGGCTATCGATCGAGCCAAGTGGGACTCATTCACGGCTTCAGCGACCATTACTCCAGACATGGTGACCTCGGGTACGATCGATGAAGCTGTTGCGGCGGTAACTGATTGTATTGTGCAAACGGCAGAACCTACCATCCCCAGGACGTCCACTAAATTTCCACGCTGCCCGCGACCTTGGTGGAATTCCACTTGCAAGGCAGCTCGTCAGGCCCAACATCGGGCTTGGGGTAGGTTTCGTCCGTACCCCACCGACGCGAACCTACTTGCTTTCAAGAGAGCCAAATCTTACGCGCGTTTGGTACGTCGTCGTAGCCAACGGGAATCTTGGATACGATACGTATCCGGGATTAACACCCCTACCAGCTCTAAGATCGTTTGGGACAGGATCCGCAAGATTCGGGGTAAGTACCTTTCTGGGGAAATCTCCATTCTTGAGAGTGGTGGAGGAACGGTTGCTGACGCTCAGGGTATTGCTGACTGACTGGGCGCCGCATTTTCTTCGGTGTCCAGCAGCCGCAATTACACTGCTTCGTTCCGGCAGTTACAGCCGCGGCTTGAACGCTCCAAGGTTTCCTTTGGACCGTTTTCCGCTACCGATTATAACAGCCCGCTGACTGCCGTCGAACTGAAGATTGCCCTGAATCGGTCCGGCCGAACATCTGTCGGACCGGATAACATCCATTATTAAATGCTGGAGCACCTTTCTCCGTCCTCTCTTGAATGTCTGCTGGTCCTGTTTAACAGGATCTGGCACGAGCGTGACTTTCCCGAATCTTGACGCACTGCCATTGTCGTTCCTGTTCTCAAACCTGTAAAGATCCCGCTAACCCGTTGAACTACCGACCAATTGCTATGACGAGCTGCCTCTGCAAAGTTCTAGAGCGCATCATCAATTTTCGTTTAGTTTTTTATTTGAAATCACGTCACGTTTCACCTCATCAGAGTGGATTTCGGAAATTCCGATCCACCTCAGATCATCATCTTCTCCTTGAGACATATGTCAGGGAGGCGTTTGTCCGGCGTCAGCACTTGGTCTCCGTGTTCTTCGATATGGAAAAAGCCTACGGTCGAACCTGGAGATACGGCATTCTCCGTGATCTGCATGACTGCGGATTGCGGGGAAATTTGCCAACCTTCATTGCCGGATTTCTCCAGAACCGGATGTTCCATGTGCGCGTTGGATCGACCCACTCTGCGTTATATCCACCAGAGCAGGGTGTCCCTCAAGGCTCCATTCTTTCTGTGACATTGTTCATCCTTCGTGTTAATCATCTTTTCACCCTCCTTCCTCCGACGGTCCGTGGCACCATGTACGTGGATGATCTGCAGATCTCTTGCGCATCTGTCAACATACGCACTATTGAGCAGCAGCTGCAGTCGGCCATTAATAAGATCTCTACCTGGGCCTCCCACAATGGATTTGGCTTCTCGACCCAGAAGACCGTTTGCGAGCATTTTTGCTGCAAACGGGGTCTTCCCCAGACCCTAGCCTCCGTCTGGGGTGTTCTACCATCCCTGTGGTGTCAGAAGTCAAGTTCCTTGGGCTAACTTTTGACCGAGCACTCACCTTCCGACCTCACATCCAGTCTTTGAAAATGAAGTGCACGAAGTCATTGAGTATCCTGAAGGTCCTCTCTCGAACATCTTGGAGTGGGGGGCTGACAGGTGCTCAATGCTTCGCGTTTACCATTCTCTGATTCGGTCAAAGTTAGACTTCGGTTGCATAAAGTATGGTTCGGCACGTCCTTCCGTGTTGCGACCTCTGGATTCTGTCCATCACCAGCCTCTGCGGCTATGCACTGGTGCTTTCCGTACCTCTCCCGTGCATAGCCTGTATGTCGAGGCCCATGAACCGCCGTTGTGCATCCGTCGTACGCAGCTGTCTCTTCAATTCTTCACCAAGTTGAGGTCTCTTCCTGATCATCCACTGCATGGTTCCATTTTCCAACCACAATGTGCCCGCCTATTTCCACACCGGCCTTCCTGTGTTCCGACGTTTGGGATTCGGTTGTCGAACTTAGTGCGCGATGCTGGTCTAGACTTGTCAAGGATTGGTTTGATGCGGATCTACAATGAATCGCCTTATCAGCCGGTTCAAGCAACGGCTGACCTTTTCCTTTGTGTGTGGCCAAAGTCTTCCACTCCTGCTCTGGTGTACCAGTAGCTCTTTACCGAGAAACAGTCTCTCTTCCCGGATTTCGTTCCTGTATTTACTGACGGGTCGAAATCCGGTGTGGTTGTTGGATCCACTTTCGCGTGTGGCGATGCTTCCCATGCTGAGAGGCTTCCGCCTGAATCCACCGTCTTTTTGGCAGAGATGCGTGCGGTACACCTCGCTTTGTGTCACATACAGTCTAGATCTCATCGTCGCGCTATGATTTGCTCCGATTCCCAGTCCGTCATCCAAGTCCTTTCTTCTCAGGGGACACGGACTCACCTGTCATCCGTGATGTCCGTCGTCTTCTTGGAACTTTGGAGGGTGATGGCTTCCTGGTCCGTTTCTGTTGGGTTCCTGGCCATGTTGGGATCCGGGGTAACGAGCTGGCAGATCTCTCTGCCAGGTCTGTTTCCTCCATGTCGCCAGCCCGGCTGCCACCGTCTTTCCGAGATTTTTGCCCTTTGATCCGGAAATTTGTTTTGGATGAGTGGCAGTCCCTGTGGTCTCAGCAGGGCAGCAATAAACTCTATGCCATCAAACCACAGATCGGACTATGGAAGTCTAGTTTGCGGAAGAACCGTCGTGAGGAAGTTGTTCTTGCACGTCTCCGCATTGGGCACTGTCGTTTTACTCACCGCTTTTTGCTGTGTGGCGAGAGTGTCCCGGTGTGTGCGGCGTGCAACTGTCGTCTCACTGTCCTTCATGTTTTATGTGCTTGTGTTCGGTTTTGTGATCATCGTTTTCGTCATTTTCACTCTCATCTGTTGGACGAAAGAGCAGCTACGTTGCAAACTATTATCGGTGAAGGCTGAGACACGAGAGCAGTGTTTTCATTTTTACAGGAAATTGACTTTTTTAAACTCGTCTAGATTTTAACTTGTTCACTCTCATATTTCATTTTTACCGCATCAGCCTGTTTTTAACCTTGTGTACGTTTTTTACTGATTTTGTTTCGTTTTGATGTCTTTTGTTTGGCGCTCTTTGGCCACCCATGGCCCTTGCGCCATTAAAATTAATGAACCAACCAACCAACCATCATCACCTGATGTGATAATGGCGGCATTGTAAATGCATCAGTCACCTCCATGTGATCAGTCACTCCATGGTCACTTCAGTATCCAAATGTTCAGTCACTCCATGGGCACTTCAGTATCCAAATGTTTAGTCACTCCATGGTCACTTCAGTATCCATATAGTCATTCACTCCATGCTCATTTCAGTATCCATATGGTCAGTAACCTCCATGGGGGCTAGTCTCCATGTGGTCAGTAGCACCATCAAGTTGTCGGAAGGGTTTCCATCGGCCATGCAAGCGTCTCCACCGAGCCCCACTGGACACGCACCTGTTTCCATCGGCACGTCTGCATCGTATTTTAAGGTGAAGAACTTCACCGACTTCTTTAAATCGGAAATTTCCGACCTTAGATCAGTAGTCGCATCCAACTTCATGTTAATGGAATCCATAAACGTTTCAGTAACACAATCACTTACACTCGTAAAATCCAAATTGGCTCCAGATCGCTGGACGGTAACAGAGGACTGCTCTGTCCCGGTGGTAATATCAGTATCTCGCCGTACTCCTCGGCTGCAGAAATCGCACTGCCACCGCATACGCTTCTCTCTTGACATTCTTCGATATGAACTTTCAGGAAGTGCACAGCATGTGAAGTGAAATAGACCTCCGTACTTTCCATAGTACTTTACACCATCATCGATTGAGCAAGATCCACCGTAAGTGCGATTGAACAACATCCACCGTAAGTGCGATTGAACAACATCCACCTTAAGTGCCATTGAACAACAAACACAAGGCCTTTGTGACATGAATGATTTACAATAGAATTTGATGACCAGCGTCATGTAATATCGGCACTAACTAACCGATACCAAAGCAATTCCATTGATCTCACTGTTTAAAAGCTCGGTCTGTAGATGAATGTCAGTAACCTCTCCTGATGTAAAAATCAATCGCTGAAGTTTTCTGCTTAAAAGGATGACATGGGTTATACGGAATGATAGAACAAACATAAGATGGTTTTCGATAAACAAAAAATGATAACTCATGGGTGGTGAAGATACGACTAATACAAATATCCAGAAACGGTAAAACATAGTTACACTGTTAATGGCTCAAAATTATATCTGGTTTTAATTAATATTGGAAGAGTTGCACCTATGCCTCTGTTATCTACAAAATCTGCCGTTAGCGGATACCTGTTTTTTTCTTTTGATGAATTTCGTCGAGATAAGGCACGTATTTTTTGATTGACATTATTTTTTGGCACATATAGACATGTACCCAAATCTTTGTAACAGTATGCCATTCTGAACGCAGTTATAAATATACTGTCATCTAAGTAGACTGCTGGTTCAGGAAAAACATTTTCTTCCACTTCTTTCACTATGTATTTTGTTTCGTCCCATGCGAGAAAAAGTTCTGAAAGGATCGTAACAGGGTGTTTATTTGTTCCTCCAAGCGAAAATAAATACTGTTCCGTTTCTGGCACCTTCTAACAAAATTTATACCTTCAAATATCAGTAAATTTCTATTTTTCAGAAAATGTAAATATACAGTTGCTTTCTTTATTTTTCAGAACATCATATCCATAGATATCTAATCTTGAAGACGAAGGTAAAATGTTTCTACGATCATAGAATTAGGGAGTTCTCCCATTCAAGTCAGCTAAATTAATATCTGCTCCGAAATTAAGCAAGAAATCAATTTCATTTTCCGGCGCTGAAGATTTTATGCCTGTGAAAATTGCGCTGTGTTTGAATGCATTCTATTCTTTTTAATCAATCCATTTGCAGGAGTTTCAAAAGAAGCGTCGCATGGCGTACTTCTTTGAGAAAATGATATTGTAAGGCGTTATTGCCAAGATGACTGCAGACAGTGGTTTCAAACGCCGTTTGACTCATCACACAATCTAGGTAAGTATGAGTCAACACAGTAAACAGGGATCTAAAAGCAGGTATCTCATTGACGTTCCCTTGAAACTGTGTCACCAGATATATCTCTAAAGGATGTTTGGCAAATAATGTTGTCACTTGAAGATTTGTCGGTCTACAAAGTTGGACCCATTGGTTAACCACATTTTGTTTTCTATACAATATGGGCTTTTAGTAACAACATTATTTAATACCCAAGCTTATTCGGAAATTTTCATTTATTTTATCCAGTAATGCAAGAAATTTTGAATCTTCAAACACCTCTTTTTCTGTATGAATCGTTGTAATGTTTGGATATACGTGTCCATCATCACCTGAGGTGATAATGGCTGCATTGTTAATGCATCAGTCACCTCCATGTGATCAGTCACTCCATGGTCACTTCAGTATCCAAATGTTCAGTCACTCCACGGTCACTTCATTATCCAAATGTTCAGTCACTCCACGGTCACTTCATTATCCAAATGTTTAGTCACTCCATGGTCACTTCAGTATCCATATGGTCAGTCACTACATGATCATTTCAGTATCCATATGGTCAGTAACCTCCACGGGGGCCAGTCTCCATGTGGTCAGTAGCACCGTCAAGTTTTTCGGAAGTGTCTCCATCGGGCATGCAAGCGTCTCCACCGAGCCCCACTGGACACGCACCTGTATCCATCGGCACGTCTGCATCGTATATT
This sequence comes from Macrothele yani, assembly GCA_039090855.1. Classification (NCBI taxonomy): domain Eukaryota; kingdom Metazoa; phylum Arthropoda; class Arachnida; order Araneae; family Macrothelidae; genus Macrothele; species Macrothele yani. The sequence goes on from JAYWMT010000087.1 coordinate 380,651, forward strand.
AAGGAGAAGAACTTCACCGACTTCTTTAAATCGGAAATTTCCGACCTTAGATCAGTACTCGCATCCAACTTCATGTTAATAAACTCCATAAACTTTTCAGTAACACAATCACTTTCACTCGTAAAACCCAAATTGGCTCCAGATCGCTGGACGGTAACGGAGGACTTATCTGTCCCGGTGGTAATATTAGTATCTCGCCGTACCCCTCGGCTGCAGAAATCGCATCTGCCACCGCAAAACTTCTCTCTTGACGTTCTTCGGTATCTACTTTCAGGAAGTGCACAGCATGTGAAGTGAAATAGACCTGCGTACTTTCCATAGTACTTTACACCATCATCCACCGTAAGTGCGATTGAACAACATCAACAATTTCTTTGTGACATGAATGATTTACAACAGAAATTGATGACCAACGTGGGGTAATATCCGCACTAACTAACCGCTGCAGAAGCAATTCCATTGATCTCACTGTTTAAAAGCCCGGTCTGTAGATGAATGTGAGTAAGCTCTCCTGAAGTAAAAAATCAATCGCTGAAGTTTGGTGCTTAAAAGGATGACATGAGTTATACGGAATGATAGAACAAACATAAGATGGTTTTCGATAAACAGAAAATGATAACTCATGGGTGGTGGAGTTACGACTAATACAAATATCCAGGAACGGTAAAACATAGTTACACTGTTAATGGCTCAACATTATATCTGGTTTTAATTAATATTGCAAGAGGTGCACCTATGCCTCTGTTATCTACAAAATTTGCCGTTAGCGGATACCTGTTGTTTTTTTTTGTTTTTTGATGAATTTCGTCGAGATATAAGGCACGTATTTTTTGATTGACATTAATATTTGGCACATATATAGACATGTAAGTAGATATAAAGGGCGTATTCTGGCTGAAGGGAACGGCTCCCTTACGGCTCACTTACGGCACCGGGTGGAGTGAGGCAGAATGGACGGTGGGCGGGGCTGGGTGACGGGTTCAGCTGTCAGCGGGTGGTGCGTGTGATTTATGTTTCTGGAGGGGTATATTTTTAATTGGGTTGGGGGATTTCGTAGGAAGATGGGGTAACGAGGGATGATTGTGATCTTTTTTTAAGGTTTTATTTTTAATGTGGAAAATTAAAGAAAAGCCTAACCTATCGCGATGATGTAACGCAGTAGGGTTATGTATTGTTTGTGGTCTTTTCAGAGTTTTGGATGATTTTATTTTATTGTGGAACGTTGAAGTGTTGCTTGATAAGTAATAATGAAAGAATGTATACTTTTTTCTTGATGGAAATGTTCAGAAAATGATTATATCAATAAAAAGTGCATAAAATTTAGTTGATCTGTTCGAGGATGAAACGATCTCATGTACGATGTATGTGATGTAATCAAATAAAGAAAGATGGAATTAATCAAGAACATTGGTAAAAGAAAAAAATGAGAAGACATTTCAACTCTGAGAAATGAGATGAAGGTAAGTTTTGGTTATAAGAAATAATTTGTATGAACACCTTAGTTTTTTCTTGACGATAAGTGTCATTGTAAGGGAAGCGATTTTTTTAATCTTTGATGTGGAAAAGAAAAACATTCTCTTCAGTAAACAGCTTGATCATATAAAAATAATGTTATACAATCAAGTGTTAAACAACCGCCTTCAGATGCCTTTCCTTACCCACTGTCAAAAAAACCCTCAGCTCGAATATAAAACACGTGGAAAGGTAAATCAAGCTAAAGTGGAAATTGAAGAAACAGAAGTTGCTAAAGCACAATAAATTAAGAAGCGTGATTTTGTGGAAGATGTGCTTGTGTTATCGGTTCCAAGCGCTCTGCTCAGAACGTTCTGCATGTGTTTGACATTATATCTTGGACACCTCACGTAGAATTAGTATACCGCGAGAAAGCACTTAAAAATTCTAACAACATCGATGATCATATGTTAAACCCTCAAAGTACTAGAGATTTTTCATGCAATGGATATATTTGTTATAGCTGTAAACGAAATTAATTTATGATCAAGATATCGGAAAAATAAGAAAATATTTGTATCAGAGAAACCTTCTCAATCTGGAAAGAGTGTATCACCTCGCTGGTTTCCTTACGAAAGATTTGTATGTTTTCTTTAAACGGTGTGAGTATTTTTTTTTGTTTGTTTTCTTTCTTATATTTATAACAACAACAAAATACAAGATTAACACTAAGTCAGTGTTTTGTAACAAAAAAAAAAATCGGTGAATGCACGTTTTCCTCACTTAAAATATATGTAGGGGGGGCGATATTTGCAAACCAAAGTTACGGTCGAGGACAGTTTATTGAAAACAAATTTTACATGAAAGGCGAAAAAATGAGATCAAAGTATCCAAGCTCTATCAAAAATGCCATAGGATATCATGGGAAAAATGAAAAAAGTGAAAGGACAACTTTTTGATTGGAAAAAATTCGGTGAATGCACGTTTTTCTCACTTAAAATATATGTAGGGGGCGATATTTGCAAACCAAAGTTACGGTCGAGGACAGTTTATTGAAAACAAATTATACATCAAAATAAAAATAAATACAGATATAATTAATCAAGATATAATGAATAAACTTTACTGCTAGTAATGTTGTAGTAGTAATTATGATGAATGAAGTCTTATGCTGGTTGTTAATAGTAACACTTAATGAAAAAGAGACCTAACAGCCAGACAGAGGTCTGACAAAACTATGAACTGAGAAAAACGTACTTACTTAAAAACCTTTTATTAGAGAACTCCTGGTATTATCCAACACACACTTCACAGATCACACAACTACTCAATATCCGAACTGTCGTTGAATCGCATCACAATAATGAAGAAGAACCTAATCACATAAAACGTAGCTCCTTGCACATGAACGAAGATCTACTCACATAAACGAAGCTCTCTCTTGGTATCGTTGAGCGCGCCTATACTGCCTGCCACCACGTCATGACTTACACTCATTGCCACATATCATTCAGCGGGAGAAATAACATCTCGTTAAGTAAGAAGATAATTTACATAGGAAAATAAAATAACGAGAGATAGTAAAATCAAAAGGAAACTGAATCTAGAGTATACGTTACATCATCTCCCCCTTAATTTTTTTTTTTTTGCCCGAAAAACCTATCAAATTTTGAGTGTAAGTCTTACACTTCGTTGACTGACGTTTATCGACCTCTTTTTTGTTGTTGTTTGGTGGCAGCAGTATGTACAATATCAAACTTGGCATGACAAAATCAGGAAATCTGTGACCGCAGCAATTGTCTGTGAAGCAGGAAACACTTTATATACTTGAACAGAACAAACCTGCATCGGCATACCTTACTTTTATTCTGCCTAGCAGGAATCACTTTTTTAATTTCAAATTACGTCCTCATTTTATCGTTGATTACAAACCAACTGTATCAGCAGCGAAGATTGCCTGTAGCTGCCTAACAGTAACAAATTTTACTATTTTACCCCTAAGCACATATATATATATATAAAATTTGGATTAGTAGACGGAAATAGAAGAAATATAAAAAACACATATATACACAAAAAAGAATGCATAGGCCCACACGAAAAAAAAATTCTGACACGCCAACTGGTCGTGCAGGAAAAACAATATAAGGAAAATAACCTGTCCACGAGAACTTACTTATCTCGAGGACGCATAAAAAACTCTAGTACGATACCGTTTTCCAGGCCTAATCGGACTGGTAAATTCAGGTGGCGTCGATCTTTTCAGGGACTTGAATGTATCTGGAACATCTGTAGTCTGTCGGTCAAGAAATCCCTGCGGCTGACAGGAACGGTCAGGAACGGCTGAAGTCTGTCGGTCAAGAAATCCCTGCGGCTGACAGGAACGGTCAGGAACGGCTGAAGTCTGTCGGTCAGGAACGGCTGAAGTCTGTCGGTCAGGAACGGCTGAAGTCCGTCGAGCAGGAACGGCTGAAGTCTGTCGGTCAGGAAATCCCTGCGGCGGTCAGGAACGGCTGAAGTCCGTCGGTCAGGAACGGTTGAAGTCCGTCGGTCAGGAACGGCTGAAGTCTGTCGGTCAGGAAATCCCTGCGGCTGACAGGAATGGGCTCCCCCAGGCTTTTGATATGTAGTCCCTTTGTGCTGGGGCCCGTGTTGTCCTTCCAGCATTCTTTTGAAGGGACGTGTCTCCGGCCACATCGTTTGTTTTCGCTTTCTACCTCTTGGCATGAGAGTAGAAGCAGGCATCGGCCCTGTTTGCCCTGAGTGTAGGTTCCAGGGGCGAAACCCGGGCGGATGCAAGGATCTCTGCCTTCGTCGCTGTTGCGGCGAAGCAGATTGGGGAGACAAGTTGCGTTTCCGACCAGCTTTTGGTGTTGCTGGAAGGTTTGTAATTTGTGTCTGACGTTTAGGAATCGTCAAACTATTGTCTATATCTGATAAATCAGAAATATCTGATGACTCTGAGTCGCTGCTGTAAGTTAGTGGTCGTGAAGGGCGATGTTTATTTCTGCCTATAGGAATACTCTGTGACGAGGTATTCAAGGAAGTAGGAGCTTGTGTTGGTGCAGAGTTATTAGGGAATGGTGCAGCAATAGTCTTGGCAATGGTTGGAGGGAAAGGAACGATACTAGAATTTGAAGAACTTGATTCGAGCCTTCGTCTTATGGTAGAATCAGGTTGCGTTCTTGGAAGCCCGTCATGTGGAGGGGAGGGTGAAGAAAAAATCACTGGAGATTCTTCAAAAAGGTTTGTCGGTTCGTCCAAAATTTCTGGAGGTTGATCGTGAGATATAGACTCTTGAGTCTGTGGAACAGAAGGTTGAGTAGGGTTGATTATAAAATCTATATTTCGTTCATGCTACTTGCGACACTGAGCAACGTGTACGTATTGAAATTGATTGTCAGGTTTTTCAAGGATAATGTTATTTTCAAACACATTTGCCACCCGATATGGACCTTCGTAGCTGGGTGCAAATTACTTTACTAAAGTATGAGAAACAGAAGACTGGAAGTGTGTCTCCAAGAGAGTTAGATCTCCAACGACAAGATCTGGTTCCCTACGCCTAGTATTATAGTATCTTGCTTGAGCAGCTTGTGCTCCTATCATTGCAACACGAGCTTTTTCTGCCATGATTCGTACTGATTGCGGAGTTGGTCGCTGGTTTAGTTCGTCGATAATCCCCGTTAAATTTTCAGAAGGGGTCTTAATTTTTCGACCCAAAAAAGTTCTGCAGGAGTAAATTTAGTAGATTCGTGAACAGACCAGCGGAGGGCGAACGAAAAAAGCTCAAGATGTTCATCCCACCGCTCGTGATGATCCATGATAAATGTAGCAATCATTTTAACAAGCGTGCGGTTTACTTCGTTCCGCGGGATTACTCTGGGGATGGTATGGGGAAATGAATTTATGCTTTATGTGTAGTCTCGCACACATTCTTTCAAAAATGTCAGAAATAAATTGAGGACCATTATCCGAAAACTACTTTATTAGGTGCATCATATCTAGAAAATACTTCATTAACTAATACATTACAAATAACTTCTGCCGTAGCGGCTTTAATGGGAAAAACTTCAACCCATTTAGAAAAATTATCAGTTAGTACTAAAACGTAACGAGCTTTGTTTTTAACAGATAAAGGGTAAGGTCCCAATAAATCTATTGAAATAATATCAAAAACCTGAGAACTTGAACTAGATTTCAAGTGACCGGCCGGTCTTACATTACGGTAATTATTAATCTGACACAAGTGACATGATTGAACGTATGCGAGCACACTTTGGTACATGCCAGGCCAATAGGCAACATCCCGCAATTTACAACGGGTCTTGCGAATACCTAAATGGCCTGCAAGAGGTTTGTCATGAAATTCGTTTAAAAACGGCCATTCTAAGGTTCGCGGAATACATGGGCGAAACTCTGCCCTAGTAGTCCTAGATTTCGTATAGTAAAAAAGACCCTCTATGACTTCAAAATGCTGTGACCTCCCAGCCAGAGAAGGATCACTTTGTAGTGGTGAACCCGCAAGCAAAAAATTATAGATATACCCAAAATCTGGATCATTTACTAATTCTGCCATTATCTGCTCTCTGGATGTTATATCAGCTATTAAAAGTAAAGGCTGACATCCAGGAGTAGTTTCTGTGGGGACCCCACTAATCGGGACGCGAGACAATGCATCCGGTAATTGATTCTTATGACCTGGCTGATACGAAATTTTGATATTGCTCTCCTGTGACTTAAGAGCCCACTTCATAAGTCTTTGAGAGAGATGCTTAGCAGAATTCAAATACTGAAGGGCAGAATGATCCGTAATTATATTAACTGTCAATTCGTTGAGATAACATTGAAATTTGTCAAGAGCATACACTACAGCAAGACATTCGCGTTCCTTAGCTGAATAATTGCGTTCTGCTTTGGCTAAAGAACGGGAAGCAAAAGCTATTGGATGCCCAGCTTGTGACAAAACGCAACCAAGACCAACTCCGGATGCGTCAGTGTAAATATCAAATTCCTTAGTATGATCTGGGAAAGCTAATACATGAGGCTGAGTCAACGCAGACTTTAGTGCTTCAAATGCAGCATTAGCCTCAGGCGTCCAAACAAACTTCTTGTATTTACGTTTCAAAGCATACAATGGCTCACAGAGTGTAGCATAAGCGGGGACAACTGCTGATACCATCCGGTCATTCCCAGAAAGCGTGATAGTTCTTTGGCTGTTTTTGGCCGAGGAAAGTCAACAATAGGCACTGATTTTTTCATTATCCGTAAATAAGCCATGGGGAGTGATTTTCAACCCCAGATATATAATCTCGTCCCTCGCTATCTGGCATTTACTAGGTTTTAACGTCAAGCCAGCATTGTATATGAGTTGGAACACCTGTTTGAGCAGAGAAAGGTGCTCGTCAAAAGTCTTGGATTAAATAATAATGTCATCCAAATATACATGCACATGGGGACCTAGAACATGTCTGAGAACCGTATCCATAAGCTTTTGGAAAGTAGCAGGTGCAGAAGCTAGTCCAAAGGGCATACGCAGGTATTCATAAGCCCCAAAAAGGAGTCACAAAGCCTGTTTTATCGACGGAGTCTGGATGTACCGCAACCTGCCAATATCCACTCGCCAAATCCAAGGTTGACATCCATTTAGTTGACGATAGGTCATGCAAAATATGCGATATGACAGGTAGTGGATAATTTATCGCTTTCGTGACTTGGTTTAGCTTGCGGAAATCTGTCACGAAACGAAATTCGTTGGGTTGTTTCTTTGGAACAAGAAAAGCAGGTGCGGCCCAGGCGCTTGTTGATTCCCTTATTATGCCCTGTTTAATCATCTCGGAAATTTGACGTTGCATTTCCTGTTTTTTATGGGGAGCACAAGGGTAAGGTTTCGTCGCTATTGGTTTCAGAACCATCAGTGTCAATGACGTGATAAACCACCTGTGTGAAACCAGGTTGATCGGAAAATAAAGCAGGTCTTTCATGCAACAGTAGAGAAAGCTGGTTTCGTTGCCTCTCATTCAGTTGGTTACTCAGTAACAAATACGTTATATCTATAGGATCTTTAGGAATCACTTCAACAGGTTCCGGAAAGGAAATAACATGTTGTACGAAATTCAGGGTAACTTGAAAAGTATTGATAAAGTCCATGCCCATTAGACATTTAACAGGTAGGTCGTCTATGAGCAGGAAAGAATGCGTAAAACGAGCTGTTCCCAGCCCTAGAGATAATGTGACAGTTCCTGTGATACTGCCCCGCACGGGGATAACTGGTTTCCCAGTTATTTGGGGAGCGGCGCCCCCACGGCCCGAGCTGACCTTGTGACTGGTCAACATCTGATGTCATGCCACCGCTTGTTTTTTGTTTCGGTGCTGTTGGTGTTTGCAGGGACGGCTGTTCATCCAGCTGTTGGGGAGTTGCGGCCCCGCGATCCCTAGCTGGTCTTGTGTCTCGCTTTTTTGTTTTTATTTATTTTCTCCACTGGCTAGTTGCCCGTGTTGTGTTCTCTACCTAATCTCTACCACGTTATGTACTAACACCCCGGTCTTGTGGTTTTGTTACCCTCCACCACTAACTGATTTATATTAACCGCTCAGTTCGTAGGTTGCTGAGATTCCGTTTAGGTTCCCTGCCAGGATTTGTCTTCTTTGGATTTCCTTTTTTTCCTTTTAGCTGGTTTGGGTGCTAGACCTACCTGCATGTTTACCGCGTGCGGAGACCCGTGAGGCGGAAATGGGATGTCTGGCGGCTGAGGTCGCAGGAGACCGGTTAAGTGCCTCCTGTGTACCAACACTCCTCTTCGACCCCGGCTTCGCTGTAAACGGGAGGCTAGAGACTAACCCACCTCTGGTCAGAAGTCTTGTACCAAGTGGTGTGCATGGCTTTAGCGGCTTTTTTGTCGTATGGCACGGCAGGGTGAGCCCGGGGGCTGTGGGATCATGCCAAAGGCGTTGGCATGCCGGTACCCGGAGGCCGAAGTGTCCGCCGAGTGCGTGTGATCACAGCCAACGGACTATATTTGCAACTAAGCTCTAGAACTGTGTCTTGCGTCATGTGTTTGGCTTGCGGACCTCCAGTTCTCCCCTGTTGGGCTCGATTGTGGGCGGAGTACGTTGCAGATGAATTCTTTCTTACTCCCATGGGGAAACATAAACCCTCCTCAAAATTTAAAAAACAACAGGATATGGTGATTGATCAGGCGCCAAATTTGCCTCAACCACCTCCCACACATAACACACTGAAGAGAACTTTCGTTCAAAAACGACATCACCGCGACGTATCTTTAGATCCAGGTGTTGAGCCGTCAGCTCAGAAACGTCGCATTACACTTGCAGATTCGATACCTCAAGCTACTTTTCTCGTCATTTCTTCTACTGACCAGATGTTGAAACTTTCCTCAAAGTCTCCTTTTTTCATCTCGAAGGCACTTGCGGGTGTTGCTGGCTCTTTGAAGTCAGTGAAGAAGCTACGCTCTGGAGACCTGCTTGTGGAAACTTGCACTCTCTCTCAGAGCAAATCTCTTCTGCAGTTGACCAGACTTCAGGATATTCCAGTTCAAGTGACGGCACATCCGTATCTCAACACCTCCAAGGGAGTCATTTCTGAGCCCGACTTGTTGGTCTGCCATGAAGATGAACTTGTGTGTGAACTTGCTGATCAGGTGTCATAGCTGCCAGACGCATGACTTTCAGGCGCGATGGCGCGCTGATCAAATCACGAAATGTTATTTTTGACTTTTAACAGCCCGAAGGTACCTACTGAAATAAAGGCTGGTTACTTGTTATGCAGTTCGTCCTTATATACCAAATCCTCTACGCTGTTTTCAGTGCCAGAGGTATGGACATTCCCAGCGGTCCTGTAACAGTGTTGCGAGGTGCGCCAATTGTGGATCCCGAGACCACGAAGGGACTGGATGCACTTCAGAGCCCTGCTGTGTAAACTGTGGTGACTCCCACGCTGCTTATGCCAGGTCCTGTTCGAAGTGGAACGACGAGAAGGCGATCCAGCGCCTCAAGACCCTGGAGGGCCTCTCGTACCCTGCCGCCAAGGCCAAGTTGGTATTCCCAACAACCGACAGCGTACTTTTGCCGCAGTGGTTCAGTCTCTGCCGCAACCCGTGCAGCCCTTTGTTCCGCGCCCTGTAGCTCTCGCCGCACTTGCCAAGCGATCTACAGTTGAACAAGCGACACAGGTGGATTTCACCGAGCTCCAGCTTATTCGACCATCTGAGTCTGCGCCTTCTCTTTTGAAGACGACCGACTCTTCCGGTTCCCAGCAGACAGCCTGCACGTGCGGAAGACCCGGCCCTCAATCCGCAAAGGTGTGCCGTGTCCACCCACCTGCCGCGGTCCACCTGACCAACATTGCAACTGTCTCGGACTCAGCGAGGTCCCCATCCTCACCCAACATTATAGAGGAACATCGGGGGGAGGAGAGTGACAGTTCGTCCCCAGCCTCAACTAACATTGCAGAGGAACATGAGGGGGAGGATAGTGACAGTTCGTCCCCGCCCTCGGCCAGCATTGCATTGAGTGTGTGGGGGAGGAGAGTGACTCATCCTATGTGTAGTTGTGTTCGATTTCGTAATGTGTTTTATCATTCTCATTCCTCAGTTTTACTTAATCGGCTTGTTTCTCACCATTGTGCCATGTTTTTCATACTGTTTGTTTCATTGTCTTTTTTGGCCCTCCTTTGTACTCATGGTTCGGTTTTACTTGGTCAGCCAGATTTTGCGATTTATGCCCCTTTTTTTATTTATTTTTTTTTGTCTTGTGTCTGGCGCTCTTTGGCCAACCATGGCCCTTGCGCCATTAAAATCTAATAACCAACCAACCAACCAACCTGTGATACTGAATATTTCGTTATTTGCACCTCGCAAATACTGCCTCGCAGGCTGGACGTGGATTGCAGGAAAACTTTCAGTGCAAAACCTCGTATTTAGGGCGGATATTTCAGAACCAGTGTCGAACTTTGTCTCGACAATAATATCTTCAATTGTCAATAACACATCAGGCAACTGAGGAGTTTGGACAGTCAATAATACTATGTTAGGGTCAGAATGCTTGGTATCAGGAAGCAGTACCGACCCTTGGTCTACTTCCTTTGGAAGTTTAAAGCGATTCCTGGTTGTATTATCGTGCGGTCTGAAACCTCGGCCCTGCCGGGTATCGGGAAAGTTTTCACGCTTAGGAAAACTTCGTGAAAACTGCTGCGGGAACTCCGCATGTCTGTTGAAATTTCCAGTTCTATTACTTCTTCCCTCAGCACTGGCAGAAAAATCATCATTGCCCCTAGCATAAAAACGTTCCGAATTCTGCGGATTGGAACGGGGTCGAGCATACTGTGCATTTGTACTGTACCCATGTTCAGAAACAAGCGGTTGGTGTACCACTCTTCTATGTGGTGGGACGTATGATGCTTGGACTTGCACCTGTGTACGCTCGCGTTGAAAGTCATTAGGCCTATTACGCTGCTGAGGATTTTCGTAATAAGCCTCCCGGGGTACCTGAGCATGGTGAGTTGGACCATGTTTGCCGTGTCGTTCCTCATACGTTCGTATGAGGCGAAGGCATTCATGAATTGTAGCATGGTGTCGGACCTCAAGAAAATCCCGTAGAAATGGATCGAGCTGTTGCAATAGTGTGTCCAACATGTCGACATGACTGGCATGTGTATCCCATAATTTATACAAGCGTGTTGTTTCTAAACCAAACGCAACAGGGCTATCGTTGGGTCCTTGCTGACGAGAAAATAGTTGTTGTGCAAGGCCAGCTCGACTGAGGCCGAAAGGAAAGACTTCCAAAAATACCGCTCGGAAATTCTCATAATGAGAATCCGGGTTCGATACTCTCCACTGCAGATACCAGGTCTTAGCGGTATCTTTCAAGCAAGTGCCTGCTATTTGCACTTTGCAATCTTGAGGGATATTGTATAAGTCGAAATGATCCTCTAAATCCTCGAGAAATGTCAAGGACCCCTCCAAACCATTAAAAGTAATTGCTCCCGCATGCGGCACGAAATGTGCAAGCATTTTACTTCTGTGAGAGGATTGAAATCCCTCAGGTACGACCCGCGACTCAGAGTGATAGGAAGCTGGTGAATGGCGAAATGGTGAGGAATGCCTGGGTACTTGTAAATCATTGACATCAAATTGAGCCCCACAGGCTTCTTGCAAATTGTCGAAATGAACACCATCACCACCGAAACTTGATTTAGGGTGAAATAGTGAAGTTGTCTCAGGTAATGAAGACATAGTTACTAATTGTCAACACCTCGTATTCGAGAAATGTTCGGGCGCCAATTATAATGAATAAACTTTACTGATAGTAATGTTGTAGTAGTAATTATGATGAATCAAGTCTTATGCTGGTTGTTAATAGTAACACTTAATGAAAGAGACCTAACAGCCAGACAGAGGTCTGACAAAACTATGAACTGAGAAAAACGTACTTACTTAAAAACCTTTTATTAGAGAACTCCTGGTATTATCCAACACACACTTCACAGATCACACAACTACTCAATATCCGAACTGTCGTTGAATCGCATCACAATAATGAAGAAGAACCTAATCACATAAAACGTAGCTCCTTGCACATGAACGAAGATCTACTCACATAAACGAAGCTCTCTCTTGGTATCGTTGAGCGCGCCTATACTGCCTGCCACCACGTCATGACTTACACTCATTGCCACATATCATTCAGCGGGAGAAATAACATCTCGTTAAGTAAGAAGATAATTTACATAGGAAAATAAAATAACGAGAGATAGTAAAATCAAAAGGAAACTGAATCTAGAGTATACGTTACAAAGAACAATGGTAAAAGAAAAAAATGAGAATGCTTTTCAACTCTGAGAAATGAGATGAAGGTAAGTTATGGTTATAAGAAATATTTGTACGAACACCTTAGTTTTTTCTTGACGAAAAAGTGCTATTGTGTATTTAATGTAATCAAGTAAAGAAAGATGTAATTAGTCAAGAACATTGGTAAAAGAAAAAAATGAGAAGGCATTTCAATTCTGAAAATAAAAAAAACAAAACAAAAAAGTAAAAAAATGGGATGAAGGTAAGTTTTGGTTATAAGAAATATTTGTATGAACACCAAAGTTTTTCTGGACGATAAGTGATAATTTGTATGTGAAGTGATTTTTTTTTTAATCTTTGAATCACATCAAGTCATCAGTGAAGCACCAGATATTCCAATAAGAGCTATCTGGCTGACCGACTTCTAAAATATTCATTTAGAAGACCTTGAAAATTGTGATTCTTATGGTTTCGGTCATAAAGCTCCAGACCAATTACCCCACCTCCCCATCCCACCCAATTTTGATATTTTTTTCTAGCTGAACATTTTAGTTTTGTTTTTAACAAATTCTCATTTTCTTAGTGGGTGGCTCTTCTATAGACGATAGTAGATTAAAATGACCATACGGCAAAGTGTGTATATTATCAGAGCACATTACTCGTTTTGTTATCATCATGACTCTAGAGTTTTTTTGTTTGTGAAAAGACTGAAAACAGTATGTTTCAGACTAAATCTGATGCTATTCTGAAACATTTTTCTTATTTCTTTTTTCCAAGAGGCAACTTTTATAATCGGAAAAGCTGAGCTGATGAGCTACAACTGTACTACTCACTCCTTTTTGCTTTCTTTACAAACAGATTTATTTTCTCCAGTGAAAGCATACATTTTGGGTCTAAGGCCTACAAATTCGTTAATTATATTCCCTGTTCATTTCATAATCCTTAAATGTTCCGAGTACTTTTTTGTTTTTTAAACTGTAGAGGAAATGGATCTGCGGGAAAATCGTTTGTATCAAGCTAAATTAGAAATATTTTTTACATGTCTTCATGTGAGACATCTTCAGTTACTGTCTTCATAAAGAAAGGAATCGGTATCCATGTGGCTAAGATTTTCAAATTCTCCGGGTAAAATTTCCCTTATCACATCGTAATGGAAATGATACATCTTCAGTTTTGATATATCTAGAATGGATGTTCCAAGGTAGACTGGTTTATCAAATAATAATTTTGTTACATTCATATGCATTAAAACCAAATAGCTATCATCTGATTCATTTTTAAGAATGTAACGGTCTTTAAGTTTGGCATTTTCTGGAGTACTCTTTCTCCAATCGCTTATCATTCTCATATACTAGTTCAACTTCTTTTATTCTATTTCGAATGTTCTCCATAAGTAGTTTTTCCGAACACGCTGTTTGTTCATTAAAGGTTTATAAAAGTCTTTCTCGAATTCGTTTTTTGCTGCCTTTCTCTCTCTCTGTGTTTAGATCGATTATATGGTTTCCAACCATTTACTTTGAGAAAATGTGAGTATCCCTCGATGAATCTTTTTAATGATCAATCCTGGCTTTTATTGCTTAAGTTTTAACGGCCTATAATGTGCAAACATATCTCTCCTTATTCCTCAACGTTGTTAATACAGTTTACTTGGTGAGTTCCTGGAACGATTTCCGGTCTCCGGACAATCTAAGGTAAATCAGCATGCTCTTTCGTGAAGTTCCATCGGATACTCAATGTCAACCCCTCTGGAATGTGGAGCCAGTGTGACAATCGTCTGACACAGACGTGATGTCGATTTGTTCTATTTCCACAGACGACATCCAAGTAAATCCAGCATATCCAAGCGATTGCGTCATTGATTGCAAAACCGTACAGGTTTGTGCAGTTAAAATAATTGATAAAAGTTGATGGGGATGACTCATGCATAATGACTCATGTACTTATTATTGACTTTGAATATCTCTTAATGCATTGGCAAAGTCCTCCGCGCTTCCCATGCTCTACAAATAAAAAGTTTGTCGTAGTCATTCAACAGCTCAAGTGAAACTTTTGTATATATTAGCATTGTACTGAATGATAATCCCCGGAGCGCTGAAATACCAGCTTTGGATCCAAAGCGGTATGTACGTAAACATATGTCCCGAAAATTTTTCAAAAGACGTCAGCTAATATTAACACATCCTGTTTTTAAGTACAAGTCTGTGTATTCCCCCAAAGTCCTAATATGTAGTGCATGCCACACGTTTTCAGCATGTTGATATTCCTTTTTCTGGAGATATGTTGGTAAATTGAAATTTTTGCTAAAAAATTCTGTTGCAGGAGGTAGAGAAGTTTCAAGAGAGAGTTTCTCGTAACAATTTAGGTAATTCGTAAGGAAATATTCCTTTCTGAGTGAGAGAGATCAAAGCTTTTTTTCATCTGGATAATGTTGTTTTGTTATTTTAAAATCACTCTTCGGGAGGTTTTCGGCTAATTTTGACAAACTAGTAGCCAAAAATCGGAAACTATCGACAAATCGAAGTTCCAAATCACCAACTTTCTTAGAAAAATGCAATAAATTTTTCACTAGCATTCTGGAAGGAATGACAGTTATATCTCCTGGTGCAAATCCTAATTCTTTCTACCTATAAAATCAGAGTCATACCCAGACAAGTTATTTACCATGAAAATTGGGATCAAATGTAAGGATTTTTTTGAAATTAATATTACATGAAGCGTGAGCAGCACCCTCGAAAATTTGTGGTTCTATGGTATCATGATCGGCAACTTTCATTTTTGCTTTGTCAGCAGGGATCAAAATCTCCTTCGCCACAGATATAACATTCCATGGCCTTTCTCATAAGCCTTCTCGTTCGAACGATGTCAAACGCGTTTCCATGGGAAGATTTTTTTATCAACTTTCCAATGGCTTCCACATCGTTTTTGACAGAGTTAAGAAAATGCTGGACAACTCCTTGTTCCGCCCTATATGATCTATACACACTATACTCTTCCATCACGTCTTTGATGTAATAGCCATATGCAATGTGACCTCATGAATTTGAGATGGGGTAGAAAATGATTTTTCGGGGTTTGGTGATGAGCCTTGAATTGGTTTTAAAAGGCTTTCAAAATCTGGTGATATATTGTGAAAGGTACTCTTAGGGGAGTGATTATAATTTTTGAAAGTAAGGGATTGATCTTTTTGGCATGTTAATTAAAACGGCTTTATTTTCTACTACACAGAAGTTTGTGTCTTCTCTTCATTTTTCTTCCCCGTTATACTCTTTTATCGTACGTTATAAAACACTTTTTGCATATAATTCTTTGATGTTTATGTGGAGCAATTTGACGGGATACCAGTCTTTGGAAAATTGGAGATAAAAGCAAACATGCGATTTGTTTCCATCTTCTAAAAGCAACAAGTCTCGGTGATCTTCTTTCTCCTCATCAGACACACTTTGATGGGGTAGTAAATAGCACCTTCCTCATTCGATCCAAAAACGTTTATACTCATGTTATTAGCCTTTTCAAAGATTGGAATTTCTTGGTTATTAACTGGATAATCGATACATCCCCACTTATATCCGCTGGAAAAATTACGACATCTTTCTCGTAAGTTGCCACCCTTTCTCTCGATTTTTTCTGTTCTCCGGTAATCGCGGAGTACACACCGCATATCTGAAGCTAAAAAGTTATCAGTAGTGTTTTTGACATTTACCACTGCTTTTTTCCTCCGTGCATATGAGTTCCAACCATACAACATGAGAGAAAAAAATCCAACCGGATCCTTTCTCATCTCACACTCCGATTTTTTCATTCTCGAGAGTTTTCGTACCACGGTATTGAAAAATTCCAAAAGATCCGTGGATCGGAAAAGTGGTTTGTTTGAAGTCTTCAGATTGTATGTGCAGTAGTTGAATTCGTCAGGGTTTTCCTCTTTTTGGTTTTTTGAAAACAGTTTCCATAAAAACGCTAGATTTTATACTAGGATGCTCTCTCAAATTGTGCTCAAGTATTTCTACCGTCGATTCTCTGATGTTGTTAAGAAAAGTTAGAAGAGAGTTCGGAATTTCAGGCTCAGTTTTGTAACGTTTTTAATCTATTCCTCAGCAACAGATTCGGTTTCCTGAAAAGGTCCTAAATTTTCCATTCTTTCTTCGTGCAAAGGAAGCGCAGGCGGTTGGTTGCTTGGGCCAGCAACGGAAGCATCAACTATAATATTCATTCTTTCTTCGCGTAAAGGACGCACGGATGGTTGGTTGCTTGGACCAGCAACATCGACATCAATGACTCCTGATCCAACTTGTTTAAGTGAACTCGTCTCTCAAGACGCTTTTTAAGTTGGATTTTCTGTTGAATTGAGTAGGACACTGTTGACAATGAAATGCGTTTAACCCACTATGAGATGTTACATGTCTTTGCATATGGCGAAATTTCCCCCGAGAATGCTGATTTGCACACCTGACAAATAAAGTTTGAAGTAACGTTACATTCTACTAAGGAAGCATCAGGAACAAAGGAATTAGCCCAATCCTCATCTAGAGGAATTTCCTTCGATAGCGGAAAAAATATCATCATTTTCAGCAAAGAGGTCGGAATCTTCATACCACCAATCCCTGAAAACCTGACAAAGAAATAGGATAAAAAAGGAAATTACCGTGGGATTCCTAACTCACTAGCATGTACATTCAAAAACAGAGTTTAAAAAATAAATAAGTAAAACGAACTATCCTTAATTTATTGTTGGTGTGAAATAAAGTATAATTTCTTAAAATAAATCGAGTTCCCTATTATTTCTCCTAATGTTAAAACATAAAGTGGGAAAGACAAATAATAAGTGTGTCTTACCTCACGTATGAATTAGAATCCTGGGAAGACATGATGAGAATATTGTACTCCTCTTTAAAAAAGGAAAAAGAGAGACTGATACTTTCTTCAAACGCAACGCATGGATTTGAAACAGTTTACTCCTCCCATTTTTGACCCGTTTTCCAATGAAAAGTTTGGATAATAAGATCTCTTTTCTGAAAGGTAGAGAAACCCACCCTCCTCTCTTTTTTTCTCCCTTATGCTCATATCAATACGTGCTTCCTTTCTTTCCTAGGAAACTGACGATGGGAAAGAATTCATTATTCTTGTTATCGTACAAGCGCTAGTATGTAACCATCCCCAAAGTTGGGAAACGAATGGCGACTTCTTCCTGTAATAGACCTCTACACGAAGAAATCCATTCCCGCTCAAATAATTTCTGAAAGAGAGAGCAACAGCCTAAAATTCTCATAGGGTTTTCTTTTAGCAATTACATACGTGTTCTGTCACACACTTCCTTATGCAGGGAAAAGCTTTTCTTCCTCCACATCGTAAAAGCGAATAATGGAACAAAGAGAGATGTCCCCCTTGGTGTTCTGCTGGGATAAAGCTTCGGCAAATTGACCAGCGCGCCTTACAGATAGACGCGAAAATTCCACATTCACAATAGAATCCCATCTGGAAAGCTCTTCACATTTAAGCGTTATATACCTTCGAGTGCATCCAATTAGTGAATGATATAATGGTTAGTTTGTATGCGGGTGTTAAAGATTCCTTATTCTTCTGATAAGATGGTATCTTGTGAAAGCTCTCTAAACGAAAGGAAATCTTCGAAACCTCTCAGACAGATAACCATCTCGAAAATACTAAGTGTCTTCATTGCTAGACGCCATGAATCCATCTGATTGCGTTTCGCAGTTAAGCAGTGATATAACCAATTATGTCAGTGGTTGATATTTGATATAACCAATTATGTCAGGATTTTTTTGCAGAAGAAAAGGCCGTGCCATCGTATGATAGTCCCCTTAAGGTCGTGGAATCTCTCTAATGAATGTGGGAAAATCTTGATGAGGGATAGTGAAAAAATATACGGTTGTTATCCTTAAAGGAGTGTGTGCTCTTACACTCTTTGTGTAAAATTATCCACTGAGCGAAGGTGGGTGTGTTAGTTTTACCATTTCCGGTGGGAAACAGACATTTGCAGTTAATCAGTAAGAATTCTGATCTCATTCCCTTCTTTTGCTGTCCTAGAGACACTGCGATTCTCTCTCTCTCTCTGCATTTTTTTTGTTGTGTTTGTTTGCAGATCGAAAAAAAAACGCACAATGAAGCGATCCATTGTCTCCGCTGCAGCAGATGATGCAGTCGCTATCAAGCGAAAAGTTCCCCCTACGTGAAGCAGGAGGACATATACGTTCAAGTCAACAATTACTTTCTGGAAGATGTTGTTGCAGTATCCACTTCTTCTATGATCAGATGAATGAGATATTCATCGATTGTCTCCCATCAGGATATTTTCATCTCGGAGGTAATAAATTTATTGTTGTGAATGACTACTACGGGTGAAGTAAAAATTCATTTTCGGAGTTATTCATACAATGGGCTAGGGATATGTTCCAACCAAATATGGATTTACAATGGTAAACCTTCAACTTTCTTCCAGCTGGTTTTAAAATGTTTCTCCATTGAAGGACATGAACGTCCATTAGTGATCGGGGAGGATCTTCTTGTTCACTTTCAGTCTTCATTCAAAAGTGTAGTATCTTTCCAAAAACTGTATATGGATAGGAATAAACTACATCATGTTGACTCCTGGAGGTATTATGCTAAATGAAAGTAGCAGTTTGAATCAGCTCGAAGACACCTGTGCCTCTGCACGGGGATAACTGGTTTTCCAGTTATTTGGGGAGCGGCGCTCCCCCACGGCCCGAAGCCTGACCTTGCAGGACGGATCCATTTATATATTTCGTCTTGAACGATTATGTAACTGAAGGGACAGCTGTCTTCATCCAGCTGATGGGGGATGGCGTCCCCACTTCTGGCCCGAGCCAACATGTACTATATGTGATGATTTTCACATGTTTTATGTTTTTTTCACTTTACACGAACCCGCCTCAGTTGTAGGTTGTCTGAGGTTGTGATTATGCGGCCAGCTCAGACCTTTAGTTTCTCGTTTTCTTTCCTGTCTTCTCCATTTCATGTTTCTTTCTTTTTGTTTTTCCGGAGCTGGTTAGCCAGACCTGTTTGCACTAATGTTTGCCGTGTGCGGTGACCCGTAAGGTGGAAAAGGGGATGCTGGAGGCTGAGGTTTCTGGAGACCTGGGTGTTGTTGTCGCAGAAGTTGCCAACACTCCTCTTTGCCCCCTGCTTCACCCTAAACGGGCGGCTAAACCAACTCCACTCCTAGTCAATGAGGTCTGTGGCCGAGTGGAGCCCAGACCTCTAACGGCTTGTCGTCTCGTACGACAGGGGTGAGTCTGTGGATAGGTGGGTATGCCAAAGGGGTGTTCCCCAGGCATGGGAAAGTCTGGGTGCTCGCTGAGCGCATGCGTCTGCCCTATCAACTTACTATATCCGCTTGGCTATCCCTAGAGTCGTGTCCTGCGTCCACTTGGGCTTGCGGACCTCCGGCTCTCCCTCGTTGGGCTCGATTGTGGGTGGGGAAGTCGGCGGATCGAACTCATAAATACTTTCATGGCTCTCAATTCTGTTTCCCACGAACCAACAACCAAAGTGGAGGTATGGAGGAAGGCTCATCCCCTTCCGCAAAAAAACATAAGTTCCGGATTCTTCTCATGCTCGTTTCTTTTTTGTGCACTCATTGGACCCTTCAAAAGCCTTTGAGTGCCAAAAGTCCATTTTGGATCAATAAAGCTCTTCTCAATCCATCGCAAGGTCTCCTAAAAGCGTAAAGAAGCTCCAATCTGGAGATTCCTTCTTGTAGAGATGTCCACTGGGGCCTACAGTACCACACTTATTAACACCTACCACGCCAAGCTTGAAACTCCTGTAAATAATAACACCTCATGCGGTACTCTAAATTTATCTCGAGGTGTTGTCTCCTCTCTGGATCTTATTGATTGCACTGAGGATGAACTTCTCGAAGAACTGAGGAGCCAACATGTTACGCGGTGTGCAGACGCATTTTTATCAGGAGGAATGGGCAGTTTGTCCCATCCTCTGAATATTATCTTGACTTTTAACTGCCCTTCCCTGCCTACATCCATCAAGGCAGGGTATCTCCACCCTCGAGGTACGCCCGTACATCCCTAACCCTCTGAGATGTTTTAGGTGCCAGTCTTATGGCCATTCTCAGCAGTCGTGTAGGAGCAATCCCCGGTGTGCACGCTGTGGTGCCACAGAACATCTTTTGCAGGAATGTGGCCGAGGCTGAGTTTTGTGTGAACTGCAAGGGTTCACACGCGGCATCAGCCAAAGATTGTCCCAAGTGGAAGGTAAGAGGAGAAGGAAATCCAAAGGACGTCAAAACGGTGGAAAATATTTCCTATCCTGAGGCCGTCATTGTGAAGAAAAGTGGTCCCTTAGTTACATCTGATCGGCGATCATACGCTTCAGTGGTGGTTGCCAACCCATTGGTTGCCACTCAGACCGACATTGAGATCCCCCTTAAATGTCCATTCAATGTTAACGACATCATCGCAGCCGGAATGGAGGCACTCCAGTCTCGAGCTAGGGGTCTGAAAGCGCCACCCACCACTTCGCCGAAGCAGACTCATCCCACTACCCACAAGGGAAGTCAGGCCACTTCTTCTAACAAAAGGATCAAAGCCCAGGATAAGAAAAGCATTTCTTCTCCTCCAAAATCTCAGGAAACGACTCAACGTCGTGCGCCTCCCCGGTAAGACACTTGGGGACAAAAACATGCTCCCATCTTAGCCCCTGGTCACACGCCTCCAGATCTGGGGGAATTTCAGCAGAGGCGATGGAGCCGGACTTCGTTTGATCATTTTCATTTTCATTTCCCACTTTATAACCATGGCTTCCAATCATTCAGTGGAACCAACACGAGGTTTTCGGATTAACTTTGATGAAGCGAAACATCTGCTTTCATTTCCTACTCTCCGGTGTGTCCTTGTCTACAGTGAGACGAAGCTTAAACCAATCGGAATTGCTTTCAGTTCGAGGCTTATGCGTACTTTTATGACAGATAACTGTTCTGGAAATATAGCCCAAAGTTGCTATTCTCGTCCCTCTCAGGTTCCGGTATCTTCCGTCGCGGTTTCCACAACTGTGCAGGCCGTGGCGGTTCGTATTTCTATGCCCGTACCTCTTACCGTCTGCAGTGTCTATCTGCCGCCGGACGGGAACGTGACAGTCTCGGTACTGGAGAGATCAAGCGATCAGCCGCCTTCACCCTTTCTAATACTAGGTGACTTCCAATGCCCATCATCATTTGTGGGGTAGTGTCAGCATCAGCACGAGAGGTCGTCGCATAGAAGCCCTTCTGTCCTCGGCCTCTCTTTGTGCCTTTTTACCACCGGTGCTGACACGTACTTCCATGAACTGACACGATCCTTCTTGCGATGGATTTGACCTTGGGATCACCATCAATTATTGCTGACTGGTCGCGGGCGGTGTGTAACGACTTCCACGGGAGTGACCACTTTCCAATTGTCCTCTCGCATCATGCGAACATGCCATCTTCTGCCTCCCGCCCTCCTCGTTGGAGGATGGAGCGTGCGAGATGGGAGGTCTTCACACCGTCAGCTTTAATATTTTCTGCAATGGTGACCCAAGAGTCAATCGACGCAGCGGTTCTGGAAGTCACAAATTGTATTCTTCAGGCAGCTGATCTTTCTATACCAAAAACATGTGTCGACACTCTCCAGAAGTCCAAAACCTTGGTGGACTCGCCTGAATGCGCAAAGGCCAGGAGAGCTCAAATATAAGGCCTGGTCTACGTTTCGGCGTTATCCAACCGAGATGATAATCTCGTTACATTCAAACGAGCAAAATCCTATGCTCGGTTGGTGCGTCGATTTAGCAAGAGGGAGTCTTGGATCCAGTATGTTTCATCTCTCACTTCGCGTGCCAGTTCGAAAAGTGTGTGGGACAAGATTCGTAAGATCCGGGGTAACTACAGCTCAACACCAGATCTCCATTCTCGAGAGTAACGGCTGCACATATGCTGGAGGTCGGGGAGATTGTTGATTGTTTGGGGAAGTGCGTTTGCCTCCGTGTCGAGTGACTCCATGCGTATCCTTCCTCCTTTCTGAGGATTAAATCGACTGCGGAACGCCAGAGAATCTCCCTTGTTTCTTTTCTCGACACCGGATATAACTCCCCCTTGTGCACCATGGTTGAACTCAGGGTGGCTCTGCATCGGTCCGGCGCTACATCGGTCGGTCCCGATGGCATCCATTATGATTGATGCCTACGTCAGTCTCTCGTAGTCGTCTCTCGAGAATCTCTTAATCCTTTACAATCGTATTTGGTCGGAGCACAGTTTCCTGAAGTCTTGGCGAAAAGCTTTTGTTCTGCGTTTTCCCAAACCCGCGTTGATCCCAAGTCTCCCTCTAGTTATCGTCCAATTGCTCTCACTAGCTGTCTGTGTAAAGTTCTTGAACGCATGGTTAACTCCCTGTTAATTCATTTTTTAGAATATCATCAAGTACCTTCACCGTCACAAAGTGGTTTTCTTGCTGTCATCGTTCACTCCACGATCATCTTCTTGCACCTTGAGACATCCAGGTGCGAGGTGTTCGTGCGTTAGGCAGCACCCGCTCTGTGTTTTTTGATATTGAAAAGCTTGAGGATCGAGCGTGGCGGGCACGGTATTATCCAGACCTCCACGCATGCGTGATTGCAGAGGAAATCTTCCGACATTTATTTTAAATTTTCTTTGCAATCGGGTGTTCCAGGTGCGCCTGGGCACGACGCTATCGGCAAATATTCCATCAAGAACAAGGTGTTCCTCAAGGTTGTGAGCTATCTGTCATACATTGTTCATCCTCCGCATTAATTGTCTCCTCATAAATTCTTCCTCCCGTGGTTTCGTTATTACTGCCCATGTTGATGACTTGCACATTTTCTGCTCGTCATATCGCTACGCATTTTATTGAAAGGTAGCGTAGTCTGTACCAATCAGATCTTAAAAACGGCAAATAGCAATGGTTCCGTTCT